>AP028257.1:11465000-12037500 GCA_030269945.2 Trilocha varians
TACGTTTCGTGTCAACGTTCTCATCCTTTGATTTAGCTGACCCAACGTTTCACACTCCGGGAAAAATTGACCTGCTTCTGGGAACATGCGTGGTTGGTGAAGTTTTAATGGATGGTTTGGTGAAGGGTGCTCCAGGTACACCTGTCGCGCAAAACACCAAACTGGGTTGGATTTTATCAGGACAGATTTCAAACACACCTTTGACATTGAAACCTGTATGTTGTACAGCCTTAGTAGACACTAATGAATTACTGCGTAGGTTTTGGGAGCTAGATTCTGATCAGTCTTCTGTGCACAAGGTTACTCTGACAGAAGAAGAACAGGCTTGTGAAGAGTTCTTCGCTACGACGACTCGGCGAGATGAAGATGGACGCTACATCGTCAAGTTGCCTTTTAACTCTACAGATCCCAAGTCAAGGTACGGTGAATCTAAACTTATAGCTCAGAAACGATTCAACCTACTCGAAAAAAGGTTCATTCGAAACCCAGAATTGCAAGTGCAATATAAAGCGGTTATTGATGAGTATCTCGAGTTGGGACATGCCGAAATAGTACCTGCAGCAGAAATAGAGAATCTCGCAGTCTACTTGCCACATCATGCAGTAATAAAGAATGACAGAACCACTACAAAGGTGAGAGTTGTTTTCGATGCTTCATGTTTGGGATGCAATGGCGTTTCATTAAATGTAATTTAATGGTTGGTCCAAAACTACAGCCTGATTTGCGACAAACAATTATGCGTTGGCGATGCCATCCCATAAGTTTGGTCGCCGACATTGTCAAAATGTATCGACAAGTTAAGGTTTCGGAGGAGGATGTAAATTATCAACGCATTTTATGGCGCGATAACTCCAATGCAGAGTTGAAACATTTGAGATTATTGCGTGTAACTTTTGGTACATCCGCGGCTCCGTATCTTGCTGTGCGATCGCTGCAACAAATTGCTCATGATGAAGGAAAGGCATTCCCACTTGCAGCCAGTCGAGTTATCAGGGACTTTTATGTTGACGATTTGTTAACTGGTTGTGAAACAATTGCCGAAGCCAAAGAGATTTATAAAGAACTAAACGAGTTGCTGTGTCGTGGAGGATTTCAGCTTCAAAAATGGGCCAGTAACAGACCTGAAATTTTGGGGGAGGTAGGTGAAGTATTAGGAGATACAAAAGAAAGTTTAGAATTCAAAGTCGATGATATTATGAAAATTTTAGGTCTGTCGTGGGAAAAAGGATCGGATCAATTTAAATACACAGTTCGTCTACCTCAGTTGGATATGCCCGTCACCAAGCGTAAAATGATATCGGATATTGCAAGACTATTTGACCCCCTTGGTTGGATTGCTCCTGTTGTAACCACAGCTAAAGTTTTCATTCAGCGAGCATGGTTATCTGGTTCACCATGGGATGATGCTCTTCCAGATGATTTGGCAAGAGATTGGTTGATCTTCAGAAGCAACCTTCACAATCTTTGCTCTTACAGTCTTCCCAGGTGGATTTTTACAACACGGAACAGTACAATTGAACTCCCAAGGCTTTTGCGACGCTTCCAATGTTGCATATGCAGCCGTTGTATATGTTCGATCAGTTGATTCTGATGAAACGGTGCACGTAAGTCTCGTGGCTTCTAAAACCAAGGTAGCTTCGGTCAAGGTGGTATCTATACCACGTTTAGAATTATGCGGTGCCTTACTGCTCTCAAAACTCCTTGCAGAAGTTTCAGTTACGTTAGGCATAGGTAAAGATAATATACATGCTTGGACTGATTCTTCAGTAGTTCTTGCATGGTTGAGTGATCATCCCAGCCGTTGGAATACATTTGTGGCAAATAGAGTATCTGAAATTCTTACAACTACGGAAAATGATCAATGGTCACATGTACAATCAAAAGATAATCCTGCTGATTGTGCGTCAAGAGGTATGAACCCTTCAGAATTTGTTGAATTCAAATTGTGGAAAAACGGTCCTGAATGGTTAAAAAATAAATTTGTAGACTACAGTAAAGGTGAAATTCAAAAAATAAATTTGGAAGAGAGAGGATTGAAAACAAAGTGTAATGTTTCAGTCATTAATATTGAAGAAAATGAATTACTAACAAAATTCTCATCTCTGGCCAAATTAACTAGAGTCATAGCTTATTGCAAGAGATTTTTAAAGTTAATTAACAAAAACAAACCACAATATAATATTTTTCTAAAATGTGGAGAAATTTATGAATCTTTACTTACATGTATTCGAATCTGTCAACATGATTATTTTCAGTCAGAAATAAATATGATACGCAAAACAGGACAGGTAGACAATAAAAGTAAGCTCAAATCACTCAATCCATATATTGATTCTGATGAAATTCTGAGAGTGCGTGGGAGACTACTAAACGCCAATGTTCATGAAGATGTGAAGCATCCAATCATTATACCTCATAAGTCACACCTCACGACACTGTTGATAGCTGATGCACATAATCGAACGTTACATGGTGGTCCTCAATTAGTATTGAACTATTTACGCAGCCAATACTGGATTATCAACGCCAGAAGTGCAGTCAGAGGATATGTACGAAAATGTGTATCTTGCATCAGGTATTCAGCTCGAAGTTCAGTACCTATGATGGGCAATTTACCCTCTGCAAGGGTTACCATTGATCGACCATTTTACAGAAGTGGGGTAGATTATGCCGGACCTATACAAGTGAAGTCCGCTAAAGGTCGTGGTCATCATTCTACAAAGGGGTACATCTGTCTGTTCATATGTATGGTTACTAAAGCCACTCATTTAGAAGTAGTTAGCGATTTAACATCTCAGGCATTTTTGGCAGCCTTTAGGCGGTTCACAGCTCGACGAGGGCATTGTGGCGAACTTTGGAGTGATAACGGCACCACTTTTGTTGGGGCTAATAAAGAACTAAAATCTTTATTTAGTCACGAAGGTTCTAGGATTGATCCTGAAATCGTCAATGCCTTATCAAATAACGGCACGGATTGGCACTTCATTCCACCTCACTCTCCGAATTTTGGGGGACTTTGGGAGGCTGGAGTGAAATCTACGAAACATCATTTAAAACGAGTCATAGGTACCAGCACTCTCACATATGAGGAATTGGCGACAATATTAGCTCAAATTGAAGCTTGTCTCAATTCAAGGCCTATTTCTGCTCTCAGCAACAATCCTGAAGATCCAAGTCCATTGACTCCAGGACATTTTTTAGTTGGTGAACCATTGTTGCACGTGCCTCAACATAATTTTGAAAACTCGAACATTGGTTCGTTACAAAGGTGGCATTTGACACAACGTATGGTCCAAGATTTTTGGCGTCGTTGGTCAAGAGAGTATCTTGTTCAACTTCATCAGAGACATAAATGGTCGAGGGTCACACCTGAACCTAACATAGGGGATGTAGTATTGGTGATGGAGGATGATTTACCGCCAACACGCTGGCTTTACGGCATAATTGAAAATAAACATACTGGTTCGGATGAAGTTACGAGGGTTGTATCTATACGTTGCAAGGGTTCAGTTATGAAAAGACCTGTTTCTAAACTAATTGTTTTACCAGTTCAATAGGTTTGGAATTTTATTATTTTGTATTTTATAGACTAGGATTAAAATATTAATATCGAATGGAATGAATTTTGTTTTAATTTTATACAGTCCACTTAATTTATAAAGTCCACTATTTTGTTTTGAGTTGTCATGGTGGGCGGTTATTTTTGATTTGTTGTTTTTATGTTATTAATATAGTTTAATGCAGTTATTGTTATTTAGTTTTGTTTCTTTTTGTTATGTAATAAGTATTTGTTATGGCCATTCTGTCCATGGTGGGCGGTATGTACAGTATTAGATACATTGTATATAATTTCATGTTTGTACATAATGTATTGTTAATTTCATTTGTTGTCAGTAGATGACAGTACTTGTACTTGTGAATCGCGCCATCGAAATTTGTTCCGGTTGATTGACCTGACGTGGTACTAATTACAATAAACGTCTTCGCTTGAAGGTGTGTTTCTTTTAAACCCCCTCGTGAATCTGACGATTGTTCGGGAACTCAACATATCCTGACTAAAATATACGCCGCTATTTGTCCTTTTAATACCTAAAATTGTCTACGAAACCACATAAGACAATCTTATCAACATGATCATTAAAAAATCAATAAACTCAATACATTATCACGATTTTACAATTTATTAGTTAACAATAAAATATTTAACCAATTGTTTTTGCACAAACACTTATTTAAGTACCATTTAATTTCCATTTTATCTATAAACCTGCTTGATTGCTGGCTTCACAAACATAACCTAATTTTCACAATAACATTTTTATTACTTTAGATTAGGAATAGGTATCATAAAAAAAATATCCAACTTTCAAACATCTATATTTATAAAAATCAATGTCACTTTAACTTGTGTTTTTATAACTCGAGAACGACTGAACGATTTGGCTAAATTTGGTCTTAAATTATTTGTGGAAGTCCAAGGAAGGTTTTTGCATAAAAAAAGTATAAAAGAAATCTTGAAAAAGTGCAAAATCTACATATTTGCAAAAAAAAATTATATAAGAATTTGACATATTTTGCTGTCACTTTTGACATATTTCTCTGTCACTTTTGACAGATATTTATGTCACAGAATAACCTTATCGTATTTAGGCTCTAATGAAGTAAGTAGCAGAAGTAGCAGAAGAACGTAGAAATAGATACAATGAAACAAACCATTCCGTAAGACGATTTTCTCCTAAATACTTGCTATCTGGTGAGTCCACAGACTTGCTACCAAATGAATTAAAAGAAAGACAATTATTAACAAAAGTTGGAAGTTTGGAAGAAGACAGGAAAATAGCACTTAAAAGGTCAATAAAATCACATGAATATAATAAAACTTTATTTGCTAAAAATAGATAACAACATGATTTTAAAAAAGGAGATAAGGTATATGTTGATTATGGAAACGGATGAAACAAAAAAAAGTTGGATGAAATTAGAATTAGTCCCTTTGTAATTGAAGAAAAAATATCAGATTCTGTTTTTAAGATAAATACTGGTCGAGGTTACAGATCTTTTGGACTGTATCTTATCACAAAGGTCATTCTTGTACTTATTTGATTAATAAGTTTTGCACACAATTTTTTTTTTCACTCAACTTATAAAAAAATTGCACACAAATACAAATAATTTTATTTTCAAACATAAAACTAATTTACATAAGGAGTTCAACAATGGCCCCCGCACTAGGCTAGGCCTGTATGGCGGGAGGCCGTAAGAACCCTAGGGGGGGGTTGATGAAAGCTTTGTGATGATGACAATAACATTGACACTAAATTGAGTTTTCTTGCGGACACACGAGGGAGCCACGAGTGAGAGAAATGGAAGATATTTCTGTACCAACCCATTACCGCCCACTGTTGGGCTCAGGTCTCCTCAGAAGAGGGATTAGGCATAGTCCACCACGCTTGCCTAGTGCGGATTGGGGACTCCACATATCTTCAAAGGATTTTTAGAACCCTTTTCCGATATGCAGGTTTCCTCACGATGTTTTCCTTCACCGTTTATAGTCAGTGGTGATGTGAAAAATTGCACATAAATCTATTTCACATTTAGATTTAGGGGTACAAGCCGACCGGATTTGAACCCGCGACCTCCCGTACGGAAGGAAGCGCTTCGACCACTCGACCACCACGACTTCAAATAAACGTTCTCGTTTTCTTTGTTTAAAATTTAAGTCCGTTATATAAAAGTTATTGTTGTGAATTTGCCCACGTTTATTATGCAAAAGACGATTGAAGTTTCCTAATAAGAAGAGTAAGGCATGCACCTGAAGATATTAGGGACATCTGCCCCAGGAAAATAGTCCAGTTCATGCTGGACCTGAGTCTTGGCGCAGATTTGTAACACAGGGGGATGGTTACAATAGATCCGTAAGGGTCGCAGTGACCTGATGGACTACCTGTGCCCATCGCCCCCCACTCTCTCTAAATAAAGGCATGCACATTTAATTGTCGATTCTCTGTTTTAGGTTAGTCACCTATTCATTTTTTTTTCTAGTTGTTATATTTAATGTGAAACTGATTTGTATTTAATAAATAAAACTCGAATACCTGATCTTATACATATATTATTACGACTGTCAGATCATTACAGAATTGATGAAGCTGTTCAAAATTCTAAAATTACAACGTCTTAGGATCCAATTATACTTTTTTTTTTATTTTCATTGGATTCTTTAAAAGATTCAAAGAAATCTTTCTCAGTCTTTCCGCTTAAGATTAACGAAAATATACCGAATAAATTATAAACCGGATTAGCTGAAGAGACATAATTAGACTTAGTACTTTTAGTATTTGTCCCCATTTCATTCTGAAAATAATATAATTATTATATTAATATAATATATATACATACATTGTATTTATAAATCATTCATCAACAGCAGCAACAAACAAACAAAAGTACAAGCTATTGCATCAATACAGGAAAACAATAAAATAACTTAGACCATATAAGTATTGGGTAAAATATTATGTTATTATAATTACTATGTTCTTCCTAATATATTATTTGTATACTACATATTCATTTATTTGCTCATTTTTTACATTATATCTTTAAAAAAACAATCACAAGAAAATAAATTTAAAAATACAATATAAAAAAAGCAGAGGGCCACTGGAGACGGGGTCTACGACCCAAGCCATCAGTGGTCAGGGCTCAAGAGAGAGGAACCTCCTCACAATACGTGCCGTGTCAAGAACGACCGCCTTTTGAATCAGGCCCTTTACCCAGCCGGAGAGCGAAAGCTTCTCTAGATGACGGTCGAAGCTTTTCGCTATTAGACCGTGCACAGATACAACGATCGGAACAATGATGGTCGATTCAACACGCCACATGTCGGTCACCTCGTGGGCCAGGTCCAAATATTTTAGCAGTTTTTCTTTTTCTGCCTTCACAAGGTTCTCGTCATGTGGAATGGTGACATCGATCAGCACCGCCCGATGCGCATCCCGATCTATTATCACTATGTCAGGCTTATTGGCAACAATAGTCCTGTCAGTGATAATAGATCGGTCCCAGTAGAGCGTTACATGACCATTATCGAGAACCGGCTGAGGCCAATACTGGTAATAAGGTACAGCGGCTTCAACAAGGTCGTATTTCAGAGCAAGTTGTTGGTGGATAATCTTAGCTACCTGATTATGCCTGTGCAAGTACTCGCCGTTAGCAAGACGAGAACAACCGGAAACGATATGTCTAATAGACTCTCCCGGACGGTGACATGCCCGACAAATGTCGACCGTCCCATCCTTTAGAATATATTTACGGTAGTTGTTCGTCATGATAACTTCGTCCATAATTGCAAAGACAAAACCTTCAGTCTCTCCGAAGAGGTTACTGTATCGTAGCCAAGATACGGAGGCTAACTGATCTACATCGGGGCTCATAAGGGCCCGGTAGAACCGTCCGTGTAGTTCCTTGCTCTTCCATACGTCCGTGCGATCCGCCACACTCATTACCTTTAGCGTCCGCCAATTATCGTTCGCTAAGGACAGCGGAGTGAGTCCCTTATCAACTGCTGCTACATTACGGTACATACCCACGCTTACCTTAAGGAAATATTCCCGAAGGTTGTTTACCTCTCGGTTGTGTAGGTCCTTGACATTTAACATGCCACGACCCCCACACTTCCGAGGAATATACAACCTCATAACAGATGAACGTGGGTGGTGCATCCTGTATGCCGTCAGCAGTCGCCGAACTTTTCTATCCAGGGCATCTAGTTCTGATTGCGTCCACTTTAGAATGCCAAAGGAGTACGTCAGTACAGGCATGACCCAACCATTGAAGGCTCGGATCTTGTTTCCGCCAGATAAGAGGCTTTTCAAAACCTTTACCAAGCGGCCGAAGAAACGATCCCTCACCGATTGTTTCATATCTGCATCGACTATACTCAAAGCTTCGAACATTCCAAGGTATTTGTAGGTTTCCGACTCAGAAAGAGATCTGAGCACCTCACTTTGGCTAAGTTGCAAACTCTCAGAGTTTACAATTTTACCTCTCTGTATATCTATGACCGCACACTTATCTACTCCGAATTCCATTCCAATAGCTTTACTAAAATTGTCGGTTATTTTGAGTAAAGATATTAGGTCAGATTTTTTAGAAGCAAATAATTTGAGATCATCCATGTACAAGAGATGTGAAATGGGCTCACCCCCTCTCTTGAGTCGGTAGCCTAGCGTTGAATCTCCAAGCAACGTGCTTAGAGGATTAAGCGCCAGACAGAACCACAAAGGACTCAGACTGTCACCCTGGAAGATACCCCGCCTTATCCTTATTAAGCTCGGGGAGGCCGGAGATCCAATATGTCCTGGTTGACGAAGAAACGTAGACCACTGACCCATGCATGAGCTAAGAAAGGAGCGTAGAGTGGGATGTATTTTATAAAGCTCTAAAACTCTCATTAGCCATGAATGGGGCACCGAATCATACGCTTTCTTATAGTCAATCCAAGCCATATGGACACCCTTTTTGCCTCGACGAACTTGTTGCGTGATAGTCATGTCAATGAGGAGCAAATCCTTTGTACCCCGAGACCCTATCTTACACCCATTCTGAGAAGGTGACATTATGTCATTTGCCGAGATATGTATTTGAATTTTGTTTCTCAGAATGGATGTAAGTAGCTTATAGATGGTGGGTAAGCAAGTTATTGGTCTATAGTTTTTAGGGTCCGAGGTATTGCCAGATTTGTATATCAGATGAGTGACCCCTGATGTCATGAAATCTGGGAGGGTTCCCGACTCGAGGGCCTGTTGAAACTGAGCAGCCATGCGCCCGTGCGAGTTGCGTATCCATTTCAGCCAGTAGCTGTGCAGCCCGTCCGGTCCCGGACTTTTCCAGTTCGGGGCCGAACGCACCGCACAAGCTACGTCAATCGGCGTGATCGCTACGGTGTTCATGTCTGTAATAGACTCGCACGCGCGTCCGACCGACTCAGTCCACTCCCCCTCGGAGTGACCGATGGGCACCGACCAGATATTTTTCCAAAATGAGGTCATCACATCCTCATCAACTGGTGGGAGTCCATCGGTAACTCTTCCTCGAGAAGCCTCCCAGTTTCTGTAGACACTCCTCTGATTGCTCTGGAAGACTCTATTCAAGTGGTACCGCTCCGATCTTATTCGGTACCGACGAATACGGTTCGCCCATGCGCAAACTTTTTGCTTCCAGTAGTCAACACGCTCGACGACACGAGCCAGGTAGTCGTTCCTGCTGACACCGGTGTCAGCGAAGGCTCGATCGACGAATCGCATTACGCGCGGGCGCGTGTTGCCTGCCTGGAAGCAAGCATATAATAAGTTTCCAAGTTTATTGTGGCTAGCAGTGCTCAGAAGATTTCCGACTTTAGCAGATCCATCTTTAAAGAAAACAAAATAAAATAAGGACGACAAATAGTTAAAAAAAAATTCATATGTGTTTTTTTTTCGTCTTTTGGCTAAACGTGATCTCCATTTCATTCTTCATGACATATCTCCTTGGCCAAACGATGTTCCCGATGCACTATGACATGTCCCTCTTTAAACGAGGTTTAAGAAAAGTCCTGTGTTAGTAGGTGATACGATATCGTGGACTTTGGGCTCGTTTAAGCTTCTCGTATCATGTAATATCATCACTACATATACTACAGATTATAAAACAAATCTTAGATCTTTAAAACTACGCAACGGATATTGATGCGGTTTGTTTTGTTCGATAGAGTGAACATTTTATTTTGAAAAAAAAAATAGGTATCTGTATGAAAATATCTAATTTGTAACACAAGGTGTAAAATCGAAAACATTTATGCGTACGCTGCAAAAACTATTGACAATAGAACAAAATGATGTACTACGGGTTTGTAGCTCTTAGTAAGATCTGAAAAAAAGTCCGCGAGGCCATATATCTACCTATCATAGTTTAGCCATAAAAAGTCTTAATAACCGCTTTTACGTTCATGAAAAATATTAGAATCGACTGATAATGAAACGACATGAATTGAGAATAGTGTATATTAATCCTTATCTAAATTAAGCATTATATTATCAAGGGTATTAATGTAGAAGTAAGTAAAATACTTTTTGTTTTATTCAAATCGGACATTTTGTTGCCAAAAAAAAAACTTGAGAGGTGTCAAGGGACACCCGGATGGAAGGAAGTTCCTTTCGATTTATCAGTGAGGAAATTGTAAAAAAAAATATTTTTAAGTTGTAATAATTAGTTAGTTCTATAAGAAGAGAGAGAGAGACAGACGTTTTATAACTTAAATTAAATATTTTGATCACAGCGCCAACTAGCATTAATCATATAAAACAAAATAAGGAATTGTTTTAAAAGATTTTAATCACAGCGCCATCTAGCAATAATCATCTAAAACAAAAAAAGTGTCGTGACAATTTTTTCATAAGAATTTCCG
This sequence comes from Trilocha varians, assembly GCA_030269945.2. Classification (NCBI taxonomy): domain Eukaryota; kingdom Metazoa; phylum Arthropoda; class Insecta; order Lepidoptera; family Bombycidae; genus Trilocha; species Trilocha varians. The sequence continues at coordinate 11,475,448 of AP028257.1, forward strand.
TCTAGCCCCCTTTCGATAACGCGCGATAAGGAGCTTCGTTCCAATTATCACGAATATAAAACACTATCCGCTACAAATAATATCGCCACGACATCGTGAGTGCTGTTTAAACCCCCAGACGAAGTTGCGCGGGTCATCTAGTGTATAAATAATTTACTTAAAACAAGCTTTAAAAGATCCTGGATATCATTTAGTAGACTGCCTGCTAATAAAACGAGCCCAAACACGACAGGTCTATCTTGTTCATCACAAGACTTCCTATGATCGCTTTCTGAATCCATCATCAGATCAGCGCTATTGTCATTATATTGCATTGCAAATACATCTGCGTGCAAAATGTCAGCTTAATCGGAAACTGGAAAGTTTGTCAGATTTAGCTCGCAAGATTCCACCCGAACTCACATAGTTAATATAAAGCTTGTAAAAATGCATACACATGTATAAATACCTTGAGCGTGGACCAAAGTTGACAGGAACAAACACAAACTTACAATCTTATACATGGTTCTGGATTCATTGACAGTATTCTGAAAGTCAAGTCGTTATTTTTTATATAACTAGAACATAATTATATTAATTAATGTTTATCTATACTCCGAAATGAAATGATTTGACACTTGCATACATATTGAAGGAGGCAGAGCATAGCACAAAAACTACCATTCAGGTTTTTATCAAATATATAAGTTAATGTCCAAAGAGTCTGCTTCGTAAAAAAAAAAGATTTATCGAAATCGGTTCTTATAAAAAGAATTACACAAAAATTCACAGCAGGTTGTGAAATTTGGTTTTATATACACACACCTCGAATAGTACTTGTCACTTAAATTACTTTATCTGACACCAGAATCATTTAAATCGATGCACCCAAACCAAAGTTATGAAGAAACAAACATAAAAAAAAATTGCTGACGTTGAGAAAAACGAAGGACCCCCGTAAGTTGAAACTTACCATGAAATGGGCGAGTGTATTTCTGACTGTCACTGGTTACTGCAATTTTATTAAATTTATATACCTAGATAATTAAATGCACTTTTTTATGAGTATACAGCTGCTGCTATGAGGAAAATTTACGATATACAGGGTGATTTCTTAGTGTGGGTACATATTGAAGGTCATGGTAGCTGATGGTTATATACGACCAGTAAAAATATTATTACCAAAGAAAATGGCTTAATGCCTTAGTAATCGCAACTTAAAAATATCTAAAATTCTTGCAAAATGATGGTTTTTCGACAGCTGATGGGTCACTAGAAGTCGTTAGTCAACACTCTTTTAGCCGAAATTATTTGTGATTGAGGTAGTTTTGTCGAATTTAGATTTAAAAAAAAAAATATTTTTACCTATTTGTAATATTCCGTATTAGAACAGAGTACTCATCACCCTCCTGCAATATGTATCTTCTTTAAAAAAACACCCTGTATAATAAAGGTTTTGTTCAATTACCGGAAAAGCAAACTAGAGCCTATTTAAATAAACTGCAAAAATATACATAACAGTAGTGAAATGAAACACCAATTTAATAAAACATATTTCCCATTTTGACATTTGTTTAAACAAGACGTGTTGGTAAATTTACATTAAGTATTATCATTTTACGCCTCGATTTTGTAACAACATAATATTAATTGTTGAAAACACATGTATCAGAAGAAGACCAAAGATACCGGGAACAAACCAAAATCTAATCTTATACATGGCTCTTGATTCAGTACCAACTGTAATGAAAATCAAGTGATGTTGATTGTTGATGTACACCATCTCGCAGAAGAGGGTGGCGGGGAGTGCGAGGGAGAGACTTTATTATTCTCCTCGCCCTGCAACAACCCACCGCCGTCGAGCAAGCGGCCGGAACCGGGATCTCGCCCGGAATCTGGCCCCGTAAGAGTTTCGGGTCCCCAACGCATGTGAGTGCGAGCGGGGACCCAAGAAGGTGTCGTGTCTTGCTCAGCACGCCCTTGCGTTAGAGCAACCGGGGGATGGTAGACCGCGCTCCCCGACCCACGCTGGTTCCGACCCAGTGGGGTATTCCGTGGGAGGGTGAGACTCGGTTCCATCTTAAAAAAAACTATTTATTTTTATTGCTCATCATAAAAAAATACTTTTATTTAATTTAAAATTTAGTATTTAGGTGGCTAAAATGATTTTTTTATTATACCTAATTCTTGCCTAGCAAATCTCTTTAATTTTATTAAAGTTCTGATTTTAAATCAGAACTTTTGAGGATAGCGCCATCTACTCGGAAAATACTGCACTAAACTCTAAAATTAAATAGGTTCTGCTTCCAAAAAGCAGCACTAGATGGCGACAAACACACATATAATATTCGTTTTGCTATTATTAGAATCTGTTAAAAAGAAGATAACTCAAAAAATCTAACATTTCCTTAATTTGAAGTGTAAAAAATATTTTTATTTAAATACTATTACAGTAATATAAATGAATGGTCCAAGAGCTAGTGGCAAATTTCGAGCAGGTGTTTGAGGCAAGCTGAAAATTTGGTACATAGTTCTTTAGGGTATCTCTTGTAGCGGAAAGAGATATCCCTTTATAAATTACTTGAGTATCTATTTGGTAGATACCATTTAATTAAAATGAACAACTGACTCTAGTTATCATTATTTATTGTCACTGTTTACAATACAACAATAATGAATATGATTACATAATAATAATGTGTGGACGCGAGCGTACGCTATGCTCTTAACGGGACGACTGGGGAGTCGCGCTTCGCACTGCACTTATATATTGCTGCTTGTATAAAAAAAGTGCATGCGTCCCTACAGTACATCCTTCCTAAAATTTTGGTTATAAAATGCAAAATTTTTCACAAAACAAACAAAAAAAAATAAAACTAAGTACTGTTAAAACTTTTGTAAGCGGCTGTACCGTATTAGGGTAGGTACTTGAGATATACTTCGAATGCGCTTTATCGTTAAGCAACAGTCGAAGTTTTTTACTCGCTACTCATAAATCAATCATTTTTTACTTCAAAATCATTTCATCTTAAATCGTTTAAAACTTGAGATACAACGAACACTCGAATTGTTGACTCGGTGTTTTCTCACACTTATAACAAAGTACTTATAACAAATCATTGCTTTTTGTGATGAAATATTACGAGAACTATAACTTATTCCACTTACATTTTTAAATATAACTTTCGTTAAGTAGTTCTCATTGCCATAAATCAATGATACGAATCAAAATATATTGAATATTTTACACATAACATTACTGATTCAAATTTTGTTAAAACATATTACAATTTTCACTTCATAAACATGTCACTATTTCATACAAAGTTGAAACTAGTCATCATTTCTAAGTTAATTAAGATGGTTTTGTCCCTTTACTTAATTACTTTAAAGACTCATAAAATACTATAGCATATACATAGTTTGATTATTTCCAATAAGAGTGTGACAAATTATTAAAAACACAAAAATACTTTAATGACAAAACGTTAAAATAAACAAACTACAAATAATACAAAAGGCAATACAGGAATGCAAATATCGCTGTCACGTCGCCTCTTAATAGCAAGACGTGAAATTTGGCATCAAGTTATATATTCACACGTTATAAGTTACGGAGAATGAAATAGAATATTGGACCACGACTTGACTTGTCCATCGTTTCTACAGTTCTCCTCGACTTCTTCTCGACATAATATATCTCGACCAAGTATGTCTCCCACCATAAAATGTGGCGATCTCAACGGCATTTCCTCTGGGTATGCTTTTCTCCCGAAAATCCTTGGGTGCTCTCCCACGTGTCATCTCTTCCGGATCAATGGTAGTGGCTAGTTTTGCTCGTTATACCATCCGGTGTTCCGATAATTACAATGCTGGAGTTACGACGTTTCCCTTGGTCTTCGCTTGTCGATTACTATGACTGAATCTCGTTACTTGTCCTCCAATACAGCGTTGCTCTAGTTCCTGTGCCATATTACGCCCTTAACTGTCTTATATATCTTGTATACTTTTTTCTAATATCCAATTGTTTTAAATCTTGTTGCTTTTACCTGCAGTCGATGTGAATACCTTGCAGGGAGTCGTCCGTTCAGCAGCCTGCGTATTTAACCTACACTATTCTTCATATTTTCACAGCTCCACGTATATATCATAACTAATTACTTGTGTGTTCTCCCCTTCCGCGTCTTGTGTGCTTGAATCGCCAATGCCAGTGAAAGAAGTCCCAGTGAGTCGGAACTGTACTGTTGACGCACGGGCTCCAATGATTCGGACATGCTGCCGTGCGGGGCCGATGCTACGTGCTGACCAGGAGAGATATGCTCTGCTTTGCTGACCGGTCCTTGTAGTCAGTGTGCCCAATGTCAAGCCGATGAGGGTTCGACCAGGCCACGCTGCGTTGCGGCTAGTGGACGAAGTACCCAAACAGGCTGAAGCTGGCTGGCGCGATGCGGGGTGTGATGATCTTGAAGGAGTCGTGTTCTTGTCGGATGGTCACCACTTTGGGGGTATGTCTTGTAGCGGAAAGAGATATCCCTTTATAAATTACTTGAGTATCTATTTGGTAGATACCATTTAATTAAAATGAACAACTGACTCTAGTTATCATTATTTATTGTCACTGTTTACAATACAACAATAATGAATATGATTACATAATAATAATGTGTGGACGCGAGCGTACGCTATGCTCTTAACGGGACGACTGGGGAGTCGCGCTTCGCACTGCACTTATATATTGCTGCTTGTATAAAAAAAGTGCATGCGTCCCTACAGTTCTATTGATATACCCCGAGTCGGAAATGCAGACCTGGCTGCTGAGTAGCCTTGTGAGTTAGACGAATCTCTACGTTTTTAAATGTTTGTTTTCTTTTACTCAAGAAATGTGCTACAAAAGTATGTTTGAAAAAACTTAGATTTTCTTATGAATAGCTTGAAATTAATGTTATTAAGCTGAACGAATAAGTTCAATAAAAATAGGGATCCGTATGAAAATATCGAATTTGTAACACAAGATATAAAATCGAAAACATATTTTTGCGTATGCTGCAAAAACTATTGATAATTGAACAAAATGATGTACTACGGGTTTTTAGATCTAAGTATGATATTTAAAAAAGTCCGGGATCGTGTTAATCGAACTATCATAGTTTAGTCTTAATTACCGCTTTTATTTTAATGAAAAATATTAAATCGTCTGAAGTATGAAACGACGTGAAATGAGAATCATTACTTTAATCCTTGTCCAAATTAATCATTATGTTATCAAGGGTATTAATGTAGAAGTTTTTGTTTTATTACAATCATTACATTGATTTCAGAAATTATCACGAGTACAAAACGATGTCCGCTCCAAAAAGTACCGCGACAGCATTACGAGTGATGTTTGAACTCTTTTGTGACGCAGACGAAATTGCTCTATGGTAATTTTCTCGGTGATTTTGTAACGATATGACGAAAAGCCAACTCCGTAAAATTAAATACATCGTGCCTAGCAGTCATCAGCAATGGATTGTTACAATACTGTATAACTACGTCGAGTATCTCCATGTGAATTAAACCGAGCCATCCATATTAAAAGAGCCCACGTTGAACCTATCAAAGAACATTGCGATCGTTAACATGGAGTTCTGCATTGATGAAGTGAGGTAATAATAAAAATCAGCGCTAAGTTGATAACATTTTATTGGAAATCAATGTTTTTTCAATTCACAATAAGCGACCCAATAATAGCAGATCGTACGTCCTTTAGTTTCTGGATTCTTCCGAACGTCACATAGTACAGGAAAGGTTTGTCCACTAAAAACTGCCTGTCGTAGCTCGAACACGGAATCCCTGGGGAAAAGACGTAGGATTATCAATTTATATAATTTGTATTATATATAAATAATATTTAATATATATATTAATAAATTTCCATCATTATCCAAAAAAGTCTCCAAAAAGAATCACAACTTAACTGGCCTATGCGAAAATGCATTATACCATCCTGCATGATCTTTTTTACATTTTTTTATTTTTTTTATTGCGTGATAGATAAACGAGCCTACGGCCCACCTGATGGTAAGCGGTCACCGTCGCTCATGAACCTCTGCAATGCCAGGGCAATGAGGGGCTGTTATCTATCGCCTACCGATACAGGACTTTTCTTAAGCCTCGACTCTTCTTTTCTTAAGTTCATGGGAGGAAATTATCCGCACTTCCATCCGACCCGCAGGTTGGGAATTTGGAAGTTGAATAGCACTTAAACCTCCTGCCACTCACGCCCAGAATCCGAGCCCCAGCTGAGGACGGTTTTAGTGTGGTTCAACTTTGGCGATTTCCTCCACTAAAACAAACCATGGCGTTTATAGCATAAAACATAAATGTTTACAACCTTCAGTAGTTCCATTTGTTGGAAACGGCACTAGATGTACTTCCTGAAGAATGTTAGCGATGAAATTATTGTCGCAATTTTCAATAATATTGCCGAAATTGGGCTTATTTTGTACGAAAAATTCGTTGTAATACTCCGGGAACTGAAATATTTGAAATAAGATTATTATTTTATCTACGTCTATCTATATCTATTCTGTTTCATTTTAGAACTTGAAGAGTTTTTCTTTGTCATGTAGACACACAAGTATAATGGCCATCTAATCAAAAGAAACAAGTTTTGGTTTAATTTTCAATGAAAGGACAATCAAACCCATTGAACCAAAACGCACTTTCCTGATAATTTACTTGAAACCTTCAAACTTTAAGATCTATCGCGTATAATGCTTACGACGTTTCAAGCGAATGTCGACCTACTTGTATTTATGAGGTATAGCAAAATGAGCTTATGACAACGTTTACGTGACAACGACTCGTCCATGGTTAGCCCGCCTAAGAGCGAGAGAGACAGACATAAAAAGTGAAAGGTACGCGTGCCTCTCACTCGCTCTCATTGTGAGCGCATAGCGTGAGCGGAGCGTAACGCAGTTTCTTGAAGTGTCACCCGGCAAACCAATTTATAGGACGTTGTCACGTCAAAATAAGCTAATGATTATGAATGACCATGTGCATAAACCTCTGCAATGTCAGGGCAATGACGGGCCGTTATCTATCACCTATACTGGTAATTTCTTTACTTATAGTTACGACATTTTAACGGCATACGATCTTTCTGTTTTCTGTTGCCGAATTATACTTACGTCCTTGAAGGAGTTGTTCAAATCTACAGTAACGATGATATCTCTGTTAGGAACTAGTACTGTTCCACACACTTCCTCTTTTCCTGACTCTAAAACTTGGCGGAAGAATTCAGGATCTTGGAATTGATCCATTATGTCAGTCAAATCATCTGAATTGTTTGGCAAGACAATAAAAACGGAAAGTTCTCCACCTTCTCCAGAAAGTTCTATGGTCTGAAAGATGTTATCAAAAGTTAGTTTGAACCTTTTTCAGTAAAGATATTGATTTATTGAAACATTCACGGTTATCTATAAAATAAAAAACATTAATGATTAAAAAATTATATTCATTTCCTGGTAAGAACAGATTAATTTTGCATGAAAGTGACATGACAACGGGCCCTACGTATACTGGTATTTGACAATCAATATAATGAGGAAAACCGTTTTATTTGCATAAATAGTTTTAAAATTTACTAATCTTTATATCCCGTTTATTTTTTCTGATGTTTTAATTCTATTTATTTTTAGAAATAGAACCTACTAAAATTCAATACCAAAAGTGATACCAAAGTTACAAAGTGTAGAACGTTCAAATGGTCCTCCTGTAAAATTGACTGTTTTCCCTATTATCTACGTAAGATTCGTCGATGTTATGTTTTCTGTTGCTGTATTTAATGAATGTCGTGAAAGCAAGGATAGGATGCATAAATCATATCAGAGCATGCCATTGTGGCGACCGATAACGCGCGAGATCCTTAATCGCGGTTTTGACATTTACAGCGTTCGACGCATATATTATTATATGACATCTGAAATCTACTACAGTGTGCTTCGGCCTGACCGGGCATACACTACTTCGCCTGGCCAGAGATCTCCCTTTGGCCTAATATCACTACATTACACACCCACACCACCAAGGCTCAACCACCAACAATAAGGGGGGGGAATAGTCAGTCGCCGTAGCCGAAACCACTATGGAGAATTATTATTATTTAATGATATATTTACCGTGGCATCAATGGATTTAACGTAGCCTGTTTTGACGATCCCTTGTCCGAATGCTCCGTCGAGTAAGGATACCTCGTTATCTATTGTCCGGAACGGAATTTTAGTCTTCTTCGTAAAAGCAAAGTTTTCAAATGTTTGCTGAAACAATAGATTATATCCCATTTATCAATATATTTCTTATAAATGCAACAGATTCTAAAGTTCAATTAGTTCATTATCGATTTTCTGCCTAACTAGTAAATATTTGTCTTCTTCAAACGAGGCTTGAGGAGGGTCCTTAAAGTTAGGTCGTAGGTAGCGACCCCTCAATGTCCCCTGACATTGCAGAGGTTCATGAGCGACGGTAACCACTTACGATCAGGTGGCCCGTTGGCTCGTCTGCCTACAAGGCAATAAAAAAAAATAATAATAAAATAAAACAGCATCTGGAATAACATACTGATGATAGAAGTGTTATGATACAAAATACATATCCAATTAGGGACCTATTGTTTACTGCAAATCATTTAATTTTCCTTTCACAAATTGACCAAAACTTATAACCATCGCTGATTTAGGCATTGAAGCAAACAGGCTGTTTTGATTTAACCCAATTGTAAGATTCTCATAGATGAAGTTGAATAAAGTCACTATCGAAATGGTCAAAGAAATAGACACTCACCTCGTTTTTGAAAGTACTGATGAAGTTTAAGCCATTTTTGCCCTTAATTTTCTTACTAGAAACTAAGTCCTTGAAAGGTCCCTGTTGTTTTACCTGTTCATAATAGAATAGTAGTAATGTTAAACATTACAAGATTTATCAGTGGCTTTGTTTCAGAAAAGAGATCAAAATATCACAAGTGTTGCTACTAGACTGTACTATACAGGGTGATTTCTTAGTGAGGGTACATATTGAAGGTCATGGTAGCTGATGGTTATATACGACCAGAAAAATATTATTACCAAAGAATATGGCTTAATGCCTTAGTAATCGCAACTTAAAAATATCTAAAATTCGTGCAAAATGATAGTTTTTCGACAGCCGATGGGTGTGGCGGAGGTGTGGGGTGCGCGAAACCACTAGAGGTCGTCAACACTCTTTTAGCCGAAATTGTTTGTGTTTGAGGTAGTTTTGTCGAATTTAGAGTAAAAACAAAAAAAAAAAAATATACTTATTTTTTCTAATATTCCGTATTAGAACAGAGTACTCAGCACCCTCCTGCAATATTTACCCTCTCTAAAAAATCACCCTGTACTTTCTGTGCTATGACCATATTTGAGAGTGATCACAAAGGGATTGATTCCTTTTTCATTTGGATGGGGGGCAGTGCCAGATTTCCGCCTGCACAGTTAGTACTTTTGCCACTCATACTCAGCTTTCGAACCCTGGCAGAGTAAAAACTCTAGCTGACGCGACGCGTTGCAGCATAAGCCTTAACGCTTCGTACTCGATTGGGCGAGACGTAAGCCTCGGCGTGCAACGCGTCCACACTCTGGGTTCTGTCCTCAGCCGGGGTTCGGACGCTGAGTGTGAGTGGCAGGAGGTTTTAGTGCAGTTCGACTCCCACATACTCCACCTGCGGGGTGGTTGGAAGTCCGGGGATTTCCTCCTGTCCCACTATCCTATATCAATACACTTACATAATCATTCATGGTTTCAGCAGCTTCCTCAGGGTCACTGTAATCGACAAGACCGGTCTCACCCTTAAACAACTTTGCAAAATGTTTTTTATACTTTGAACAAAACTTATTGTCGTTATCAGTAAAAGCCTTCAAAGTAAATTCTTTGTAGAATCTTTTAATTATGAACGGGTAGACTGAATTGACCTGAAAATTATTAATAAAAAAAAATTATTTAACAAAGAGAAAACGACCGACTACTATTTTTAATAATAACACAAAACCGACTGACAGGTAGAGTCAGATCTTAATCAAATTTACATGAGGTTATAAGTGTTTACATAGTAAGAAAAAAGAGTCATCGAAATTGGTCCATCCACAAAAGAAATACACGCAATCAAAATACACTTCTCATTACTATAATTAAAAATTAAATTGATATAGGACGTAAATATATGGAAAATAACTCAGATTTAAATTTCTGCATACTCTGATTTGAAAATGTATGCACTTCACTGCTTAAAAGTAGACCGTAGGTAGTGTCCCCTGACAATGCAGTCCATGAGCAACAGTAGCCTACGATCAGGTGGTTAACTCAATTACACAAGCAATAAAAAAATAGAATATCACTGAATTGAAGAGTCTATTCAATGATAATCATATCATTGAACAGACCATCATCAGATAGTCTTCTTGGTTTTTACTGTAATGATGTTATGATAGTTTTGTACAATAAATAAATATCGAGAACATAAATCATGTTAATTATTTCATTATCTGTTATATTGTACTGTTGGTTTCCCAAATAAATAAATAAATAGATAATAATTTCAACTATATGTACCTGTGCTTGATTTTTTAGTTCCAAAACTTTGTATAGTTTCTGCTTAGTTTTACCTTCGGCGTATTTTGATAAGCTTCCAAATGCATCTAAAGCTGAGAATACTGACGTAAAGAAATTTGATCCCGGATATTTCTGCACACCATTCTGTACATAGAATTAGTATATTTAATTATTTTTAAAATTTATATTCTTATATTGAGCTCTGACCACTCGTAGTTAGTGTTATGTTTTATTTATTCTCTATTTTTTTTAACTGAATATTTTTTTAACATACTATGTACAACTGAAGTATAATAAATGTATTATAGTTATTGTATTAATAAAATCATTGATGTTTCTATTAAAATTGTATTTACATACAGACATTTTGCAAGAAGTCTATTATTGGCAGTGCAAAGAGCAGTTTTTGATAGGTCTACTCCATTTCTATTTATATTACCTTAAAAAAAACCAATGAAAACAATTTTATAACAAAAATGAAAACGAACGACTTCCGTTGGAAGCATAACTTGCATTGGATGTAACTATGTAATAAATTTCTTTAGACACTCGCGGTTATCTACATCACTTACATTATTACTAAACGGGTTCTTACCACGCTTATTTTTAATTGAGAGGCCCCGATATTTCAGCACTGTTTCAAGCGCCATGATCACGGGAAGACTGACAATTAAAATTAATCGTGGTAAGAACCCGTTTAGTAATAATGTAAGTGATGTAACTATATAAGTTCGGTTAGAATCTTGCAAGCTCCATCGTGGACGTGACGTTCGCGAGCTCTGCCATCGCACAACGCATCCGCGGTTGGGAAGTGCTGGTGGAGGCGGAATCCTTGTCGGATCACAGGTACATCCGGTTCGACCTCTCCGCCTCTGCGCCAACCGCGGTCGCCCAGGGGACTGCACCCCGGTCATTCCCCAGGTGGGCATTGAAGCTCCTGGACAAGGAGCGCTTGATGGAAGCTTCCACTGTGGCGGCGTGGACGCCCATGCGTCCACATCCCGTGGATGTGGAGGTCGAGGCGCAGTGGCTCCGGGACGCGATGCACCGCATTAGCGATGCGTCGATGCCTCGGGTCGGCCCTCGGCCTCCGAGTAAGTCGGCGTACTGGTGGTCGCCCGAGATAGCGCAGCTTCGTGCTGTATGCGTCCGGGCGAGGCGCCGGTGCGCCCGGCATCGCCGCCGCATCCTCGCGCGTCGCGACGATCCCGTCGCATTCGCGGAGGAGGAGGCCCGGCTGTATGGCGAATACGCGGAAGCGAGGAGCGCCATGCGGCTGGCCATCAAGCAGGCCAAGGAGAGGAACATGGAGGCTCTCTTGGGGACGCTCGACGAGGACCCGTGGGGACGCCCGTACAAAACAGTGCGTGGAAAGTTGCGTCCGTGGGCGCCTCCCCTGACCGAGCGTCTCCCGCCTCAGCAGCTGCGGGACATCGTCTCGGCGCTGTTCCCGCAGGAGCAGGCCGGATTTACTCCGCCTGCTATGGGTGAGCCGCCGGATCACACCGGCGGTGAAGCCACTGCTGAGGTGCCTCACACCACGAGAGATGAGCTCCATGTGGCCGTGGTCAAAATGAGCGCGAAAGACACGGCCCCCGGCCCGGACGGCATCCACGGCCGGGTCCTGGCCTTGGCCATCAATGCCCTAGGGGACCGACTCCTCAGGCTGTTCAATTCTTGCCTGGAGTCGGGACGGTTTCCCTCGCTCTGGAGGACGGGCAGACTGGTCCTCCTACGTAAGGAGGGGCGCCCGGCGGAATCAGCCGCCGGTTACCGTCCCATCGTGCTGCTGGACGAGGTGGGCAAATTGCTGGAACGCGTTCTGGCCGCCCGCATCGTTCAGCACCTGGTCGGGGTTGGACCCGATCTGTCGGCGGAGCAGTACGGCTTCCGGGAGGGTCGTTCGACCGTAGACGCAATTCTACGTGTCCGGGCCCTCTCGGAGGAGGCCGTCTCCCAGGGTGGGGTGGCCTTGGCGGTGTCGCTCGACATCGCCAATGCCTTCAACACCCTGCCCTGGTCCGTGATTGGGGGGGCACTGGAGAGGCATGGAGTGCCCCTCTATCTCCGCCGGCTGATCGGCTCCTACCTGGAGGCCAGGTCGGTCATGTGTACCGGGTACGGTGGGACCTTGCACCGGTTCCGGGTCGTGCGCGGTGTTCCACAGGGGTCCGTTCTTGGACCTCTACTGTGGAATATCGGGTACGACTGGGTGCTGAGGGGCGCCCTCCTCCCGGGCCTTAGCGTTATCTGCTACGCGGACGACACTTTGGTCGTGGCCCGGGGGGATGACTTCCGGGAGTCTGCCCGTCTTGCCACAGCGGGGGTAGCCCTCGTCGTCGGCAAAATAAGGAGGTTGGGCCTCGACGTGGCGCTGCACAAATCCCAGGCCCTATGGTTCCACGGGGCTAGGGCGGCGCCACCAATCGACGCCCAGATAATGGTTGGAGGCGTCCAGATTGAGGTCGGGGTGCAGCTGAAGTACCTCGGCCTCGTGTTGGATAGCCGTTGGACCTTCCAGGCCCACTTCGCGAACCTGGTCCCCCGATTGATGAGGACGGCCGGCCAACTCGGTCGGTTGCTCCCGAATGTCGGGGGGCCCAGCCACGCAGTGCGTCGCCTCTATGCGGGGGTGGTGCGATCGATGGCCCTATACGGTGCGCCCGTCTGGGCCGACGCTGTATTTCGCGTGTGGCAATCATCAAAACATCGACAGGCGGGATATGACGGGGGTATACAAAATTATTCCCACTCTTTTATCCCCACGAAGCCGCCTCCATCACAACCAGAGCTACTTCAACTTTATTGGATACTGAGACTTCCAAGGCTGGCGGCATGTTGACGAGTAACGCCATCTATCGTAAACCGTAGGAACTACAGAATGAATAGAATTATAGATGGCGCTGACGGTAACGCAAAAATAATAATATACCTATGATTGTGTTGTTTTTTTTTATAACCTGTGCAAAAAATAGACTCACTTCCTTCTTTTCATGTCGACGAAACCCATTACTGCCCAATGTTGGGCTCAGGTCTCCTCAGAAGAGGGATTAGGCATAGTCCACCACGCTTGCCCAGTGCGAATTGGGGACTTCACATATCTTCAAAGGATTTTTAGAACCCTTTTCCGATATGCAGATTTCCTCACGATGTTTTCCTTCACCGTTTATAGTCAGTGGTGTTGTGAAAAATTGCACATAAATCTTTTTCATATGAAGATTTAGAGGTACAAGCCGGCCGGATTTGAACCCGCGACCTCCCGTACGGAAGGAAGCGCTTCGACCACTCGGCCACCACGACTACTCTATAAGTACCTATACCTTTTGAAATACACACTGCGAAAACATTGTTCGATCCCCAAATGCCATAAAACTACCAAAATAAAATCAACTAAAAGCCATTACAGTGTTTTTCTAATGGGTATATAAAGCGAAAACATAACTTGATTTTCATTACAGTTGGTACTGAATCAAGAGCCATGTATAAGATTATAAGTTTTGGTTTGTTTCTGGTAACTGTGGTCTTCGGGCAAGGTAATTATACAATTTTTATACACTGAACGTTCATATTTTGCTATTTTGAGGTGATTATTTGGTCGTTCAAGACGCGTAGCATAGTTTTTGTCTTATGATTGTATAATTATTTTAAAGAAAACTTAAAATCCAAGCTTTTAGGATATTGTCATGTAGCAGTAGAGTGCTAGCTAAGACAAGCAAAGGAGCCAAAACACAACTGGGCTATCTTTTTTCGCACAAGAGTTCGTATGATTAACTTCCGAAGCCATGATCAGATCAGCGCCATGTTGTCATATTATTGCATTGTCACACGATATACATCTGGGTGCAAAAATGCAGCTCAATTGGAAACCGGGAAGTTTGTCACAATTGCTTGCAAGATTCTTTTTTTTTTTTTTTTTTTTTTTTTTCAGTTGGAGGAAATCACCGGATCCCCGCCCGCCCCGCGGGCGGGGTATGTGGGAGTTGAACCGCGCTAAAACCTCCAACCGCTCACACTCAGCGTCCGAACCCCGGCTGAGGCCAGAACCCAGCACGGGGTTTCGAGGGACGGCGCGACGCGTTACGCCATCGGCACACTTTCCCGTCGCTCCGTCCCCGGACGCCGAACCGGTAGCCGCCGGCGAATACGGCCACCGGCTCTCTCGGTCGACGGGCTATCCGAAGCCCGCCAAGATGGCTGGACCGCGTGTCACCCTCCCACGGAATACCCCGCTGGGTCAGAACCAGCGTGGGTCGGGGAGCGCGGTCCGCCATCCCCCGGATGCTCTGACGCAAGGGCGTGTTGAGCGAGACACGACACCTTCTTGGGTCCCCGCTCGCACTCGCATGCGTTGGGGACCCGAAACTCTTAGGGGGCCAGAATCCGGGCGAGATCCCGGTCCCGACCCCCTGCTCGACGGCGGCGGGTTGGCAAGTTGAGAGCGGCGTATAGCCTCTCTCTCGCAGCCCCCGCCACCTGCTTCTGCGAGATGGTGGACTCGCAGAAGTCGAGCATCGCCTTCCAAGACTCGTCGCTCTCGAGCATCGACGCCGCGACACCCGGGAGCGACAAGTCTGGACCTATTTGTTGGACCAGGACACAGCGCTGCCTCTCCCATGCGGGGCAGCGCGCGAGCGTATGCTCCGGCGTGTCCTGGTCACACCCCACGCAATGATGGCACCTCGCCGTCGGCTCGGCCTTGATCCGGTGCAGATACCGACCGAAGCACCCGTGCCCGGTCAGCATCTGCACCATCCAAAAGGTGAGGCGTCCTTCGCCACGACCCACCCAATCATCTAAGATCGGGCGGATCGCCTCGACGGTCCGTAGACCCCATGTGGGGTTAGCGAGACGTCGCTTCCACGCTTCCGTCACGGACCGCCGAGATTGGACCTTCCTATCGCGAACAGCTTCCCGCAGGGGACGCACCACGCCCCGGGCGCGGAGGTCACATCGCCAGCGATAGTCGCCAGCGAGCGCCTCCGCCTCCAACTCCCAAGGCGGCGTCCCCGCCAGCACGCATGCCGCCTCAAAAGCGACGGTGCGGTACCCGCGGATGGCCCTAATAGCTACGATGCGCTGTGGCCGACGCAGGAATCGGGCGACATGTCTTCGCACCCGTGCGTCGGCCCAGACGGGCGCACCGTATAGGGCCATCGATCGCACCACCCCCGCATAGAGGCGACGCACTGCGTGGCTGGGCCCCCCGACATTCGGGAGCAACCGACCGAGTTGGCCGGCCGTCCTCATCAATCGGGGGACCAGGTTCGCGAAGTGGGCCTGGAAGGTCCAACGGCTATCCAACACGAGGCCGAGGTACTTCAGCTGCACCCCGACCTCAATCTGGACGCCTCCAACCATTATCTGGGCGTCGATTGGTGGCGCCGCCCTAGCCCCGTGGAACCATAGGGCCTGGGATTTGTGCAGCGCCACGTCGAGGCCCAACCTCCTTATTTTGCCGACGACGAGGGCTACCCCCGCTGTGGCAAGACGGGCAGACTCCCGGAAGTCATCCCCCCGGGCCACGACCAAAGTGTCGTCCGCGTAGCAGATAACGCTAAGGCCCGGGAGGAGGGCGCCCCTCAGCACCCAGTCGTACCCGATATTCCACAGTAGAGGTCCAAGAACGGACCCCTGTGGAACACCGCGCACGACCCGGAACCGGTGCAAGGTCCCACCGTACCCGGTACACATGACCGACCTGGCCTCCAGGTAGGAGCCGATCAGCCGGCGGAGATAGAGGGGCACTCCATGCCTCTCCAGTGCCCCCCCAATCACGGACCAGGGCAGGGTGTTG
Source organism: Trilocha varians (assembly GCA_030269945.2). Lineage (NCBI taxonomy): Eukaryota > Metazoa > Arthropoda > Insecta > Lepidoptera > Bombycidae > Trilocha > Trilocha varians. The sequence continues at coordinate 11,491,826 of AP028257.1, forward strand.
AAGGCATTGGCGATGTCGAGCGACACCGCCAAGGCCACCCCACCCTGGGAGACGGCCTCCTCCGAGAGGGCCCGGACACGTAGAATTGCGTCTACGGTCGAACGACCCTCCCGGAAGCCGTACTGCTCCGCCGACAGATCGGGTCCAACCCCGACCAGGTGCTGAACGATGCGGGCGGCCAGAACACGTTCCAGCAATTTGCCCACCTCGTCCAGCAGCACGATGGGACGGTAACCGGCGGCTGATTCCGCCGGGCGCCCCTCCTTACGTAGGAGGACCAGTCTGCCCGTCCTCCAGAGCGAGGGAAACCGTCCCGACTCCAGGCAAGAATTGAACAGCCTGAGGAGTCGGTCCCCTAGGGCATTGATGGCCAAGGCCAGGACCCGGCCGTGGATGCCGTCCGGGCCGGGGGCCGTGTCTTTCGCGCTCATTTTGACCACGGCCACATGGAGCTCATCTCTCGTGGTGTGAGGCACCTCAGCAGTGGCTTCACCGCCGGTGTGATCCGGCGGCTCACCCATAGCAGGCGGAGTAAATCCGGCCTGCTCCTGCGGGAACAGCGCCGAGACGATGTCCCGCAGCTGCTGAGGCGGGAGACGCTCGGTCAGGGGAGGCGCCCACGGACGCAACTTTCCACGCACTGTTTTGTACGGGCGTCCCCACGGGTCCTCGTCGAGCGTCCCCAAGAGAGCCTCCATGTTCCTCTCCTTGGCCTGCTTGATGGCCAGCCGCATGGCGCTCCTCGCTTCCGCGTATTCGCCATACAGCCGGGCCTCCTCCTCCGCGAATGCGACGGGATCGTCGCGACGCGCGAGGATGCGGCGGCGATGCCGGGCGCACCGGCGCCTCGCCCGGACGCATACAGCACGAAGCTGCGCTATCTCGGGCGACCACCAGTACGCCGACTTACTCGGAGGCCGAGGGCCGACCCGAGGCATCGACGCATCGCTAATGCGGTGCATCGCGTCCCGGAGCCACTGCGCCTCGACCTCCACATCCACGGGATGTGGACGCATGGGCGTCCACGCCGCCACAGTGGAAGCTTCCATCAAGCGCTCCTTGTCCAGGAGCTTCAATGCCCACCTGGGGAATGACCGGGGTGCAGTCCCCTGGGCGACCGCGGTTGGCGCAGAGGCGGAGAGGTCGAACCGGATGTACCTGTGATCCGACAAGGATTCCGCCTCCACCAGCACTTCCCAACCGCGGATGCGTTGTGCGATGGCAGAGCTCGCGAATGTCACGTCCACGATGGAGCTTGCAAGATTCTAACCGAACTTATATAGTTACATCACTTACATTATTACTAAACGGGTTCTTACCACGATTAATTTTAATTGTCAGTCTTCCCGTGATCATGGCGCTTGAAACAGTGCTGAAATATCGGGGCCTCTCAATTAAAAATAAGCGTGGTAAGAACCCGTTTAGTAATAATGTAAGTGATGTAGATAACCGCGAGTGTCTAAAGAAATTTATTACATAGTTACATCCAATGCAAGTTATGCTTCCAACGGAAGTCGTTCGTTTTCATTTTTGTTATAAAATTGTTTTCATTGGTTTTTTTTAAGGTAATATAAATAGAAATGGAGTAGACCTATCAAAAACTGCTCTTTGCACTGCCAATAATAGACTTCTTGCAAAATGTCTGTATGTAAATACAATTTTAATAGAAACATCAATGATTTTATTAATACAATAACTATAATACATTTATTATACTTTAGTTGTACATAGTTTGTTAAAAAAATATTCAGTTAAAAAAAATAGAGAATAAATAAAACATAACACTAACTACGAGTGGTCAGAGCTCAATATAAGAATATAAATTTTAAAAATAATTAAATATACGAATTCCATGTACAGAATGGTGTGCAGAAATATCCGGGATCAAATTTCTTTACGTCAGTATTCTCAGCTTTAGATGCATTTGGAAGCTTATCAAAATACGCCGAAGGTAAAACTAAGCAGAAACTATACAAAGTTTTGGAACTAAAAAATCAAGCACAGGTACATATAGTTGAAATTATTATCTATTTATTTATTTATTTGGGAAACCAACAGTACAATATAACAGATAATGAAATAATTAACATGATTTATGTTCTCGATATTTATTTATTGTACAAAACTATCATAACATCATTACAGTAAAAACCAAGAAGACTATCTGATGATGGTCTGTTCAATGATATGATTATCATTGAATAGACTCTTCAATTCAGTGATATTCTATTTTTTTATTGCTTGTGTAATTGAGTTAACCACCTGATCGTAGGCTACTGTTGCTCATGGACTGCATTGTCAGGGGACACTACCTACGGTCTACTTTTAAGCAGTGAAGTGCATACATTTTCAAATCAGAGTATGCAGAAATTTAAATCTGAGTTATTTTCCATATATTTACGTCCTATATCAATTTAATTTTTAATTATAGTAATGAGAAGTGTATTTTTAAAAGTAATAAGAAAAAAGAGTCATCGAAATTGGTCCAAGATGGACCAATTTCGATGACTCTTTTTTCTTACTATGTAAACACTTATAACCTCATGTAAATTTGATTAAGATCTGACTCTACCTGTCAGTCGGTTTTGTGTTATTACTTGTGTGCATAAGAAGAGTTTTTATTTCAGATTTTTTTCTTGGACTCAAATCGGAGTTACGACCCATACTGAATGAAAAAAAATACATAAATAACAATTTATTTTTACTTTAAAATAACAAACATAAAAGTTTATATCCAAAACAATAAAATACTCACATTTAAGTTGTATTTGCAGAATAATAACAACACAAAAAACAATAAGATCCGATATTCCCTGTTTCGCGTATGTTCCACTTGGCTGCTCAATCTTAATTAAAATATTTTTAAAACTTAAAACATCCCCTATTCCCACCAAAACACTTAACATTTTAAGCGTTGATAAGTGTAGGATCCCAAAAAAAAAAAAGTTGATACATTATAACCCACTTGTATGCAGTCAAGTGCACCCAAACTTGAAAATAACGAAAAAAACCCACTGTCCGTAATATTTTGGCAACCCACTGTACCATCGGTTCCCTTGAAAGTTTGTAGTACTCGTCACATGCGCCACTTCAAAGAGGTAAATTTTCTTCATTGATTACCACAAGTGTGTTGGGGACAAGGGAGTCCTGGTTGGTTTGCCATTTTGACCTTTTCTGTAGTTCAGAGAGGTAGTCTCGTGACCAACGCTGAGCTTTCAATTATAAAGATTTTAATATAACCGAAACAGTGGAAATAATCCATTCCCGATATTTTAGTGCAGCCACAATCTATACATATAATAAAATCGTAGAATAGTCAACATTGCAAAATACACTCTCCCAAGTCTAACAACCGTTGAACATCTTGATGGCGCGATTTAGAATCCATACATTTAATCAGTCAGCTTTGTGCGCGATAAACTCGAAAACTGCTGCACCGATGTACTTGAAACTTGGCAATAATATTGCTTAGAAGTCGGATCAACACATAGGCTATATATTATAGTGCTATCATGTCCGAGGAACGGGATATAAAAATAATAAATTCCATTAAACATTTTTAGAGCAACGCCATCTATCGGCATTCAGTCAAATTACATGTGGAAGCATTTTTTATTAGTACGAGAGCTAGCAACGTCGGGAAAACAAACGCGCTAATCTCAGGAACTACTGAACCGATTTAAAAAATTCTTTCACTGTTGGAAAGTCCATTTATCGAGGAAGGTTATAGGCTATATTTTATTTTGAAAAAAAATAGGGATCCGTATGAAAATATCGAATTTGTAACACAAGGTATATAATAGAAAACCTATTTATGCGTACGCTGCAAAAACTATTGAGAATAGAAAAATATGATGTACTACGGGTTTTTAGGTCATAAGAAGATCTAAAAAAAAAGTCCGCGAGAGCATATATCTAACTATCATAGTTCAGTCACAATAACCGCTATAAAAGCGGTTCACGAAAAAATAATAATCGTCCGAAGATAAAAATCGTTAAAATAGTATCGTTATATTAATCCTTATCCAAATTAAGTATTATGTTATCAAGATTATTAATGTAGAAGTAAATTACTTTTTGTTTTATTCCAATCGGACTTTTCGTTGAGAAGTTATGACGGTATAAAACGCAAAAAAATATACCCAACGCGATCCGCGCAAATAACAACATTGCGAGTACTGTTTGAACCACTTTGTGACGCAGACGAAGTTGCGGGAGTCATCTAGTCTTAAATAATAACTAAAACATAGGGAAAAAAATTGGTTGCCTGTAAAGTCGGTATACGGGCAAAAGTTTTACGTGACAACAACTCGGGCATGGTTAGCCCGCCTAAGAGCGAGAGAGACAGACATAAAAAGTGAAAGGCACGCGTGCCTCTCACTCGCTCTCATTGTGAGCGCATAACGTGAGCGGAACGTAACGCAGTTTCTTGAAGTGTCACCCGGCAAACCAATTTATAAGACGTTGTCACGTCAAAAAGAGAAAGAAAACAACATTGATTTTTTTATTGCCATGTAGGCAGACGAGCCAACGGGCCACCTGATCGTAAGTGGTTACCGTCGCTCATGAACCTCTGCAATGTCTAATCCGGCTAATCATCTGATTCCTCAGTAAAACTATACCAGTCCACTCGCCATGTACTCAGTTTCGTCATACGTAAACCCTTTACCCATTTCTGCACGATAACCCTCGTCTCAGAAGCAGATTTATTTATACAAAACTAATAACCCTGTTGTAAAGGCTTTTACAAAGATTCCAAAACGTTGAACGAACTAGTTTTAACAGGGGGAAAAGGCGTAAACGCTACCGATTCATAGAATCATGTTTAAGGGTTTTCTTTTACATTTTGTGATACGGACCCCGAATACGCACCTAATGGCGTAGCAGTGTGTTCGACTTCAGCTAATTTTTCGAACATATTGACAGATTTCCATACATTTTTGATATCATTTACTACGCGCTACGACGCGTAAGGCGTACGCAGTGTGTACCGCCTTAATCTTTAAATGGTTTATTACCTAAGTCGTAAAATTGAACTGAACAAAAACTTTGAAAATAAAATTGACACTAAAATATCTGCTATTGCAACTCGTCTATTGGCTCACCAACGCCCAACACAAGTAAAAACAAATGATGATGACGACCGACAAACAATTAAACGGGGATTGGCATGCATTAGTCGTCCTTGAAGCTAAGTGAACGCCGTTTACCTACCAATTGTCATTTGCGCGCGTTGGAAGTTGGCGAGCCAATGTGGAAATGCGGCATTATATCTTCTTGAAAGAATTGAATTCTGTTAAAAGTATCATGACATTTGTCGTCCTGAATAAGAAGCAGCTTAAACTAAATCTTAATGTCTGAGGACATAGAACTCAAAATAAAATAACCAACAAACACTTCATATTTTAATCTTAGACGTCACTAACTATGCCAAGTACTTAACGTCATTAATTTTTCAAAGTCCGAGTTTAAGGCTTTACATGTTGGATTTGGCAAGGTAATAATAATACAAACTGAATCATTCATATATTATTATTGTATGTAACAATTATTTTTAATTCACAATAACAGAACCAATTATTGCTGACCGGACGATGTTTTTCTGGACCTTCCCAAACGTTAAGTAGTAAAGGAAGGGCTTGTCCACTACGAACTGCTTGTCGAAGCTCGAACACGGGACATCTGGGAAAATATGAAACAGTATAAATATTAGAACAATTAAATCTATAATAGATATGAAAATGTCAAGATGGTTTTGCGTACGCTTCAAAAACTCAAAAAGTTCTGCACCGATCAGCTGTGTATCAATGACCATATGCCAGAAGAGAAGAAAACACTCGCTGACAAATATCATGTTAATTTTCTTTCTCCACCACAAACCCTCATATACTTCACACAATCTTTTTTGGTTATTTCTTAAAATACAAGAGCTATAAACATATCACCTTCAGCCGATCCATTTGCTGGATCCGGAATCAAATGTACTTCCTGAAGAAGAGAGGCAATGTAAGTACTGTTTTGGTTTTGAGTAACACCGCAGAATTCTGAGTTTCCTGGCACAAATAGCTCGTTGTAATACTCCGGTAACTAAAAAATATTGTCAAAAATGAGTAAGTTCAAGTATGCATATTGAAGATCCATGGTAGTTGATGGTTAAATAGGACCTATTACAATATTTTAACCAAGTACGGTTTAATCTAATATCTAATATCAGAATAACACATAGGCTACAATTTTTAAACCCCTTTGTAACGCAGACGAAGTTGCGAGGGTCATCTAGTATATTATAAAGGCGTTGTAAGTATGGATGTATGGATGTTTGTTACTCTTTCACGTAAAAACTACTGAATGGATTTGAATGAAACTTTACTAGAATATAGCTTATACATCAGAATAACACATAGGCTACAATTTTTGATAATAATCTACATGGGACGAACCTGAAGTCCACGCGAACGAAGTCGCGGGCAAAAGCTAGTGTGATATAAATAGAATATGGTAAATGGAATTTAAAAATATATCTAAAATATTTTTAGCTTTAGGTTGTAAGTCAACTCTGTTGTCCGAAAATATTGTTTGGGATAGTTCTGTCGAATTTAGAATTTTTACCTAGCGTATATCGAATGTAAATGGCATCATTATTATTCCTTGAATCTTCATGTATATATATTTAGTAATTTATTTTGTACTTCTTATTATTAAAAACCGTTTACAAAAAATATATGACGTCCTTCTTCAACCGAGGCTTGAGGAGGGTCCTTAAAGTTAGGTCGTAGGTAGCGACCCCTCAGTGTCCCCTGACATTGCAGAGGTTGATGAGCTGCGGTAACCACTTACGATCAGATGGCCCTTTGGCTCGTCTGCCTACATAGAAGTAAAAATAATATATATCATTACACTTACGTCTTTAAAGGAGTTGCGTAAATCTACAGTAACGACAAATTCTCTGCTAGGGAGCAGCACTGTTCCACAAACTTCTTCTCCTGTCTCTAGTACTTTACGGAAGAATCCTGGATCTTGTAATTTATCCACAATATTCATCAGATCACATGGGTTGGTAGGTACAATCAAAAAATAGCCATATAAGTCGTCCTTTCCGCGAAGTTCTACGGTCTAAAATATAGTATCCAGTGTTAGGTAATGCTTTTAAGGTCCTTGATATCACACAGCTGTAAAGTGTTTGCTAAGACAAGTAGAACAAACCTAAACACGACGACTCTATCTTATTTAGTCTAGGAATTCCTATTAACTCCATTACAATATTACCTAAAGAGGGAAGTGGGCCAAATTCAACTAGCAAGATTCCACACGTATATACCCATATATAGGGTGGGCAAAGTGATTCGGAAAAGTTACTGCCAAAGTGATGAGTCTTCAGTCCAAACTGTAAGAAATTTGTGTGTGTGTGTGTCAGATGAAGCCCATTTTCACCTCGGAGGCTATGTCAATAAGCAAAATTGTCGCATCTGGGATTCGGGAAATCCACACGTCACCATTGAGAAGCCAATGCACCCACAAAGAGTTACGGTTTGGTGTGGGTTTTGGTCCGGCGGCATCATTGGACAATGAGCAAGGAGCCGCCGTTACGGTCAATGGCGACACCCCTTGTAAAGTCGGCCAAATACCATACAACTCGTATTTTAAAAGACAAACATCTAACTTATGAGGAGTTGTATACGCTGTTCACACAAATTGAGGCTATCCTCAACTCCAGGCCTCTAACCCCTCTCTCCTCCGACCCTAACGACTTTTCTCCTTTGACGCCAGCGCACTTCTTGATCGGCAGATCCTTTCATTCGCTTCCTTCGGAGAGATTGTTGGAAACACCACACGGGCGGCTGGACCGATACCGCTCTGTAGAAAAACTGCGGCAACATTTCTGGAATCGGTGGAGAGAGGAGTATTTGAGCGAGCTCCAACAACGGACAAAGTGGCGGGTCTCACAGCGGGGTCTTCTGGAGGGCGACTTGGTGATTATCCGAGAACCAAACACGCCACCACTAAAATGGCGGATGGCGCGCGTCGATAAACTGTTCCCGGGTCCTGACGGAGTCACGAGAGTAGTCGACGTGAAAACCACAAGGGGGGTCTTTCGTCGAGCAGTCCACAATTTATGCCCTCTTCTCGACGAAGAGCCTCAGACTACACGAAGATCTACAACCTTCGAGGGGGGGGTGGATGTTGCGACTATGTGACTCCGCCTTCAAAATCCCACCACCGCTACCACGAGAGGCGAAGGGCAGCGGGACATATGGTGACCCCGACGTGATCGACAACGAAGCAAAAGGCCAACGCATCAACAGAAAAAGCTTCCTGGAATCAGCCAGCCAACTGCTGCAGCCACATTTTCCGAGGGAAGTGCGTTTCCTTATTAATATCCGATCCGTTCAATTCAATTTGTGTGAACAGTGTTATATAACGAATCAAACAATTTCTTGCAATTTTACTATAGATACCTACCCATCGTAACATATTACATTGTTCCATAATTATATGCAGTTAATGATTCAAACGAAGTATATAATCAAAACTATTTATTAAACAAGGGTCAAATAATAAATTTACATTTTAATTTTTTCACTATTTCATTTTAAATCTCAAGTAAATTTTCACAACTATCCCATTTATTGATTACGACAAATATACAGTTTATTAACTATTACCTAAAACGATTACTTTATTAGTTTGCCGAACATTCCAGGCGATCGGACGGTGCATCTCGTGCCAGTCACCGCGCATCGGCTAAGCGCCGGCTGCAGAACCGGTTTGTTGTTTGCTCATCGCTCGAGAATCGTGTAACGTATTCATCATTTCATTTGTTTGCACACATTATACATTACAATTTTAAACTACATATAACCTATTTAATTACTATTACGCACTAACTATGTCTGATTTAAAAGATCTAACTAAGCAAAGGGGTCATATTAGGGCCAGGCTGACACTTTTCCAAAAATATCTAAAACCGCTATTAGAAACAAAAGAAACATCTGATGTTGAGGTAAACGAACTTAGAATCAGACTCGCTAAGTTAAATGATTTATCCTCCAATTTTGAGGACATTCAGTCGAAAATCGAGCTGTTGGATGAGGACGATGCGAACCAGTTCAAGGAACGCGAAGTAACTGAAAATCTCTTCTTTACGCTAATTGCTCAAGGTCAGTCACTCTTAGATTTTTTCCAAAGCACTAATAAAAAAGAACAAATGTCGTCATCCAGCCGTTTTCGATTGAATAACAATTTGAAACTGCCAGCCCTTAATATACCTTCCTTTAGCGGTACTTCTAGCAAGTGGCTTTCCTTTAGGGACATGTATTTATCGTTGATACACAATAATGACAATCTCGATAGCATTAGTAAATTCCATTATTTAAAGTCGTATTTAGAGGGTGCGGCATCTTCGGTTGTTGGGTCAGTCGCTATGTCTTCCGACAATTACGACATAGCTTGGAACCTCCTATGCGAACGATACGACAATAAGCGTCTGCTAATAAATGAACACATTAAATGTATATTTTCAATTGAAACGTTACCGAAAGAAAGTCATCAAGGTCTTCGTAACTTGATTGACGAATTGTCTAAAAATTTAAGTGCCTTGACTTGTTTAGGTGAACCGGTAGACAAGTGGGACACACTTATTATTTACATGGCCTCGACGAAATTAGACTCTGTTACTGCTGGGAAATGGGAGGAATTTAGAAGCGGAAAAGACATAATTACTTTAGAAGATTTTTATTGTTTTTTAAGACAACGTGCTACTATCTTAGAAACACTTATTACTAACAGAGCTTCTAAATATTCTGAAAAACGCTTCAGTCTTCCTAACGCCAAGTCTTTTATTTCTTCATCCCTCGAGCTACCACCAGGCACACCGTGTGCAATTTGCAAACAACATCATAAAATATTCGAATGTTCAACATTTAGATCGTTACCCGTTCACGAAAGAATTGCCAAAATTGCATCATTAAAATTATGCGGGGTTTGTTTTCGCAAGGGTCATCAACCCTATCAATGCAGACTGGGCGGTTGTAGAATCTGTCATAAAAAACACAACACTCTATTACACAGGCAATACAGCACGCAAAATATACAACAAAGCGAAAATAAACTACCTCTAGCTACTACATCTACAACTAACAATAAAAATACTAACTTACCTGATCCTGTAGTCCACTCCGCAGCATCTAGTCCCTCATCTTCGGTTTCAATGTCTGCTGTCTCCACCAATCAAGTCCTGCTATCTACGGCGTTGGTCAAGGTGACAAACAATGGCGAATCATTTATACTAAGGGCTTTGCTAGACTGTGGTAGTCAAACGTCTTTCATCACTACTAAGGCTCAAAATAAAATTGGTATTTCTAAAAGAAAGGACAAATATCAAAGTATAAGTGGATTAGGGAATATAGTGGTCAATGTAACTGATTATTGTAACCTACGTTTACATTCAGTGTATAATACTTTTAACTTACCTATAAAATGTTTTATTTTACCTCAAATCACGGATAACTTACCTCATGCTGCAGTGCGTATTAAAAATTTAGGCATTCCAAAAAATGTACAACTTGCTGATCCTCAATTCAACCAACCTTCGGAAATTGATTTATTACTTGGAGCTGATGTTTTTTGGGAGCTACTCCTAGTAGACAAAATAATTTTAGGCCCCCAAAAACCGATCCTCCAGGATACACATTTAGGTTGGATAGTGGCAGGCCCTTTAGGATCTTATAATATAAATACAAATTCTAAACTACAATGTAACTTTTCACAACAAATTAAAATACAACTAGCAAAATTTTGGGAGCTTGAAGAAATACCATCAGACAAATTAAATACTAATAAAGACAATTATTGCGAAAAATTATTTAACGAAACTACTCATCGCATTGCGGATGGTAGATTTTGTGTGCAAATACCTTTTAAACATTCGACTAGTGCCCTGGGTGAACCATACCATATTGCCGAAAAAAGATTATTACAACTTGAGAAAAAACTAAAATCTAAACCTATTCTTAAAATGCAGTATCGCGAGTTCATAAATGAATACGAAAGATTAGGACACATGACAAAAATACCGAAACCAGAGATCGGGTGCTACCTTCCTCATCATGCCGTTCTACGCGAGACTAGTGAAACTACTAAGCTTAGGGTAGTATTCGACGCTTCTGCTAAAACTTCATCGGGTGTATCGCTTAACGACATCCAATATGTTGGGCCTGTAGTACAAGATGATTTATTTACAATTTTACTCAGGTACAGGCAGCATAGATTCGTGATATCTGCCGATGTCGAAAAAATGTATCGACAGATATTAATAGAACCAAATCAAAGTCATCTTCAATTAATTTTATGGCGCGACGATCCTCAACAAGATATTCAGACATTCAGACTAAACACACTCACTTACGGAATGGCATCAAGTCCCTTCTTGAGCACTAGGTGTTTAGTTCAATTAGCACGAGAATGTAATGATCCACTAACGTCGCAAGTAATTGAGAAAGATTTTTACGTAGATGATTTGTTGTCCGGAAGCGAAACAGAGGCAGAGTTAAATCAAATAATTTCATCAGTCTCTGCAACCTTAAATGAAGCCTGCCTTCCCTTAAGGAAATGGCGAAGTAATTTACCATCTGCTTTAAGCGCTCAAACAAGTTGTTCTAATCAGAAGAATTTAGATTTTAGTTCAGAGTCTACTGTTTTGGGTCTCAAATGGGATCCAACAAAGGATATTTTCCGATTCCCGGTAAATTTAAAAAACAATATTAACGCTACGAAAAGGATTATTCTTTCAAACTCGGCAAAATTATTTGACCCATTAAGCTTACTCAGTGTGTGTACTATTACACCCAAAATAATTCTGCAAAAATTATGGCTATCGAAACTAGATTGGGATGATCCGGTGGATTCAGAATTGAATTCGGAATGGCAAAATTTTATTACAAATTTACAGGCAGTGTCTCAAATAGAAATTCCAAGACGAGTCCTTATTAACGAACCAATAAATATAGAATTACATTCCTTCTCAGATGCTTCACAAGTCGCATATGCTGCTACTGTTTATTTGAGATCTGTTGATAGGGCGGGTCATGTTATGGTGAGGCTACTTTGTGCAAAAACCAAAGTAGCTCCTCTGAAATCGACAACCATACCAAGGCTCGAATTGTGCGGGGCGCTACTGTCAGCTCGTTTAAGTACTGCTGTACTTAAAGCGTTACGCTGCAAAGTAGATAATATATTCTATTGGACAGACTCAACCATTGTTCTTTGTTGGTTGCTAACCGAGTCCTGTCAACTACAGCCGTTTGTTTCAAACCGGATAGCCGAAATCCAAACTTTAACATCCACTGACTCGTGGAGACACGTACCAGGGGATCGTAATCCAGCCGACCTAGCTTCGCGAGGTATGAACCCTAAACTGATTCAATCAGCTACATTGTGGTGGGACGGTCCTTCGTTTCTCCATGAAAATTCAAGCAACTGGCCAAAATTTAATGCACACAAAACCCATTCCGAATTACCCGAATTGAAAACTAACACTAAATCACAAACTATATACAAACCTACTACTAAACTACAAACTACTTACTCTCTAAACAACACAACTACTAAATCATCATTACAACTATCACTACTAAATAAATTTACAATTTTAGATTTTGATAGATATTCAAATTTTACTCTTATGCAAAAATGTATAGCCTACGTTCTACGGTTTATCAATAATATTAAAAGGTGTAAATCTAAACTGACAGGTCCTCTTTCTACTAAAGAACTTGAAAATTCACTTAACATTTTGGTTAAGTCACATCAAAAAGAGTGTTTTGCCAAAGAAATTAAAGTACTAGAAGATGGACAGTACTTGCCGTCAACTTGCTCTATTCTATCCCTCAGTCCATTTTTGGACAAGCAAGGCATCCTACGCGTTGGCGGAAGAATTCAAAACTCGGATACTTCCTACAATAAAAAGCACCCAATCTTATTACACAACAAACACAATTTTACACAATTACTGTTTAATTACAAGCACAAACAACTATTACATGCTGGACCACAAGTTCTGCTCAATATCATTCGAAATGAATTTTGGCCAATTAAGGGTCGAATTTTAGCCAGAACCACTGTGAATAATTGTAATACATGTAAAATACTCAAAGCGAAATGTCTAAAACCATTAATGGGCACCTTACCTGCATCTAGAGTCATTCCTTGTCTCCCTTTCCAAGTAAGTGGAGTCGATTTCGCCGGGCCATTTTATGTCGCAGATCGCAAAGGTCGCGGTTGTCGAATTATCAAGCATTACATGTGTTTATTTATTTGTTTTGCTACTAAAGCTGTACATTTAGAGGTCGCGAGTGACCTAACAACCGAGGTTTTTATCTGTGCGCTTAGACGTTTCATATCCCGGCGGGGAAAGCCACTTGAACTCTATAGCGATAACGGGACTAATTTTGTGGGTGCAAATAATGAACTGAGTCATTTTATTAAGTCGAGCAGCGCAAAACTATCGGAATTTGCAGCCGGTGAAAGTATTAAATTTCATTTTTCTCCTGCCTATTCACCCCACTTTGGTGGGTTATGGGAGGCAGGTGTAAAGTCGGCCAAATACCATACAACTCGTATTTTAAAAGACAAACATCTAACTTATGAGGAGTTGTATACGCTGTTCACACAAATTGAGGCTATCCTCAACTCCAGGCCTCTAACCCCTCTCTCCTCCGACCCTAACGACTTTTCTCCTTTGACGCCAGCGCACTTCTTGATCGGCAGATCCTTTCATTCGCTTCCTTCGGAGAGATTGTTGGAAACACCACACGGGCGGCTGGACCGATACCGCTCTGTAGAAAAACTGCGGCAACATTTCTGGAATCGGTGGAGAGAGGAGTATTTGAGCGAGCTCCAACAACGGACAAAGTGGCGGGTCTCACAGCGGGGTCTTCTGGAGGGCGACTTGGTGATTATCCGAGAACCAAACACGCCACCACTAAAATGGCGGATGGCGCGCGTCGATAAACTGTTCCCGGGTCCTGACGGAGTCACGAGAGTAGTCGACGTGAAAACCACAAGGGGGGTCTTTCGTCGAGCAGTCCACAATTTATGCCCTCTTCTCGACGAAGAGCCTCAGACTACACGAAGATCTACAACCTTCGAGGGGGGGGTGGATGTTGCGACTATGTGACTCCGCCTTCAAAATCCCACCACCGCTACCACGAGAGGCGAAGGGCAGCGGGAACCACCGGCCGTCGTCGCGCTGCGGACACGGTCGAGAACACGCATATTTAATCTATTATCTAACTTCAAGTCATAGCATATTGCATTTCATTGTAAACGACCTAACTATAAATAAATACTACTGTAAACACAAGATAGTAGTACTTCATTTCACACCGACCGAAGCAACCCAACCAGCGGCGTCGACACCCCTTATGTGTGTACATTCAGTGAAAGATAAATGAAAGCTATTAATTTACTAAAATAAGTATTTAAATTTCTATTAATTATATTATATTTAAAATTTTATTCCTTAAGCTTATACTTAAACAATTTAAATTGAAAAAAAAGACATGCCTGCTGAATTTCTCGCGCCTGTTCTTCTCAGGACGAAGGCGTAATTTTAGCGAAGGTGGTAGATCTTTTTTATTTTATTTTTGACATTCAAAATGTATGTGTCCACATCAACTTTGAAATGATTTGACTTTGACTTTATAGTAAGTGTATCTAAATTTGTATTTACCGTGGCATCAATAGATTCAATGTACGCTGTTTTCACGACTCCTTTTCCAAATGCTGCGGTGATTTTCGACACTTTGTTATTTATCGTTTTAAATGGAATTATAGTGTTTTTCGTGAAAACAAACCTTTCGTCAAATTTGAACTGAAATAGTTAACGGCCATCTTTAGTATTAACGCAGGAGTTTGTAAAAAAGTCGAAAAATAATAAAATTTTGTTCATGATGGACACAAGATCGACCAACAACCTGGTCAGAATAGCAGTAGGTCGCTGGATGGAGATAGTGCAACACTGATTGTTGTGGCCAGGTTTGGGGAAGGCCTATGTCTAGCAGTGGATGTCCAGTAGCTGATGATGATGATTATACATACATGATTAAAGTATACAGGGTGGACCTGCTAAAGTGGATGAATGATCTGTCGAAATAACATTAGAACCATTTTTATTTCTGGAATCACCTACTAAAGTGGATGAATGATCTGTCGAAATAACATTAGAACCACTTTTATTTCTGGAATCGATTAAACCTTTTTTTCAATGGTATTTCCATAGACCGCAATGATGGTCGTACATACCCTATACAATGTTAGAAAAAAAGAGAGGTTTCATTCATTTCAGCTGACCCAAAGTTACAGATCCACCCTGTATATTATTTTAATTTGAAATGTTTACTTTGTAAACCTAATTATTTTATACTTTTCTGAAATATTCTTGACATTCAGAGCAATATTTTTCAAAGTATAATCAAAAGATATCACAATTGCTGGTTTACTATGCTGCTGGACATATGAAAGAAAGTAGAATAGTTATTTTAGTATACACGCATGTAAAAAATCTGGTTTTAGCAAAGCCGCAAACAGCATTCACAGATTATAACTATAAATAATTACATTTTAAGTTTTTAAATTATTTGCCTTGATTATAATTCAATTTTCGATTTTTTTTTAATTATTATCAAAGGAAACACTCACGTTAATTTCCAAAGTACTGATAATATTTAATGCATTTTTGTCTCCAATCTTTCTACTGGTAACCAAGTCTTTGAAGCCACCCGAACCTTGTTCTTTTACCTGTAAAATAGTGAGAAGTTCTAAATTTCTATGGGTTATCTACATTTTTTTTTGTTATTGTGTGATAGACAAACGAGCCTACGGCTCGCCTGATGGTAAGCGGCCACCGTCGCTCATGAACCTCTGCAATGCCAGAGCAATGAGGGGCTGTTATCGACTACCGACTTTTCTTAAACCTCGTTTAAAGAAGGACATGTCATAGCGCCCCGGGAACACCGCGGATGGGAGTCCATTCCAAATCGGAATGGTACGGGGCGAAAATGATCTTCTGAAGCGAACCGTGGAAGATCACAGCGGTTCCAAGTAAAGGTGGTGAACCTTACCCCTGGAGCGTCTGGAACATCACTTAGATATTTACTAACCTGGTTCTTACCACGATTTTTATTAAATGAGCGATCCCGGTATAATTGAGACTTATTTTTGTACTCACTTTTTTAAAAAGTGATTGAAATTCGCTCTAACGTCCATTTTTGCTTTTGAACTATTAAGAGTTTCATGTAGGTTAAAGGTGTATTCGTGATATTATATGTGTTTTCGACAATGAGACTTTCGCTTTATCTTATCCCATTAATGGTGTCAGCGCAATGTGTATTCTCTCTCCACTCCTTTCTATCTTTACATACATCATCAGTCATACCACAAACAAACAAATCATCCTTCACATAATCAGACCATCTTTTCTTCAGCCCTCACCTTCTTTAACAGCCATGAACTTTTAAATTAATCATTTGACAATGTTCAATAATGAGATTTGTATAAAATACTGTATAATTAATATATATTTCTAGTCGAATACTATGTTTTTTATCATCTCCCATCCACTATTATTCCTCTGTATGTGGGATCCACAGCGGTGACCACCATAATGACTCTGAGCAGTGAAGCTCAGGAGCTCGAGATAAAGCTAACTTGTCTACGTTTATCTTATTACGCTCAAATTGTAATATCAGTACAATTACATAATCATTGATGATTTCGGCTGCTTCGTCTGGATCACTGTAATCCACAACTCCGGTCTCACCATCGAAGTACTTTTCAAAATCTTTTTCAAATTTCGGACAGAATTTATTGTCATTATCAACAAACGCCTTCAAAGTATATTGTGGCCCAGATGCGATACTATCACTGTAGTATTTATCAATTGTATTTCTGTAGGCCACGTTGATCTGAAAATTAAATTAAGAATAATAAAATTTGAATTTAATATAGTTAAGGAATTGACGAACACTATTGACCCGTTAAAGTTTCGTACGGATGCAATGTAAAGGTGAAAAAATAGATACCAGAGAATACAAGGTGGTGT
The DNA here is from genome assembly GCA_030269945.2 of Trilocha varians. Lineage (NCBI taxonomy): Eukaryota > Metazoa > Arthropoda > Insecta > Lepidoptera > Bombycidae > Trilocha > Trilocha varians. Next base: position 11,508,924 of record AP028257.1, read on the forward strand.
TATTTTCAAATGCCCCTCCTTCCAGGGAAAGTATTTGCAATAATTCGAAATTCCGGTAATGAAACCTGCTACAATTCGACAAAATCATTCCCTGTACTTTTATTGCATTAATCGATACAGTGGTTTTAAGGCAAACAGTATATAATACAGTATTTTCTCACACGAAATAAGATCTTATTTTACCTGTTGTTCATTTTGAAGTCCTATTCCCTGATACAACGTTTCCTTAATGTCTCCTTTTGAGGATTTGGCTAAGATTCCAAATGTACTTAAACCCGCAAAAACTGAAGTGAAAAAGTTGGACTCAGGATATTTCTGCATTCCATTCTGAAAATTTTGTACTTATTACAGAATTTAGCTATATAATATCGTTTAAAAGTTATATGACTTTAAGCATACAATTGGCGGCTACAAAATCGGCAGCAAAAAATTGTTAAATCTAAATAATTTAATATTAAGATTAAAGTATACCATAGTAGTGCATCATCATCATCAGCCTATAGTCGTCCACTGTTGGACATAGGCCTCCCCCAAACCTCGCCACATCTACCGGTCCTGCACTGTCCGCATCTAGCCATCTCCCGCGATCCTGACCAGGTGGACCGATGCACCTTGTGGGTCTGCCTACGCTGCGCCTACCAGTTCGTGGTCGCCACGCTAGAACTTTTCGGCCCCATCGGCCATCAGTTCTGCGCACAATGTGTCCTGCTCATTGCCACGTCAAAGGCGCACTTTGGGCTATGTCGGTAACTTTGGTCCTTCTGCGGATCTACTCACTAGTAGTGCATAGTAGTCCGAAACCACGACCAAAGTCAAGTCAAAAATATTTTACTTACATATAAAAATGTTCCAACCAGCTTGTTATTAGCAGTGCTCAGAGAATTTTCCGCCTCTCTGGTAAATCCATCTTTAAAGATAAAAATAATAATGATGACGATGACTTATAAAAAATAAGCATTGTGTCGGCTAAAAATAAGTACAATTTTTAAACGGACGAGGTTTCTTTGAGTTGGAGTAAACCGCGGGGAGGGTGATCCAATATATCGACGTAACAGTTGAACCGCACTAATACGATACAACACATATTATTTTCTGTTTCATAAAAAAGTATTTTTTCGTATTTCAAGATTTCTTTTAATTTCCAAAAATAATAAATAAAATTGAAATTAATAAAACCTATTTTCTACAACCATTCCTATGATACAGCTTGGTGACAATCAGACGGACAATTGCACAGTAAACTATCAGGTCGTTTCTTTGGGTACCGAACCCTAAGAACGCATAAAAAGAAGGGGTGTTATGGACACGGCCGTTTGTACGTGAATACGTCTCCTAACGAGGGGGCTGTAACTTACCCCGCGCGCGCTGTGTTTTAGTCCTTACTTAGCGTAATCTTTACCTAACCAGTGGTGTAACTAAAATTTGGATGAAGATGATAGATATGTTGCTACAACACAAAACATGTATCCCTCGATTTTATTATCATTCGTTTTTTTTTGGATTGCATCCCTATGGAAGTAATTTTAAAAACGCAAACTTATTACGACACTCGCGGTTTTCTATAATACTTTCATGCATTTTTACGAGAAGTCGTGATCATGACGTGTGCAACAACGTTGAAATATCGAGACAACTAAATTACTTATACTATTACTAAACGGGTTCTTACCACGATTAATTTTAATTGAGCGGCCCCGATATTTCAGCACTGTTTCAAGCGCCATGATCATGGGAAGACTGAGGAACTGCGGGTAGGTCATTTAAGAGCAGACAAATCTGTCTACCCTCTTTCTCGTTCGTTTGCCAGTAATAGTGATGTAGATAACCACGAGTGTTTAAAGAAATTTACAACTCAATTAAATATCGTGGTAAGAACCCGTTGAAAATGCATGACAGTATTTAAAAACGTATTCACGTCAAAAAATATAAATACCTTTGGCTAAGACAAGAGTTGCCACGTATATACAAAAACTTACAACCTTATACATGGTTTAGCAATACCACCACTACTGAAAGTCTAATGGAGTTTTATGTATTTATAGTTAGAAATGATATACAGGGTGATTTGTTAGAGAGGGTACATATTGCAGGAGGGTGGTAAGTACTCTGTTCTAATACGGAATATTACAAAAAATAGGTAAAATTACAAAATTTATATATATATTTTTTTAAATCTGAATTCGACAAAACTACCTCAAACATAAACAATTTCGGCTTAAAGAGTGTTGACTAATGACCTCTAGTGAGGGTGCGCGACCCCACATCTCCGCCACACCCATCAGCTGTCGAAAAACCATCATTTTGCAAGATTTTTAGATATTTTTAAGTTGCGATTACTAAGGCATTAAGTCATATTCTTTGGTAATAATATTTTTACTGGTCGTATATAAGCATCAGCTACCATGTCCTTCAATATGTACCCTCTTTAACAAATCACCCTGTATATTGAAGGACACATACAACCGGTAAGAGCAACGTGGGTAGACCCCCCACACGATGGACCGACGACCTGGTCAAGATCGCGGGAGGTTGCTGGTTGCAGATAGCGTAGAACCGGTCGTTGTGGCGAAGTTTGGGGGTAAGCCTATATCCAGCAGTGGACGTCTGTAGGCTGATGATGATGACGATGATATTCAAGGAGGGTGATAAGTAATCCTAATGCAGAATATTAAAAAAAATACCAAATTCGACAAAACTATCCCAAACAAAAATATTTTCGGACAACAGAGTGTTGACTAACTTAAGTGATCTCGCGAAGCCCACACCATCGCCACACGCAACAGCTGTCGAGCGACAATCGTTTTGCATGAATTTTAGATAATTTTAAGTTGCGTTTAGTAATTCTACCATATTCTTTGGTTATACACCTTCTATAATATGTAACATTATATACACCCTGTATGTTAATTAGCGTTTATCTAAACCATGAAATAATTAGTTTCTAGGTGACTTTATTTAAGTTAATTATTTTATTTAGGGATCCCTTACTTTTTCAAAAAACTTTCAATATGTGAATCAGACATAATTTGACGACAAAGGAGGTTTTGGAACGAAGTTCCTTATCGCGCGTTACGAAAGGGAATATTTTTATAAGATATCTTTTAATCGAAAGGAACTTCGTTCTATTCGGTGTCCTATGACACCTCTCAAGTTTTTTTTTTTACTGCTATGTAGCCAGAAGTGGTTACCGTCGCTCAGGAACCTCTGCAATGTCAGGGGACACTTTAGGGTCGCTACCTACGACCTAACTTTAAGGACTCTCCTCAAGCCTCGTTTGAAGAAGGACAAGTCGATTACGATGATAACAATTTTTTTAGTAAGCAAACGCCTTGGAAATTACCTATGACTTATCCTTCTTCAAATAAAGCTTAGGGAAAGCCTTAAAGTTAGGTTTGTGTCCTAAACAAAGAGATATTTTAATATCCTAACACTTTTTTGTGCGAAACCAATTGAATAAAAATATTGTGATAGTGTTAGCAATTGAATAAACCTAATTAGTGTCACCGTTTATTTCTATGTTTTATTTCTGAGCAATAAATAATTAAGTCGAATTAAATTTACAATTAAGTGCTTTTTTATTTGTATTTTATCTTTAAAACTACGAAATGAAATGAAAAACTTTATTTTCAACATTGATGACGTACTTATTCTTGTTGCCGTCAAAATTTAAAAGCTACCAGTTCGGACACAAAAAATAATAATTGTAGCCACAGTCCTGAGAAGAACGGGCAAGAAACTCAGCGGGCATGTCTTTTTTGTAATATGAGCATATTTTTTTTAAAGTATTTTAACAGTATTATACAATTTTACCTTAAATATACAATTAAAAAATTCGAAAAAAACTGCATTAAAAATGTATCGTAATTAATCCTTTTCCAATCAAATATTTTGTTGATCAATTATCAACTGTATAAAATCGCTAAGAACTGATAACAAGCACGCAGCTGTTCGCTACGAAAAAATCGCGACAGCATCGCAATCATCTGAACCTGTTTGTGACGCGAACGAAGTTGCCAGATCAGCTATTTTATTCAAGAACTTCTCTAGCGACAATGTGGTTTTCTCAGAGGGGCTGTTTCTATACATAAAATGAATGAAATCTTCGTGAAAACCGCCATCTAGACGAAAGATGTTGAACTAAATTCAGAACTGAAGATCTTTGGTTTCCAAAAAGCACAACTAGATGGCGGCACAGAACACAAAACTGAAACAATATTTTGGCTACAAAACATTTTAAACGAACTTATTTCAGACACTCGCGGTATTCGATAATACTTTCATGCATTTTCAACGGGTTCTTACCACGATATTTAATTAATTGAGTTGTCTCGATATTTCGTTGTTGTTGCAAACGTCGTGATCATGAGAAGACTGGATATTGCGGGTCGACTTAAGAGCAAACAAATCTGTCTACCCTCTTTCTCGTTCGCTTTTGAGTAGTACCACTGGAACTCGAACTCACATCACGACACACCACACTCACTGTATCTACAAGACTCTCTGAGCATGAACCCTTAGCATTAACTCAATTAATTAAATATCGTGGTAAGAACCCGTTGAAAATGCATGAAAGTATTTTAAACGAAACTGTTATTTTAGAAAATGATATAGATATTTTTTTTGCCATGTAGGCAGAGGAGTCAACGGGCAACCTGTTCGTAAGTGAGGGGTCGCTACCTATGACCTAACCTTAAAGACTCTCCTCAAGCCTCATTTGAAGAAGGTCAAGTCATAGGTGTTTTATAATTTAATTTATGTGTTTATCTATTATGATCTCCTTTAACATTTACTATTAGGTATTATCAAATCATCTGTAGAGTAATCGTTTACCAAACAAAAGCACATAAATTATAAACTTATTCAAACGGTCGCGGTTTTCTATGATAACATGCATTTTGAAATATAGAGAACACTCAATTAATTAAATATCGTGGTAACAACTCGTTCAAAATGCATGAAAGTGGCACATAAATTGTCGGCATTACGTAAACCAAAGTACATTTCAAAATTAATGAAACGCACTAATCCGTTGAATCAAAGTGAAAAAAAGGAAAAATAATGTCTTTCTTCTTCGTAATTTCCCTTAAATAAATCTACAATGATTTGAATAAAGTTCCTATTTGTTCTGGTGCCCTGGTGATTACGTTCGCCCACTGTTGTTTTTTTCAGCTTTGCAATAAAATTACTATGAGAACTCGAAAGTATTAAGGTGATTTTACGACTCGAACAACTACTGCTGTTTTAAAAAAGTGTTTCGGAATTTTTAATCAAATAAATGTGTGTCAAAAAAAAAACTATTGCAAAATGTATTCTATACACTGGGCAAGCGTGGTGGAATATGCCTCATCCCTCTTCTGAGGAGACCTGAGCCCAACAGTAGGCAGTCATGGGTTGGTACAGTATTCTATACAAAGATTTTTATTATCATTAAGCAACATTAAGCATTATGCAGCACTGACACAAACTGAGCATAATATTCGTATTTACTTTATTTCTTATTATGCAAAATTAGCGTAATTTTGGTACAGGGCAACGGTGTATTTGAATTTTCATTTAAAATACATTAGTGAATAGTTTTTTCTGTATCGCTTTGAGTTTCGGCTTTTTCTGTCGCTGTATCTTGGTATCGTTCTACGTTGTTGATGTTAACCATTCTCAAGCGGAGAAGAAGGTTCTCAGTTAACTCCCTTTTCCAATATAAGAATTTAAAAAATGTAATATTATTATATCTAACAGTTATTGGCAATAATCTTCTCACCAAACTCGATCGAGTACCACTAATAGGGGATATCTAAGGCAATTTTCTCGGTGATTTCGTAACGTTGAGACGAAAAGCCAAGTCCGTAAATAGCGATACATCGCTTACGTTATCGTTTTACGATGATGAGATTTTAATGATTTCTACAAAAAAAACTGTACGTAATCTAAAGGTATGTACGAGTCATAAGGTAAAGTAAACTCATTACGTTCAATCATATTTTTATTACTAAAATGAAAATGATTTCCATTTTTCAAGAATGCCACAAAAACTACTAGTCAGAACTTTATAAAAATTGGTTGCCTGTAAAGTCGGTATACGGGCGAAAGTTTTACGTGACAACGACTCGGGCATGGTGAGCCCGCCTAAGAGCGAGAGAGACAGACATAAAAAGTGAAAGGCACGCGTGCCTTTCGCTTGAAACAGTGCTGAAATATCGGAACCTCTCAATTAAAAATAATCGTGGTAAGAACCCGTTTAGTAATAATGTAAGTGATGTAGATAACCGCGAGTGTTTAAAGAAATTTATAAAATTGTATGAGATAATGTACAAAGTGTCTTTTGTGTCGCTTTTAAACAAAAAAAAATTGAAATCAGTTCATATGATATATCCGATCATATACACTAAAAAATACAGACGAATTGACTACCTCCTCCTTTGTGGAAGTCAGTCAAAAAGTACGTATTTGTTGGTTCGATGTAGTCAATTAATATATATCTTTAAAATAAAAACATAGTAGGCCTACTAGGATCGATCAATCGTCACTATTCTAAGCACCAGTCTCGCTACCAGACAAACTAGGGTAGACAGATTTGTTTGCTCTTAAATCGACCCGCAGTATCCAGTCTTCTCGTGATCATGACGTTTGCAACAACGTTGAAATATCGAGACAACTCAATTAATTAAATATCGTGGTAAGAACCCGTTGAAAATGCATGAAAGTGTCATATTAAAAAGCTTCATGTTTTCAACAAATTTCAAGAGTCTTCAATTGCATTTGCATTTTAATATTCACAGAATTTTAGTAGTCAATTATTTATATTTCCGTCAATATTACATGGAGACTTAATTCCTTATCAGATCTTATCACCAAACCAAGTATGTGAAGTTCACTGAACTCTCAGATGTATTGAAGCCGTAGTGCATGTGTGTATAGTCGTATAGGCCGTTCAAAAATCCAACGGCTCAATAGTTCAACGAGAGCTCGGATTAGAAGAGTAGGGTTGTCAGTTGTATAGATTTTATATTTTATACGCACGTTAGCAGAGGAACTTTTTTTTTTATTGACACGCAGGCAGATGAGCAAACGGACCACCTGATCGTAAGCGGTTACATAAGCGGTTACGTAAGCTCATGGACCTCTGCATTGCCAGAAGACGTTGCGGGGCCACTACCTACGGCCTACCCTTAAGGACTCTGTTCAAACCTCGTTTGAAGAAGGACAAGTCATAGCGCTCGGGAAACATCCAAGAAGGGAGCTCATTCCATAGCCGGATGGTGAGTGGCAAAAAAGTATTCTTGAACTCAGTTGATTTTAAGTGGTACCTTCAATGACTTCTTTAATTTAATGGTGTAACGTAGTGTGCCTCACTTACTATCGCTTTTTCTTCGGGACATTTATCGTGCCTCTGTATATTCTTAAATCAATCTTAAGCAAACATTTTACATTACTTACGGACTGAAAAGGTTCAAGTCAAGTTTAGTTGTTTTATTTTAAAAACATGCCATAAGGCACATAATATGCCATAATAATAATATTAGGTTCTTCACAGGTTATACATTTGTGTACTTGTAGGCGTTTATGATTATATTTTTAAACCTTAAATAATTATGACGTTGCAAAAGTGATACGACATAATCTCGCTATGTGAGATATGTCGTCTTTTATTTATATTTTAAAAAATGTACCCAAGTTAAATTTTCTAGCCAACCTATTCTGTAAATATTATATATTCGTAACGTTTAGGATATGAATGTGTGAAAGTTTGTTATTCTTTTCTGTAAAAAAAAAACTTGAGAGGTGTCATGGGACACCCGAATAGAACGAAGTTCTTTTCGATTAAAAGATATATTATAATTTAAAAGAAACGTGTTTTAAAAGATTTTGATCACAGCGCCATCTAGCGATAATCATCTAAAACAAAAAAGTGTCGTGACAACTTTTCGTAAGATTTTTTTCCGTCTAGCCCCCTTTCGATAATGCGCGATAAGGAACTTCGTTCCAATTACTGAATTATAATGAGATTCAGTTGTTAAACTAATAATATATAGAACCGTCATACAGAAACATCAGAATGATATATAAACTACATTTCAACTCGTTTGGGTAATCGGGAACAATTGGGTAGAAAACTACAGACTGAAATAAAAAAAAATCCTAAAGAATTATCCTGCGTGAGAACCCTAAAAGGAAACTTTGAATCGCTTGCCAGCTGACTGATCCACTACAGACCGGCTCGGTTACAATGCACCTTCTACGTATATAACCTACCATACTAAATACAACCTTATTTGTTGAAGCATAAGAACGAAATTCAAAAACGAACGAAATAAGGATAGCTTACGTAATACGCTACCTACATGTTATACAATTATAGTATTTATTCATGTAAAATAATGATTGCACTATTTTTATACCAATAGCTGAATATTCAGTATATAGTTTTATTTTGGAATACAAGAGATAGAAACTTGTGCTTAAAACTTTATCACAATTCGAAATATACTACACAATGAATTGTAAAAGTCTACCATCTTGGATGCAAGACACTGGATATCATTTAGAAGTAAACTGTTAGCCAAGACAAGTACTCATGGTACTACATTATTTCATTATCACGCGATATACATATGCGTGCATTATGCGTGCCATATTTCATTTCATTTGGAAACCGAGAAGTTAGTCAAAATCAACACGCAAGATTCCACCCAAACTTACATATATAGATTGTATGTACATTAATACACAGCTATATGCAGTGTCTATTAAATAAAAAAAATATTTCATCCATTTGGAAGCTGTTGCGGGAAATTACTGGATGCTAATGGCGCAGGACCAGTTATAGTGCCGAGGTTTGGGGGAGGGATGTTGATGATGATATTTGGGAGCTAACAATAAACATTCATATCCAATACATCATTTCTTTGTAATTAGAAATCAACACAATTATCTAAGGAATAAGTCCTTACAGCAAAAAAACAACTCGATTTTCATTTAAAACAACATTTCACCATATTATTACTATCGGATAACCCGCACACCGCTGACCACAGCTGATGCTGACCACGGACACTGGTTCACCGTGCACTTCATTAATACACGTAAATACAGGCATTAAATGTTTTTTAAATACCTTAACGATTGGTCAGTTTAAAAATGTATTATCGTACTTCAAGTTCTTGACTTTTTATCACAATAAATAGTTGGAGAATATAGGTAATGTTATTTTTGAGCAAATCTATAGTAAATTTTATAAAGCTGAAGAGTTTGTTTGTTAGTTAGTTAGTTTATGTAACGTGCTAATCTCAGGAACCACTGCTCTTATTTGAAAAATTCTGTCGGCTATATTATATCCCTCTGTGACGCAGACCTCAGTTGCGCGATTCAACTAGTAGATAACAAAGAAAACGCTTGAACCTTATTATCAGTAAGTCGTATATTTTTATAAAACAAGAATATTGTACAAATCGTAGGTATCTCTTTTCTTACAATTAGTGAAGTAGTCTCAAAAATACAATATGTACTAAAATATAACTATTAAACAAATAATAAAAAGACAGTAAACCAGACACTGAAACGCAGTTAAATAAATTAAAAATTAAGTGTTTCCAAATAAGCCTCAAAACAGTGCAGGTTAAGTCATAAAATATATCTCATGAATAACTTATTGATTACACATGAACGGCGAAGTGTCAATTTCATAGACGGTATCCAATATTCTTTAAAACAGTTTGCTTTTAATCATCATAGATTGAAATATTATCGCAAGTAATCTCTTGATATTAGAGGAAGCCGAAAGGAATAGAGTTGCATATAGTATTCGCCACTATTACAATTTCATAAAACTTAAGCATGGAATAAAAAACATAAATAAATTCTCATTCATTTCAGTTCGTTTCAGTTTCGTTCCAGACTGCTGGAATATTTGAAACTAATATTATATTAATTTCCAAACGGCTGTGAGGAGTGTTTCCGTAATTATGACAACATTTAATTAATAAAACGGTTCGGAACAACGCCTCTCAAATTTCCGCTCGACGCACAGATCCTCAAATGCGTTCGAATCATTCAATATAGAAACGAACGAGATATGATATTGTTTAATCATTTGAAAGTTCATCGTGAGTGAGTTGACTTCATTCTTCAGAAGCCAACTGCTTCATAACAGTAACTTTTAAGTTTGTTTGTATGCGGGATGAAATAAGACTAGTTACATTACTTATAAACCATTTATTTCAATTTCATCTCGATTCTAATACTTACAGTACCTGTACCAACCCATTGCTGCCCACTGTTGGGCTCAGGTCCCACGCTTGCCCAGTGCAGATTGGGGACTTCACATATCTTCAAAGGATTTTTAGAACCCTTTTCCGACATGCAGGTTTCCTCACGATGTTTTCCTTCACCGTTTTTAGCCAGTGGTGTTGTGAAAAATTACACATAAATATTTTTCACATTTAGATTTAGAGGTACACGCCGGCTGGATTTGAATCCGCGACCTCCCGTTCGGAAGGACGCGCTTCGACCACTCGGCCACCACGACTATCACTTATCTACATAAATAAAAATTAAGTACTCAAACTTCAACATCATTAACAATGCTTATTCCAGGACTCACTACAATGTTATGTCCTGCTAACGCTCTACTAATTACCGGCGTATTTTCTTTGATCCATAATAATTATAAATGATCCTAAAATCTCACGCTTTAATAAAATTTATTTCGATTATTACTAAATTTCCGAACAACATATGCACCAAAACGGATAACGAATATCCAATACGTATACTAGGACTGTTAAAAACACAGCACATACACCAATATCATGGGTCACAGACATTTCAGAACAATTCCAATAACAAGATTCCCGAATACCACATCCTCGGGAATCACAGCTCCACCTCTCAAATATATTAGCTCGAAGGAGGGGGATCTCATTTCCTGTGGGACACTGAGCGCGTCACCACTGTAATGTTTTTTACCATTCCTCTCGTCAAAATTAATAATGTCTGTTTGCTTACATGTCGAGGATTCGTATGTTGACATATTACATGGCTTATTTACATGTTTATACACATTTACGCTCGATAAACATGTTTTAGGGTCTTATTTGATTTATTCGGTTTGTTTCTGAGAACAATTTCTGGTTGGGAATAAAATTAGCTGAAGTCAATATTTGCTTCATCTAGTCATGCAAAAGCAACATTTGATGTAGTGATTAAATTTGGTTGGATAATGGATTTATCTTTTTTATTTTCTTTTAGTTTATTAAAGAAATATTTAAGAGGTAAAGATTGTTTCTTTATATTATTTTCCAGATGCTTCAAAGGAAATCCATCTTTATCAATCTTTATCAACGACGTGGAGTATATTGAAAAAGTAATCAGTATGTTTTACAAGGTTTCGTTGGAGTTTATTCTTGTTATAATCTTACTTTTCTTTTTTTGGCTTAACCTTACTCCATTCAAATTGGAGCTTGCAATATATCTATCTTCTTTTCATTTCTTCTTCTTTTTAAGGTGCATGGTTGCTTGGAAGAGATCGCTTTGAGCGATAAAGTCGCCCATTGGTACATTCTGTTTAAATTTCTGTAACGTATAACTATGTACATATATGTAGTGTTTCAATAAAGAGTTTTTGTATTGTATTGTACAAAACACATAAACATAAAATTAAAATATAATAAGGCGACTGACAAATTGCTCTTTTAAGATTAGTATCAAATATACTACTAACATCCAAACTAAATAATGAATTTAAATTTTCAATCAACTTTCACCTCTGAAAAGTACCAATCGATCAACAAAAGTGTTGAAGACAATATCCCTGGTCGTTCTATTGTGAGACCTCTCTGAGCGAGTGGCAGGTACGATTGCATTGTGCCCCAGTAATTGTGCTGTTGTGTTCAGCGTTGCTATTGATCGGCTGCAGATACTCGTCTTATTCAAGCGTTGGACGAAGATTGTTCGAGGTCAGATTGTTGCTTGAGGTACTAGAGATTGTCATGAACGAGGTATATAGGTTACTAGTGAATTTAGATTACGACTTGGACTAGCTAAAGTCCGATTTGACTTTGTACATTCTTACTTTTATAATACTTTCATGCATTTTCAACGGGTTCTTACCACGATATTTTGGTGGAATCTTTCGGGATGAATTTCATCATCTTTCCAATTGAGCTAAAACTTTGCACGCATATGTATATCGCGTGACAATATATTAATATGGTACAATAGAACTGACTTGATGATGGATTGTAAGAAAGAAAATACCATTATACTTTCATGTCTCGATATTTCAACGTTGTTGCAAACGTCATGATCACGAGAAGACGTCTTCTCGAGACAACTCAATTAATTAAATATCGTGGTAAGAACCCGTTGAAAATGCATGAAAGTATTATAGAAAATCGCGAGTGTTTGAATAAGTTTATTCTTACTTTTTTCCATTGGTTTTGGTACTTTTTTCAGAAATCAAAGACTCTACTACCATGGTGTATATTTAATACTGAAATGAATTTGGTTCTACAAAATATCCAAACACAACAATATCTGGACACTTGAAACAAAAAAAAAGCCTATATACAACCCATAAACTTTATCCAAACCAAAATTCGCAGATACATTACCAAATCTACTTCTCAAATGGCTTCTTAGAACCCTTATCTATCAGATGTATCCAAATCTCTCCCCTACACTGTACTTGAGACACTTATTTGCAGTTGTCCCCCGAACGAATGGTCCATGAAGACGGTATCTGCTCTGAAGAGATAAAAGCAGGTAAATCTTGGGGGAAAGTGATTTTATCAGTTCATTCCATGACTCGTATCGGTTACTTATTGTTATGAGTAGATGTAGCTTTAGATTAATTTTATTATAGCTGTTTTGTCTTTTAGGTAAAGAAGGATGTTTGAGATTTGTTATTTGTTGAGATAGTATAAGGGAAATTCATGAGATGTTGCTGGAAATGGAAGGGAAAGGTAAAGAAGGTCTTTTGTATCACTTTTACCACAAATACAGTATGTTTATGTCTAAAAGTATGAATTTAAAATGCCGCTATGTGCTAGGTGCTCTTACACTCTTCGTTAAACTCTTGTTGCAGTTGTGAAACTGTTTATGCTTAAGATCTTTTTTTGTATTATATAATATTGTTTGTTTAAATGAATTAAAATTTATATCTTAATTAGAGGATTTTCTACAAGTTGTTCCACGGGGAGTGCTCCGAGGAATTATTTGAGATGATTCCAACATCTCCGTTCTATCATCGCACCACCCGTCGTCGAGGTGGAGTTCATCCCTACTATATGGAACCACCGCGGTCATCTTCGGTTCGTTTCAGGAACACTTTTTTACCACGCACCATCCGGTTATGAAATGAGCTCCCCTCCTCGGTATTCCCTGAGCGCTATGACTTGTCCTTCTTCAAACGAGGCTTGAGGAGGGTCCTTAAAGTTAGGTCGTAGGTGTCAGTGTCCTCTGACATTACAGAGGTTCATAACCACTTCCTATCAGGTGGGCCGTTGGTTCGTCTGCCTTCATGGCAATAAAAAAAAAATCCATTGCTTAAATTGTTTAACAACTCAATACTTTTGAGCGAAACATCCACTAATACCAATTCCAATAATATTCAAACTCAAGATCCGGTACGCCATAATTTTGAAGCAAAATTTGAAATTCTAAATTTATCGTTCATAATATCTAAAATGATAGCTTTCATTTCCTATATTAAAACTGCAGTGGAACCCGGGTACGGATTAAAATATCCCGGATCCGACCCGATGTCTGGGATTGCTTGATTTAATAACCTTCTGTAGGATTTATTAAAAACGATGGTTTAGCTCTTCGGTATTTTAAACTAAGCGTTGTGAGATTTAAAGTATAGAGCATTTTATTTATTTTAATTAACGTTTTTGGATTTGACTTTAAATTTAGAAACATTTTCTTGTTCAATTGCTTCATAGTCATCAACTTGGTTTGCGTCGTATAAAATGGAATTAATAAGTGTGTTATTGTGTGTTCGTGAGGAAACCTGCATATCGAAAAAGGGTTCTAAAAATCCTTTGAAGATATTATGTGAAGTCCCCAATCCGCACTGGGCAAGCGTGGTGGACTATGCCTAACCCCTCTTCGGAGGAGACCTGAGTTCAGCAGTGGGCAGTAATGGGTTGTTACAGTACAAATGTGTTCTCGTGACTTTTCTAACCTCAAAATATTCCTTGAACTTCCACGAATATTTCAAGACTAAAATTAGGCGTTCTCGGGATTTAGCGAGACTAACAAAGAGGAATTTATTTTAATAAATAAAATATCTACTATTGTAGCTGTTTTATTATTTGGGTACTTATATTTATAATTTGACTTTAACTAAGACATTCTTCGTATTTCATTTCAATATTAGCCAGATGTTCTAACTCATTGACTCAAAATGAGATACAACAAATTATAATTTAGGATTGCCTGATCTCCTAAAAATGAATGTTTTACGAATATCTTAATTTATAAAAATATTTTATTCTATCTTAATTTTATAATAAATCATGATCATTGTCTGGATATATTTTAATTTTGTAATAGGTATTTTTCTTTATTTTTTTATTATATTTAGTGATAACTGCTATTGTATTGAAATTTAATTTTATTTATACAATGTTTTAGTAAGCTCGCCTGCCTTCAAGGCGCAAAAAAAAAAATTCATAAACAAAACAATATTACCATTTTTAAGTTTTTTTTTTCTTTTTTTTTAATTGGCATGTTTCAGTCTTAAATATTGAATTTTAATTCTTGGTAAATTGTTGTTTCTGAATTTTTAGTACCATTTTATCTTAAATTACATGTGTAAGTAAAGATGCACATACTCTTTTTTGTTATTGCTTATATAATCAATGTGTTAACTTAGTGTATTCTTTGTAGAAAACTCATAAATAAATAAATCTTTACCAAAGATAACTTGGCTAAAGTCGACCTACCATAAACTCCATTATCCATATTGAATAGTCCACAATGAAAAGTTAACATACCAAAATGATTTGTAAATAGCACTATTTATCTTTGGCATGTGAAATCCAATAAATTCGGCAACTGGACTCAGCGAAACGTGAAGTTTGGAGGCACGATGCGTGGAAATCACAATGCAATAACTAAAATTAAATTTGTATTGAGTTGGGGCTTTTGTTTTTGGGCATGATGTTATTTTTCTGGTTGTAATTAGATATATGTTGGAATTGTAATTATAAAAGATGTATTCAATTGAAAAAACGCAAGGTTTATGATTCTTAACGCTTCATTTCGATGTACAGGGTGATTTCTTAGTGAGGGTACATATTGAAGGTCATGGTAGCTGATGGTTATATATGACCAGTAAAAATATTATTACCAAAGAATATGGCTTAATGCCTTAGTAATCGCAACTTAAAAATATCTAAAATTCTTGCAAAATAATGGTTTTTCGACATCTGATGGGAGTGGCGGAGGTGTGGGATGTGCGAGATCACTAGAGGTCGTTAGTCAACACTCTTTTAGTCGAAATCGTTTATGGTTGAGGTAGTTTTGTCGAAATTAGATTAAAAAAAAAAAATTGTAATTTAACCTATTTTTTGTAATATTCCGTTTTAGAACAGAGTACTCATCACCCTCCTGCAATATGTACCTTCTTTAAAAAATCACCCTGTATGAACGTATAATGATTCTTAATCAAGCTTCTCTGAGTTGAGTTGAGTTTATATTCTCAATGCTAAAGTTCGTTATAATTTAAGATCATTGTAATTTGTAAAAGCTGAGCTGAAATTTTGCAGACTTTAGTAGTCAAAGTGTTACTTTTTTTCCAAAGTAATGGGCCTTTCTTCTTTTTTGTATTTCTTCGTATATTCATTAGTTGGAGAGTTTTCATTTTATTTTTCATATTCAAAAGCAACATCTCAACATAAGTACTAGTCATAAAAATATTTTCGACCTAAAACCTCCACATGCATGTTCAATCTAGGTTTTACAAGGCATCCAATTTAGTCGTAGCGTTTTATCGCTGCACAAAGACGGCGAGGTAATGCAAGGTGACAATGCAGCCGTCTGCCTCCGAATTGAATCATCTGAGAAGATTGTCGTAGCCTCCGGAGATGGAGGTATAAAGATGTAGGGTTCAGTGGGGATTTACATTTTTAGAGGTTTTTTCAGGTGAGATAAATTTGGTTCTGTACATTCAAAGTTAGGTCAAACTGTTCAAATCCAGGCAACTTCGTCTGCGTTATAAAAAGTCAGTTCAGACAGCAGAATAGTCAGCAATAGGCAACCTTATGGAAGATTTGACGTAGACACATATTGAAAGTCAAA
This sequence comes from Trilocha varians, assembly GCA_030269945.2. Lineage (NCBI taxonomy): Eukaryota > Metazoa > Arthropoda > Insecta > Lepidoptera > Bombycidae > Trilocha > Trilocha varians. The sequence continues at coordinate 11,525,226 of AP028257.1, forward strand.
GCAAAACAAAACCTTACTGATAATTATTGTGATGCCATAATATGTTTAAGGAAGGTGTATTTCGAATATTCGTCGAATTTCGAATAGTCGCAATAATCACACAAACAAAAATCTCAAAATCTGACTTCTAGCCCATTCAAGATATTATCTACAAAATACGAATTCTTGTCCTATTTCCGATGCATCGTCGTAATCAAATTCGATACTATTCGAAATTCGAACGAATATTCGAAACTTTTCGAATTATTCGAAATTTTTCGAATATTCGTAGTATTTCGAATAATTCGTAAGTTCGAATTATTCGCACACCCCTACTAAATAATTAGGCTAGAGTAAAACGAGGGAGTTGGCGAAAAATACAAATAAAACTTTATTTCAAGGTTAAAAACAAGACAAGAGATTTTCTGTAAAACTATGATTTTTATGGATTTTGAAAAGTAGCTAGTAGGAGCTGTATTTTAATTATAACTTTTTGGAACAAAAGCAGAAATACAGAATTGATTGAGTATTTTTTTCTAATTCTAGTAAATACAATTTTCCATATAATTTACTCACGTGATCAATTTTAAAAATCTAAAACTTCTATAAACAATTTCCGAAATTCACGCTACGAATGAGAATGTCTATAAATTTCTTATACCCTCATCAAATCGTGGAACCCAAATCGGCATCAAAGTATTTTAATGGGAGAAATCTCTGAATTGGAGATTCTATAAATTAACAGATTTCAAAATGTTGAATTGAAAGCTATTGATGCTGAGAACGTTAATTTAACTAATGGTTTTATTAAAATGATTGCATTTTATTTGAAGACAAATTGGTAGTTCAGTATTCATAAGATACGTAGGAAGATAGCTTCTTTGGTTTTTTTTTTATTTTTTTTTTATTCTCTTTAATTTGTTTAAATTTTTAGAATTATTTTTTTTTTTATTACTAAGTCCTTTCTATAATTTTCATTCATTTTAAAATTATTTTATTTGTAATTCTCATCACACTTTTAATTTAATTATGCTGTGTGTACCTATAATTGGCTAACATATTAGAAGTTAAGTTATGTAACATAAGTACAACAGTAGTGAAAAATATGTAAACTGTTGACACTCCATTTATAAATAAATAAATAAATTAATTAATTAAAGTTTTTTGATGTATTTTGAAATGGTTTGATAGTCATAGTTTTAAACTTCTCTGTTATGTATTCTTTGTTCTTGTGCCAATTATTGTTTTTGGATTTCCTTTTAATATTTTGTAGATTCTTCGTTTTGATAAGCATTGGTTACCAAAGTTTGCTTTGAAAAATGTAAAATTTTCACATCGCAAACGTTACACGATAGGCAACTAATGAGGTCAAAAGACTACTGATTTTTGAGCCATTTTACACCCTAATCGACTGTGAATCCAAGTCATTTATACATGTAAAAAAAATCTAACGGTAATATGTATGGTAAAAGGTAACGGTCCCCCAATTCCGTGGTAGAAGATTTTAATAAACGGCGGTAACAACTCACCATCTGTAAGCTGTAAACTCTTAAAAAATATTTGATCGAAGACAGTATTTCTGTCATTGAAATAAAATCGATATCCCCACAATGATGGACTATAAATCAACCAATCTCGAAGTCAGAGATAATGAACCCCCGGACTAGTCATTACCCGCGGCGCCGTTCATCCCGCGCTCCTATAATTATCTTTTCGCACCATTTGTCGCGACGATTAACAATTTGCTGTTAGCTTCGGTACACAGTGTGAAGAACAGTAATACAAGTTACATAACTGGGAAGAAACCAAAATTTGCGTGTGTCTGTTTGTCGTAATGCCATATAGGTGATATTTAACAGATATAGACGAGTGGATAAGATGAAGATTTTTTTGTATATTTTGTTTGTGTATCGCATTATCACGCTAGAGCAGTTATTTAATTAGAAGTTAACGTCAAATAAGAAAAACATTTCTATTAGCGTAAGCACACTACGTATTACCTGATACCTATCAATATCAAAAATATGTTTGAAAAAAAAAACTAAAGGTTTTATCCATCAGATGTTTAAGAAGAGTTCTATACGAAAGAACATTGTATTGTCTTTGGACACGGCAGTACTTCATATGCGGCGTCTACCACTTACCATCACGTGGGCTGCAAACACCGTTTTCAATGCTCCGTCATTTTCTAGAGGCATTTGAAAAACATTGGTTCATAGTAGATTTGGTTTTTCTGATAAGGTCAGTCTTGCTTGGTGAAGCGAGGCCTTAATATATCGACCAAATTTTCCATAAAATTTCGCGAAGTTCCCCTACTAACATCCAATGCCCTGTGCCCTATTGTGTTGCAGAAGTCTTTGTGCGAACGCATTTAAGGCTTGGCTGATACCGTGATGTATGCCATTCTGCAATAGAAGCCAATAAGGAAAACCCTCCCCATGAGATGGTTCTTAGATTTTATTGCCGTCACGCTCTATTTGACGGTAATTGATTATTTATTGTATTTATCTGGTTATTTTTGCTTTTACGGTGATTAGGGGTAATGGTATACGTGAGAGTGGTCTGGGTTTAGTTATTTTACTGTTTATAGCTTGGTTAAGTATTAAGGTCTTTTCAGCGGCAATTTTTTTGTCCGAGTAATTATAACTTTGTAGTAGGTTTAAAATGTTAATAAATATGATTTTAAAAGCTTTATATTAACTTGCACTAGATGTACCAATGTAAGGTAAAATGTACCTCGATTCTCTTAGTATGTTACGAGCGAAATTTAACAAATTTCCGATTACCGATTGAGTTGAATTTTTTTACCTATGCATATTATTTACATCACGTGACAATGCAACAATATGGTACCATGAAGCTGATCTGAAGATCTCCGCCAGGACAACTAAAGAATGTTTTTTTTGTATTTTTTATTAATTAACATCTCATCAAAACTTGCCACAGTTTAGCTAGTTAATCCTCATAATATTAAATTACCTATTTGCGTGTTCATTACCTTTAGTAATATTTTTTTAAGCAATAAGAACCTGTTGTTCACTTCTTTAAAATACACCGTCTTCAAACAAGGATAAAAAATATCTTAAAGCCACTGAGATACTAAATAAATCCCTATCTGTACTGTACTGTAACAACCCATTACTGCCCACTGCTGGGCTCAGGTCTCCTCCGAAGAGGGGTTAGGCAAATACTTATCAATTTCTTACAGGGTGGATCTGTAACTTTGGACAATCTGACGTGACGACAACATAACCATTTGAAATACAACTTAGCACCATTTTTATTTTTTGGATCGGTTAAACTTTTTTTTCTGACATTATATGGAAAACGTACGACTATCGTTGCGGACTTCCATACTATGATGAAAAAATTTTTTCATACAGTTCCTAAAATAATAGTGGTTCTAAGTTTTATTTCAACAAGTCATTCACCCCACGTCAGATTGTCCAGTTACAGATACACCCTGTATAACTTCGAAACAGTAATTTTTGATGAAACTTACGTAACTATAAGTTCGAAATTTACTTTGAACTGCTAAATTTAATACTGTAGTACAAAATTTTGGAATATGTTTCAACATTTTCAACCTCCAAGTACAAACGTCTAAGTTTCTGTACATGACAGCTTCGTACCTAAAACTATTACAGTTTTTAGAAATGCTGCTTTGGTAGGCGATTTTAGACTTTAATGTAAAGAGATAAGGGTGTGGGGAAGTGCAGGTTTAAGTTTGTTGCTAGCTCAGGTGTGACTATGTGTGGTGCTTGTTATGAGAGATTAGAATAAAAATTTAATAAGAAAATTTTAACGGTAATTTTAAAAGTTAAATAGAAAAACTATTATAAAATAATATGTGTTCAACTAAATTAAGTGATTATATAGAGTGGGCAATCTAACGTTTGCATTTTGAACTACTGTTTATTTAGAGAATGACAGCTCAAATGTCATTCAATTTGTGTTCATAATTTAGTTAAAGGTTTGACATTTACGAAATAGGACGTTTTCGGTTCGCCCAATGGGCAGAAGATCGTTTGGCCGAAGATGAGCATTTTTACCGAAAAATCGTCTATCGTATAAGCAAAATTGTCGCATCTGGGGGTCGGAAAATCCACACGTCACCATTGAGAAGCCATGCACCCACAAAGAGTTACGGTTTGGTGTGGGTTTTGCTCCGGCGGCATCATTCGAAAATGAGCAAGGAGCCGCCGTTACGGTCAATGGCGAGCATTACCGTGCCATGCTCAACGAATTTTTGTTTCCAAAAGTTGAAGAGTATGACATGGACGACATTTGGTTTCAACAGGATGGCGCAACATGCCACACAGCCAACATGACAGTCGAACTTTTGGAAAATTCAAACTTTATATGGCCCACCCCTTACAACTAGAAGAGCTAAAGGGTCATTTGATCGTAAGTGGTTACCGTCGCTCATGGACCTCTACAATGTCGAGGGACACTGCGAGGCTACTTATAAGCTAGATTTAAGGACATTCTATAAGTCTGAGTACTTTTCTAATTTTATCTATTTCCTTGTTTCAGGTAATCTTCTATTGAATTACACGAGTTACGACGATATATGAAATTTTGTACGACTTTACTGATATACGTAGGTAATATCTAATACAGAAAGATAACTTAAAATTTTCATCTCTACATGACAATTAGGATAAAATATTGATTCAAAAATATACAGAATTTAAACTTCACTTGACACGGTTTACCTTAAACGATACATTTATTTAAGAATGTAGCTGTAGGCGACAGAATCAACAATTAATATTTTATTTAATTTACCTAAGACTTTAGGTACTGTCGACGATAGCGCCATCTATAAATAGTTTAACTAATTATTATTTAAACCTCTTTTATGTAAATACTTTTTTATTTGTGTTCGAATAGATGTTGGCGATCTTTTATTTTCTTAGTTTTATTTTATGATTCCTTCTTAACTCCTCTCTCACTGGCAGCATTAGGTTTTTTACAGTATCGATATATTTGTATTTGAGTACAAGGCACCGAAATATACCTTAAACCAACATTCCTATTATAATATTATTATAATATGTGATTGAAGAAAGAAAGAAAGAAAGAAAATACATTTATTCAAGAAACACAACTTACACATAACAGGAACAATATAATACACATAACAAGAACAATATATAAAAGTAATAGAAAAATAATTTAAACAAAGAATGAAATAAAAAGGTTATGTGCGAGGGTGTGACTGAAAGGGCGACCAGCTCAGCACGAAGCTACAGCCTGGACAGCTGCAGCGCTGATTTTCAGCTGGACCCTGCCGATTCCACGCGAGAACCACATCAGGAGCGACTCCATGCACAATAAATTACAAGCAATAATAAATACAATATTTAGCAACAAAACAAGCATTATGAGAAAAAAAAATAATAATAATAAAAATAAAACAATTACCGTTATCCATGGTACAAGTAGTAACAAATGCAACAATTCCGGATGAATAGCCACAGATGCTTTCCTACAACAAGTGGGTAACTATGCCTTCTTTTTGCAATTGTAGTGCGTGATTCCTTAATTTGCTACGAAAACTAAAAATAGATTTGGCTTCGCGCAGAGGAGGAGGAAGGTCATTCCAGATTTTAGCAGCGGCATATCGAAAGCTTCCCCGAAATCCCTTTCTTCTGTGCATAGGGTACGATAGTAAAACCGTACTTGCTCGAGATCTGTACACCAAATGAAGCTTCTCAAACAAATATAATGGTTTACGGTCTTTGAGTATCCCGAAAAGAGCTATGGCAAAATGAATATACCTACGAGATGACATTTTCAATACATTGTTTTGATTTAAAAATGGTGTCACGTGAGATCTATGAGGAATTTTAAAGCAAAACCTAGCACAAGCGTTCTGTACACGTTGTATCAAATTTTTAGTTTTGACAAGTAATCTAGGTCCATAGACAATATCAGTGTAATTTAATCTAGAGAGAACGAGGGTATCCACTAGTCTCAAGCGCAGTGTTGTATTTAAATAATCCCTTATACTATATAATATTTTCAATTTATAAAAACAAGTCTTTGCCATCTTAGACACATGCCTCTCAAACCGAAGACTGGAGTCCATTATTAAACCCAGATTACGCACCTCAGTAACCATCTCAATTTGCTCATTAAGTAACAATATCTTTGGATTATTGTTTGCTATTTTGGCAATCTGTATCCGAGTGCCCAAGATCATACCCTGCGACTTTTTAGGATTCAACAACAGCTGATTTCGAGTGGACCAGGCCACTATCCTATCGAGATCCTCGTTTATTCTATTGACAGCCAGCTGTGTGTCACATGGTTTAAACGACAAATACAATTGGACATCATCCGCGTAGAGGTGGAACTTACAGTTTTGGAAACATTGAGTGATGTCAGTACTATATAAAATAAATAATAATGGCCCCAAAATTGACCCCTGTGGAACACCCTTGATAACCGAACGCAAAGATGAAGATAACGAAGTTCCGTCACTGTTAGAAACCTCTACTTGCTGGACGCGATTTCGAAGGTAACTGTCAAACCACCTTATCGCGGTCGCGTCGAAACCGTAATATGACATTTTAGACAGCAGCAGAGGGATGTTGATGGAATCAAACGCTCGTGAAAAGTCCAACAAGACTAATATCGTCCCCATCCCATCATCTTGCGCTTCCAAAATATTATTCGTAACATCTAATAATGCTGAAGCCGTGCTACGACCCTTGCGGAACCCGGATTGGAAATCAGAGAGTATGTTATTTGATTCAAGGTAGTTAGCGAGTTGCGCAGAGACAACTTTTTCCAGAATTTTCGATGCACAAGGCAGAATACTAATGGGTCGTAGATCTTTAAAACACGTAGGATTCGAAATTTTAGGAAGAGGACGCACTATAGCAACTTTCCAAGCGTTCGGAAATGTTGAACTAGATATTGACTTGTTCACAATTGCTGTTAGGATTTCCAAGGTATGAGGTAATGTCATCAATAACATGTCCAGGGACAACCCATCACTACCGATGGCTTTTGATTTAAGACCGTAAATTATCTTTGAGATGTACGATTCATCAACTCTTTGAAGCACAAATGTTGCAGAGCTGAATCGATTAAATTCGTAAAAGGTAAGCTCAGATATAGATACAAATTCCGTGTTGGGTTCAGACAAACCGAGGAAGTGGTTATTTATGTCCTCTGGCAAATTAAGATGTGGTGGGAGTTCCGAACTAGTTTGAGGTGGCAAAACATTACTTTTCAGTGTTTTCCAAAGAGTTTTGGGATTATGTAAGTTTGAGTTGACAAAATAATTAAAATACGCCTTCTTCTCATTATACATTGCTTGATTAACTAATTTTTTAAGTGATTTATAATTTAAGCGCTGGATTTCATTTCTCGAAGAGTAATATTTATTAAGTGCTGAATTTCTCAAATTAATCATTATTTTTAAATTATCTGTAACCCACGGATATGAATGAAATTTTATGTGGTAGCTTTTCATTGGAGCATGTAAATCGAAAAGGTTAGTAATAAAATCTTTAAAAATATTAACCATGCAGTCAACTTTATCCAAGGATTGAATTGAGTTCCAAGGAACAGAGGCGGTATCACAATCAAACTGATTCACCATTATATTTTTTAAGGGTCGATTCATAACAAGCTTGGGAGGTATATACGGCTTTTTAAAATTCATTTCACAGGTAATAAAGGAGTGGTTTGTCAACTTACTACCTATAACATTATTAGTAATATTTCGTACTCGACCATCAGTACATATTAAATCAATAAGGGATTTACTGTGTTCAGTAAAGTGGGTAGCTTCAGAAACTATTTGTTTTAGTTTATATAAATTTAAAATATCCAATAATTTTATAGTGTTATTACTCCCACTGTCAAAAAAGTTAATGTTAAAGTCCCCCATCAGAACCAAGCAGTCCCAGTAACCGAAAGAACTGATTGAGTCACTCAATGCCTCCAAAAATGTATCAACACTAACCCATGGTGCCCGATACGCTGTCCCAATTATTAATTTGTGCTTATTAACGGTAAGCCTTATCCACATTTGTTCCACAAGTGGACAAGAAGGATGCTCACATGAACGAACACTTAAACCCAATCTTATATAAAACCCTACTCCTCCTCCTCGCCCACCACGCATAGTAACTGGTCTTGGAACATTACGCAATCTGTACCCAGGAATAACTGGAGCACGTCCCTCCTCTCCCAGTCTTAACCATGTCTCATTGATTGCTAATACATCAGGAGAGTGCTGAATTACTGAAAGTGAGATTTCTTCATGATTAGTCCCAAGAGAACCAGGATTATACAAACCTATTCTTAGAAACTTACTGCTTAGCATAATTACGTATCGATAAAGAAAGTTTAAGAATACTATTTGTTTTCAAAATTCTATAGTACAGGAACCTGGCAGTAAAAGCAAAATACAATATACAAAATGCAAAATAAGTTACTACAAGCATCTCACTTAAAAGCATAACTGTAAAAAAGTAAAATAAAAGCAATTTTAAATAACTACTGTGAAAATAATGCACAATATACAAAAGATGATCAATATTAATCGAAAGCATCACCGCAAAAGCGTGCAAATAAACTAAAAAATAAACGTTATTAAATACATCGTTACATAAGCTAAAAGCAAATAGCAATATTAAAATAATAGGCAAAAACTGAAATTCAACAAACGTATTCAAACCCCAAAAATCTTCGATATGTCGAGTTCACTGCGTAGACGATGCCGTGGCTGCCCTGCTTTTTCTCGAGCATAAATTCTACCTTTTCGGGTCCAAACATATCTCCAGTTCAAGTTTTTGGAGGCCTCTCGGGCCTTTATAAAGAGACGACGATTAAATTGTGTTAGCATCTCATTTACATAAATAGTTTGAGGGCTACCCTTAATATCCAATCCTTCAGTTGTGATCTGACGACGTACTCTGGCTGCCGAGAGAATTTCATCCCTAATAACAGAGCGCGTAAATCTCACGGCTATTGGGCGAGGCCTGGATACCGCGACATCACTGTCCCGCAGTATTCCCGTACGCTCCGCTCTGACAATATCAGTGTCTTGTAACTGAACTCCAAGCTTGTTACCCATCAAGGTCACTATGTGATGAATGCGCTCGTTCGGTTCCTCATTTACTCCAGATATAACAATGTCATTGCAGAGCATATCCTGGTCACGATCATTAATGTCTAGCTTCAATTCTGCAATCGTTTCCTCCAGAGATGACACATCTGCATTACCACGTTCACTCTGTTGACGCTCCAGGACATCAATACGAGCAGTCAACTCATTTATTCTTTGGTTACTACTTTCAATGAATGACGTAAAACCAGCAACCAGATTCCGGAATTCAATCATCTCGCTTCGCATAGCTTGAAACTCTTGTCTGAACAATCTTATTTCATCTACTAGAGAAGGTGGATTTTCTAAGACATTTAGGCTATCGACAGGCGTCGGAGAATCGGTCCGACCATGTTTACGGAGATTGACGTCATTTCCTTCATCAGAGTCATATCCCGTCCCAGCAGGTTTATGATCCAAATCAGAACCTCGAACAGGAGTATTTGTGTTGTCTTCTTTGGGTTGTCTACTGCGACATTCTTGGCATTTCCATAAAGATTTGGATTCCTTTGTCATACCGTTAAATATGCGTTTATCAGCAATATTTGCACATATAAGATCATAGCTTCCACTACACTGATAACATTTTAAATAATCTCTACTCGCTATAGGTTTGAGGCAACCAGCACATGTTACTCCTTTAGGCGCCATCTATAATTAACTACCCAAAACTAGTAAATGTAGTGAGTAAATTGATGGATATATTATCGGAGATTACAACGCAAATGAAAAAGTTTCTAGTATTTTTTAATAGATGTCGCCAGTATGCAACAAGGTCACAGTGCAGCAATGACTTTCACAATTTTACGTCACTGCTTCCTTACTCGAAGCCGTCCAGCACCCAGTTCGCCGCAACAGGCGCAGGTTCGAATCTTGCTTAAAAGGCGTTTTTGCAAATTATGTAGATCTTCTCACCTCAATGAAATCCTGCCCACTCTCAACAGTGCATCCCGCTTCCGCCGCCCACTAGGTGGAGTCTTTCGTAAGTTGACCGCAAGATGAAACGAGAGGTACCGAGTTTCTTTGAATAGCCAATGATATTTAAAAACTGAATATAATTGAACAAAAATCGCGCACACGTCCGCTTCCAACAAGTTCCCAACGTGGAAATTGTTGTAATATATGCAAAATTCGACAACGTCTTTTAAGACTTTCGCGGTTACAGCTTTGAAAGGACAATACGTTTTTTTTTCTCGGAAGTTAACGTGTTGAACTCTATTCATATTAATTCTGGACCACGAGTCACGACTCATCACCATTTTGTGCAGTACTTCAAACGCTCTAGCTTATGACTTGAACCATATAGTAAATTTTAAGCTAGCGTTAAATTGTCAGTTTGGTGTCATGCTGCGTTTTACTACGCGCCATTTTATAGGCTTTACTCTACAGCTGGAAACTATATCTATAAACATGTTCTAACATTTTGAAGGTGTGATTTTTGGAGTCCAAATAACGACTGTAACTTATAGCGATTAAGGTTATAATTGCAGTGGTTACTGCACACTCTATGTTTTTCTGTATCTATAATAAATAACTTACTGATTTTTTACATAGTTTATCATACAAGCTTCAAAAAACAGAAAAATGTTTTACTGAGATATCACCATGCAATTTTATTGTAACATAGATAAAATCTGAAATTAATTTGATCAAAATTTTATAATTGGAATTTGCTGTATCTTATATTGTTGGTGCAGTTTGTGATGGTTTGACTGTAAGTAGATAAATGATGACCCCGATGACTTTATAATTGGTTTATTACAAAGATAGACTTTACAATGATTTGATATATATTATGATGATAAAGTATGTACGTGTTGTTCGTATGGATAGTTGTCGCAGACTCCTTGACGTGTTCTCAGCGAGTGCGCCTTGTCCCGCTCCTCTTTCTTCACCTCCTTATTGGACGATGCAGACGAGCGTTGTGTATATGATGAATTATGTAGACGCGCGTAGACAATATCGCTATCAATAACAAATGCCATATTACTTTATGCACATCAAAAAAACTAAGTGTATGTCCAGAAAACTCATCATCATCATCAGCCTATAGATATCCACTACTGAACATGGGTCTCCCTCAAACCTCGCCACAACGACCGGTTCTGTGCTGTCTGCATCCAGTGACTTCCCGCGATCTTGACCAGGTTGTCGGTCGAACTAAAAGTAAAATTACTGAACTTACTCGTAGTACGAAATCTAATGATATAAAAACATTTATTTCATTGTATAAGACTTAAAGGTCAACTTAGTAATAAAATTAAGAATATACAGTAATGTTGAAGAAACGAGAAAGTAATTTAGAAAAAGCCTAAAGCGAAAAAAAATGCTTCAGCAAACACAATTCGTGACTAAATTAAGAAAACCTAAATTGAATTAATATTTATCTTGAAGTTATTTGACAAGAAATCTTAAGAAAGCTTAGTATTTATTTTATGATTAAAATATATGATTATTATATAAGATTTATATTCTTCTAAAAAAAGTATATTCATTTGTGATGAGGACGAGAATATTTATGAGGAGGAGGCCTTTGATATCGACAAACAGACCGATAACTATAGAAAAAAAAAACAAATACTATGAAGTACTGTTACTGGTATAGTTTTATATTTAACTTTAACAATTGTAAACTTTGTTTTTATTCTAAAAAGATTTTTACTTGTAACTTTAATTTTAATCTTATACTAAAATATTGATGTGTAACCAAGATTGTGAATAGTTTGCACTTATTTTACTCAGGACTGAATAAAAGGCTTACATTATTATTTTCATATAAGATTTGGTTTGAAAGGTTATTAATTTTAACTTCTTAAATAAACAATTTGAAGTCCCGGATATCATATAGAATTAGAGTCAAGCCAAGCTAAACGAAACCAAATACGATGAGTCTATCTTGTTTAGTATCATCAAATCAGCTCCATGATACCATATATATTATTGCATTGTCACACTATATACAAATACGTTCTAAATTTCAGCTCAATCGAAAACCGGGATATTGACCAAAATTAACTCGCAAAATTCCACCCGAACTTACATAGGTATATTAGTACAAAGTTACATAGGTAATTACATCCAATGCAAGATATATTAAAGCTTTCAAAGTCTGCTTTACGATCATATTGTAATGTTGCTTTAACTGAATTAAATATTTTTTAAATCTACCCAACTCACTTTAGTTGGTTTTAATTTTAAGTTTATTCTTTTGTTTTCTCTGTAAGTGATTTTCTGTAATCTTTGGGGAAAATAAATATCTTAAACCGTAAATATAAACTTTTCTAAAACGACAATTCCATTCCTATTCGCCTAATTCTACTAAATGACATAGTACAGAACATATTAAGGCCATCAACGATCTGATCCGACAGATTTAGTTGTCTGACGAGAGCGTCAGGTGGACGCTTGCCAGCTACGGATTACACAGAAACTATGGTATCTACAATACAATGTATAGCGTGATGTGTCTGACGACGAAATTATCGTGATATTCAGAAAATTTTACTGTCAAAAATAGATTTTTGCCATGAAGGCAGATAAACCAACGGGCTACCTGATCGTAAGTCTCTGATATTGTGATTATTAACATTAACATGGGGGTATTAGACTCTTCTTCAAACAAGGGTTGAGTAAAACCTTTTAAGGTGGCTTGTAGGTGGCCCTGCAACGTCCTCTGACATTGCATAGGTTCATGAGCGACGGTAACCACGTACGATCATGTGACCCGTTGGCTCTCAAAATAAAAAAGAATGTACATGTTTTCATTCTAGTCTTTAATCGACATCAGTAGTTTTAAAAGAGGTCTTTAATTCCACTGTATTTTTTTGTAACTGTAAAACTTTTTTCTGTAGAGTTTATTTAAATTTTACCAAGACATAACAAGACTTCATAGGATGTTTAAAGCTTTCAGATTTTTAGGATTTTGGCGTGTTTACAAATAATCATCCATTGCGAGGCAGACGTAATTACCTGAATCTATTAGTAATCAATCCTAAAGTCAAATGAATGCATAAAATATGTAGAAAACTCGTACAGAATTTTAAATAAAACACAATGTAACTGAAATATCGAGTGGAACCAACTGAAAAATCTGAAAATTCAAAGCGCGTACGTAAAAAAAAAATGCTATCCGGAAGTAGTGGCGAGACAACACGCGAGTATCAACGGACTCTCTAAAATTTAGAGAACGCTACAATATTTTGAAACTCGACTGCATAGTTTTTTGTATTTTAAATTTTAACACATGAAGTTTTTTACAAACTTTATGTCAACCTGCACTGGATGTAACTTTTTTATTGCCGATGGTAAGCGGTCACCGTCGCTCATGAACCTCTGCAATGCCAGGGCAATGAGGGGTTATCTATCACCTATGTATGTAAGTTCGGGTGGAATCTTGCAAGCTGAATTTGACAAACTTTTCGGTTCCCGATTGAACTGACATTTTGCGCATAGACTATTTTTGATTTCAGTATTAAGGAGACTTGACCCAACAGTGGGCAGTTACAGTAACTGTATTTGCGAATTCTTATAAAATATCGCTTTATCTGTCCCTGTATACCTATGTATGCTTAAATCTTTAAAATTACGCAACGAATTTTGATGCGTTTAAATAGATAGAGTTTTAAATATATAGTGATTCAAGAGGAAGGTTTATGTGTATAATACATACACGATACAGTAAAGAAACATTGGAATATTTTACGGTTTTTGATGTGATGTCGTAAATAAGGATATCATTCTGCACTAACTGAATTCTCCATTAGTGACGCAGACGAAGTTGTACGGGCTAGTAAATAATAAAGGAAATGGTATACCCTCCTAAATATATTTATAATGTTGATATTAATGAAATTCTTTGGGGATAGTTTCCCGGGTCAGTAGTTTCCTTGGGTTAGTATTAATATAATAAATATGTTGCATTATTTCAACCCAGAAAAGAAAATAAACAAGCGATAGTTTGACAAAACCGAATACAACAAATCTTCGTTTTGCAAAAAATATTGAAAAAGAAATTTACTTGATAAAAGAAAGAAAGAAAGAAATAATTCAATACATACTATTATTACTAAACTTATTTTTAAAAAAACTTGAGAGGTGTCAAGGGACACCCGGATGGAACGAAGTTCCTTTCGATTAATTAGTGAGGGAATTGTAATAAAATGTTATTTTTTTATTTAATAACTTAAATAAAATATTTTGATCACAGCGCCATCTAGCGATAATCATCTAAAACAAAAAAGTGTCGTGACAACTTTTTCATAAGAATTTCCGTCTAGCCCCCTTTCGATAACGCGCGATAAGGAACTTCGTTCCAAAAAATAAAGATAAAAAATTTAATATAATATGTGCCCAAAGGGCCTCTGCTTTATGCTGCACACAAAGTTGCAGCGCTGGTATTCTGGTGGAGCCCGGTAATGACGTCACATACACGACTTAATTGCAGACTTCCACATCAAGCAATAAAAAGAAGTAAGGAGTACCATCCAGCGGCGTGCAGTTCAAACAAGCAAATTCGCACTGCATACCCTATCATTTCAAATTTGCTTAAAAAATTGTAACAAAAAACGATTAAACGTTGTATATTTAATCAAAATACACTTTTAATTACTATAATTGGCACACATTTAGTGTAAAAGTTAAATTAAATTGATTATAGGACATAAATATGTGGAAAATTACTCAGATTTATATTTCTGCATACCCTGACTTAAATATGCATGCACGCTACTGGTACCATCTGAAGTAAAACTAAAGTGCAAAATATGTTTAAGATTTTTATTTAAATCTGAACATGTCTTCAATCAAATCAAATACTTAATGTTTAGGTAATCTGTTTAGAGATACTTTTAGACCGACTTCCAAAAAGGAGGGCTCAATTCTGTTTTTTATGTTTGTTACTCGATTTAGTTTGGACCGATTTAAATGATTCTAGTGTCAGATGAAAGGTTGAACTTAGTTTACACTGTATTTTTTTTTAAGATCGAACAAGTACTTTTGAATCTGTGTTTAAAATGTGTATTTTGAGCATTAAAATCTAATACATAAAATTCTCGTGTCACAGGTTTCGTTGCCATACTCCTCCGAAACGGCTTGACCGATTTTGATGAATTTTGTGCTTATCCGGTATCTTTGAGAATCGGCCAACAGCTATTTTTCATCCTCCTAAATGTTAGTTGTAGTCCACCCCTAAATTTTTATTTTTTCGACGCAGACGAAGTTGCGCGGGGCAGCTAGTATACATATAAATTTAATAAATATCTGACGGGTAGTTTTTGTGCTGTGCCTGAGAAATGGAAGTCGGTCGTTTTCATTTTTGTTATAAAAAATTGTATTAGCAGCCTACAACTAAACCAAAACCAAAAGACTCGACACCAAAAATTCAAAAGAATTCTAAATCACGTATCTACATCAGCAATCAGAGATGATTTTGTAATAATAGTGGAGGAAGTCTCAAATCGTGCCCAGTCACCATCAAAGGTTTATTTAGCGCCATCATTTGGAGCTACGTGGCCGGAATCCGGGCCATTTGCGCTAACCGCCACAAATGCTTGCGTGACTCATTTTATATGTTACCGCGCCATTTTCCTTTTGAATATTTCTTAAATGTTTTTTTTTGTGTTTAGTCTGAAGGTTTTAGGTTAACTTTATATCTGACTAGCGAGCCCTAGAACTTCGTTTGCCTCAATTTCAATTTTTTCAATTAAAGGTTATGTTCTTTCTCAGGGTCTAAAAATTTCATCAAAATCAGTTGAGAGGTGAGAGATAGACAGACAGACAGAAAGACAGACAGAAAGATAGACAGAAAGACAGACAGAAAGACAGACAGAATGACTTTCATATTTATAATATTATTAAGTAGGGATTTTATTTTATCAATTCCTTTTTTTTTTCAAAATTTTTTTTTTGAGTTTAATTTTGTTTTGTACCTATTTTTACCAATGATGTGATCATCTGTAAGTGAAGAAGCACAAAATCTTGTTTTCTTTATATTGTTCATTACTTTTAAGCATGCCATGTGTGTTCTTTGTTGATGATCCTTTCTTTAAATAAATAAATAAATAAATTCCAAAATTATGATATAAAAGTTTCTTCATAATAGACACACATTATAATGAAGAAATTGTATTGTTATTAATTTTGCTTCATTAAAAGGCTCTTTAATCAGAACAAACTCAGCCTATTGTTTTTCAAGAAAACAACGTTTGGGACAAATGAGTAAAAATAAACAATGATCAAAATAAATACTGTCAGGTCTATATCGAATTTAATCACAACACCATACGAAAAACATGAAATGAAATAGTTTATTGTCAAAAAATACACTTTTACACATTATAAAAGAATGCAATGATCCCCGCACTAGGTATCGCGGGAGACCGAGCCATGTTAAAACATTTGATTAGAATTATGAACAAGTCGGGAGACACAATAAACTATATAAAATTAAGTAAACTACATGCATTAACATAAAGGATACATCGCGATAAAAACCTATATAATGAAGACGAATTAAAAAACCTTTCGAAGATATATAAAGTCTCATGACCTCTGAAGACCTGCCCAGCAGTTACAGTAATGGGTTGTTACAGTACAGTATCAAATTATATCACCTCCATTTTTGTCACTTAATTCACGAGAAAGAAAATTTAAAGTGAAATATTTGACATACCTAAACCCTTTTGAAGGTAACTTTATGAGGTAACCGCAGTCTCTGTTGGACATTAAACGAACCCTGTAGATACTATATGGGCCCTTCCTAAGGGACCCGGAAGGACCGAAAAGTTACTATTTACTACGATGTCCAATATAATTATACAGAATGAAAATTTCATATGAAATGGTGCGAGTGAATGTTCATCATTATTATCATCATCATCACCACCATGATCATCATAATCATCAGCGCCATCATAATTGTCATCAGCCCGTAACGGTCCACTGCTGCACATAGGCCTTCCCCTTCTCGTCACGTCGTTCGATGTTTCCCGAGCGCTATGACTTGTCCTTCTTCAAACGAGGCTTAAAGTCCTTAAAGGTAGGCCGTACGTTGCCCGCAGTGTCTGCTGATATTGCAGAGGTCTATGAGCAATGGTAACCGCTTAGGATCAGGTGGCCCGTTAGCTCGTCTGCCTACAGAGCAATAAAAAAAACATCGATCGGTCCAGGGCTGTTTAGTTGTGGAAAAGAAATTAAAAGTTAAATTTGTTGAACGTAGTACAAGCTACTTTTCAGAATGGCACATTCGTCTGGTTTCTTTCTGCGTACCAAATATTCTTTGAGTATGCCATAAATGGGTATAAAACGCTTGTTCACGAAAGAGGCCGCAGGTTCAAATTCGTCCATAGGTAAATAATAGTACCTAGTTATAAACTTATTCAGACACTCGCGGTTTTCTATAATACTTTCATGCATTTTCAACGGGTTCTTACCACGATATTTAATTAATTGAGTTGTCTCGATATTTCAACGTTGTTGCAAACGTCATGATCACGAGAAGAGAGAGAGTGATCAATCAATTAATTAAATATCGTGGTAAGAACCCGTTGAAAATGCATGAAAGTAAAATAGTACCTAGTGCTTACTAGGATCCTCTTGTGATATTGCACACATTGCTTCATATCTACTATATAAAAATAAGTCCGGTTTTCCTCCCTGACGCTATAACTCAAGAACGCCTGGACCGATTTGGCCAATTCTTTTTTTAAAATGTTCGTTGTAGTTCAAAGATGGTTTGTACAGCAAAATTAGTTCGAAAACGTGCCGTAAAAATGATATTTTAAATTTTTAAGACGATTTTAAAGCAACGCCATCTATGAGAATTATATCGAATTACGTATAGAAGCACTTTTTCGATATAAATAATTTAAATTTGATTATGTCATTGCATTGTGGGCGACGTAGTGATTTTCGATTGTACTAGATGGCGTTAGGCATTTTCTGCTTAAAATTAATAATTATTGTTTAATTAATTCGTTTCAGAGATTAGCAAGACAAATAAATAAATGTATTTATTAAACTTAAGTGGGATGTAGGAACTAGCTAATTTTAAGAGCTCGAACCAGCGCGCGGTAGTATAAATACACAAGAATACTCCGTTCTCTTTCTAAATCTTAGCGAGGAGAAAGGTGGACAGGTGGTGCTTCTGAGTCTGTTGGTAGAGTTGTATCCAGCTTAGAAGAACTCACTGTGTACTTTTTTTTTAATGCTGGAAATCGCGGCGCTGCGCTTGAGATATGTGGTACTTAAACCGCACTAAAACTTCTAATCGCTCACACTTAGTGTCCGAATCCTGGCTGAACCAGACCCCAGCACGGGGTAATGTGGGACGGCGCGACGTTTTACGCACTACGGGACAAATTTTCCATCGCGCCGCCCCCGAACACCGAACCGGCAGCTACCGGTGATACAGCCACCGGCTCTCACGGTCAGCGGGCTTTCTGAACCGGGACCGCGTCTCACCCTCCCACGGGATGCTGGGTCATACCAGTGTGGATCGGAGAGTGCGGTCTTCCAACCCACGGTTGCCTTAACGCAAGGTGCGTGCTAAGCGAGACACGATACCTTCTTGGAACCCCGCACGCTGGGTAGCGTTTAGAACCCGAATCTCTTAGAGAGGCAAATTCCGAGATGGTGGACTCGCAGAAGTCGAGCCGGTCGAGGTACTTAAGCACCCTGACCTCAATCCGAATAACTCCAACATAATGTAGGCATCGACCGGTGGCGACGCCCCAGACCCGTGGAACCTGCGAGTGCCTGGAGTTTATTTAGCGCCACATCGAGACCCAACCTCCTAATTATGCCGGCAACGAGAGCCACACCCGCTGGGGCTAGACGGGCAGACTCTCTGTAGTCATCCTTCTGGGCCACAACCAACGTGTCGTCTGCGTAACAAATAACGTTAAGACCCGAGACGAGAGCGCCTCTCAGCACTCAGTCGTACCCGATATTCCAGAGGAGAGGTCGTGGACCGTCCCATGTGGAACACCGCGGACTTGAAACCGGTGCAAGGTCCCATCGTACCTGGCACTGTGTGTACTACAACATCAGCAGAATTCTTGGGTGTGCGAGCGGGCATTTTGCCGACCAAAAGTGATAAGGACGTAACGAATGCATTCTTTCCGAAATTGAGAGGAATTAAAAAATCACACGTCGTTATGTAAGATGACACATTATTCTGTGAAATTTCTGAACTCTCTATCAGCAAGTGTACTTCCAGTGCATACCATCAAGCTGAAGGTCGGTGTCCCAATTATGCTTTTTCTGAACCTATCCCCGAAGTTGTGTAACTGCTGCCTTAAAGTCATCTCAACTTGCCTGCTGTCTTAAAGTCAGACACACCATTGAGGTGGAAATTCTTTCGGGTTGAGGCTTTCGCGACGCGAATGTGTGCTGTAGTACGTAACGCGTCGCCCCGCTCCGCATAATCCCGTGCTGGGTTCTGTCTTCAGCTGTGCTTCAGACCCTCAGTGTAAGCGGTTGGAGGTTTTAGTGCGGTTCAACTTCCACATATTCTTCAACTGAAAAGAAACGGGATGAGGATTAGGCGAGGCTTTATTTATATCATGCATTCATCTCATACCTCATAACTATCTGTTCAAATTCAAGAGTGTACAGTTTCCCCGTTAGTGTTTGCTTCGCAGTGATTAGAAGCGTCCTAATGAGATCTTTGCGTAGAGGATGAATGTCAAGGTCTGATGATGGAGCTGAAAGGTGGCTATGGGAACTCTGTCAATAAGCAAGACAACCTCATCGCGTTTAGACTCTAATGAAGCGTCTTTATGAGTTCTTTGCGTAGAGGATAAATGTCAAGGTCCGATGATGGAGCAGGAAGGTGGCTATGGGAACTCCATCATTAAGCAAGATAACCTCATCGTGTTCAGACTCTAATGAAGCGTCTTGATGATTTCTTTGCGTATAAGATGAATGTCAAGGTCTGATGTTGGAGCTGGAAGGTGGCCACTGTCTGTTTGTTCTGGCTAATCTCTGGAATGGCTAGACCGATTCGGACGGGCTGACTTTTAATGGCTGATAGTTTATGTTATAAGGAGTGACTTAGGCTATATTTATTTTAGAAATATTTTTTTTTTTTTAATTTTCGATGAAGTTCAAGGATGGTATTTACAGCGAGAAAAAATCGAATAGTTGACATTTAATTGAGATTGGCGCAGACGAAGTTGCGCGGGGCAGCTAGTCTTTATATAAATTTGTAGGCGCGTATGAAAAATGACATTGACAAGAGTGACAGTTGTTATGCTCACTCTGGCGGAGCGTCGAGTCTGTGGAAGCGGGGCGTCCATCTTTTATACGGACTTGTGAGAGAGCGGTCGCCGGCGCACCACTCAGTCGACGAATCGCTATCTGTCGCCTCAATCTTTAATTATTTTAAACTGATTAACGTTAATTAGAATATTGTTTGTAAAAGATTATTCAACTGTAAAGTTATTTCGAAGAAGTAAATGGTTTAAGTTTTGAAGGCCATCCGTTTCATTCAAATCATCTTTATTGGACTACCCACGCCATAAGCAAACAATGGATTCTGATAAAAGCGCTCTCGATAGCGCTTTCAAATTTATAAACGTTGATAGGATTCATAAATATTTTTTTTTACCAAAAAAAAAGTAATCTGATTTTACAAATGCGATAGCGATTTTTGCTTGTGTTATGCTTTCAGTGTTTCTGATTTTTACTATTTTTAAATAAAATTTCAACGCAGCATTCTTACTTTTACTGAATCAAAAAAACAATGAACGTCCTCCAAACGCAATAAAAAGCGAAATTTAATACAAACCCGACATTAACCATTATCCGGCTTACCGTCAATCGTGTTGAAACCGCACAAAAACCAGATAAGATCCGGATAAAGCCGGATATAACGAGTTCTTGGTACACAAAGGAGTTCCGATTACTCGATTATCCGACCGATTCTGACAATCGTGCCTTTCATTGTCCGTTGTTGAAGTGGGTAACCTTTTCTATTTGGCAGGGTAATATATTACAAGTTCACCTTAGAAGAATAACCGGGTATGGGGGTGATTGGTTTGGCTATGTTAGAAACACTATCTAAATTACTGTGAATTGTATAAGGGAATTTGATGTCTAATTGAATGTATTTAAGGCTGAATTTAAAGTTTAACATCATAATGACTTTAAATAAAATTTTAAGGTTATTCGTTGAAATTGTTTAAAATCTATAATATACGTGATGTTGTGATAATATTATAGATAAACGAGCCTACGAAACTGTAGTGTTCTGTAACAACCTATTGCTACTCACTGCTGGGCTTAGATCTCTTCAGAAGAGGGATTAGGCATAGGCAACCACGCTTGCCCAATGCGGATTGAAGAAATATTTTCGAAGTATTTTTACATTTATTCCAATATGTAGGTTTCTTCACGATGCTTTCCTTCGCCGTTTTTAGCCAGTGGTGTGGTGAAGAATTTGCTCATAAATCTTTTTCATATAAAGATTTAGAGGTACAGCCGGGTTTGAACTCACAACCACCCGTACGGAAAACAAGCGCAAAGCAAGAATGGAACACGTGGTGGAAACTGGCTACTGTCGCTCATAAACCTTTATTTCTTGAACACGCTTATAAAGCTATACTAAGCTTACACATCCTAAAGCTTAACTTAATAAAGCTCACGAAAAGCTCTTAAAGTAACCACGCGAATCTCTTCAGTTAGTAGTTTTGAACAGGGAAGGCTCTGTGAAAATCGTCTTTGTCGCCGACTAACTACGATAATTAGAGCAGACCGCGCTCTCAAAGGGGACCGGTTACACTACAACTAGTTTGGTAACGTTTAGTTAGCGTTTAGTTAACTGTTGTATAGTTAAGTTGACAAAGTAGGTAAACTTTAATGGTTTAAACACATTCTAAAGAGAAACACCGTCACAGTTCATTATTATTATTATTTTAATATATTTGTTACTCTTAGTTTTTGTAACACTGTTGTCTTTCTCAATAAATAAATATATTTAAACATAACTACTGCTTACATCATTTACAGGGTTTTAACCTAAATTTTTGATCTGTTCAAGTTATCTTGTTTTACTCTGAACATTGGTGGCTATATTTGTATCCAATAGTGAGTTCTAATAATTTATTTTAAAAAATAATTGGCTATCTTGTTAAGCACAAGAGTTCATGTGATCACCTTCCGAATCCATCATCAGATCAGCGTCATTTTGTCATATTATTGCATTGTCACACTATGTATATCTGCGTGCAAAATGTCAGCTAAATCGGAAACCGGGAAGTTTGTCAAATTTAACTAGCAAAATTCCACCAGATCATACATAGTTACATATCATCATCATCATCATCATCAGCCTATAGACGTCCACTGCTGGACATAGGCCTCCCCCAAACTTCGCCACATCGACCGGTCCTGCGCCATCTGCATCCAGTGACCTCCCGCAATCTTAACCAGATCGTCGGTCCACATAAAACATTAGTTACATATAAAGCTTGTAAAAAATATATTAGTTTTAAATCGCCAGTAATCTTTAGCTAATCTTAACCTTAGTAAATAGTGAAACCTGCCCCCAACCCATAGCAGTTTCGGGTATCTAGGTATCTACCTACACATACAGATATCTATTTAATCCCGGCTTCATTTAATGCTCTATTAGTTCGGTCGTACTACAAAGGAGAATATATACCTATTTAGACATAACAAGTCGATTGTCTTAATAACATTTGGTTTCAATTAAAATCAGTGTAACATTTGAAACTGAGGTAAATATGTAGTAATAATTTTAATTGATAGTTTAATGGAATATATTGATGAGATACAAAGTTAACACTTGTTAACTACACACTTGTGTAACGGTCTCCAAATATTTATATGTGCAAATGTAATGTAGACTATCAATGATTAGTACATAAGTTTGATTTGTGTATCTGAGGGGTGGAAGCCTGGTGATCCATAACACAGATCTAACCTAGCTTGGACGCCAGTCTCCTACACTACATCATGTTAGGTTATCATTATAATGTAATATTTTACTTTTGTCAATTATGTTTAATTGTGGGAGAAAATAAATAAACATTCATTCATTCATTCATTTACCTCTACCTTTTTAAAGTGTTTGTATTTTTTTATGTTTTAAAAAGAAGGATATAAGGCAATTTGAAACTTTTATTGGACTTTATTTACGTCAAAAAGTATTCCCTAAAACACAATTTGGTGACGTCATTTTGGTGGGGCTTTATACCAATCATTTTCTAAAAATGCAGGGGTCCGTTTAACACCGCTACTCAGGAACCAGGTCAGCAGTTCCGAGGTATATCAGGAGAACTATGGACTAAGTTTTGAGCTTGCCTCAAATACATACCCAAAAATTTGCTCCAGCTCTTGGACCATATTACATCTGGTCTGGTACACCGTAAATCACATTTTACAGTCATTATTTTAAAATCTCTCAGCTCTGAAGCTTAATGTTCCCGTATGAGCGTACGCCATCGTTATTTCCGCTCGCTGAAGCTTTGTGCTTTTGACAACAGCAAGACAAGCGTAGCTTTCTGCTGGTTAAGTTCACCTGTTTGCGTTTTAGGTTTATATCAAAAATAATTTGTGGTTCTAGGAATATCATAACAATTATAATTAATGATGTTTATTCGTTACATTTATATAGACTCATAGAAGTATAACATAGGTAGTAAGTTTCATAGGTGTTATGTATGTGTAATATCATAATAGTATGCTAAACCAACTGAGAATAATAGGCATCTGATATTATCAACCTGTTGTATATCTACGCGTAATTGGTATACTTTTAATTGTCTTCACTCTGTTTCCAAATATTTAAAGACATGCGTGGACTACAACTAGAATATTCTAGGTAGATAAGCCCCAGATATTTTTCATGATCTGTTGAAGAAACCTTGCTCCAAATATAACAGAAGGATCTTGAGGAAGGTCATAAGCAACAATGGACGTCTATGATGATAATGATGATGATGGTACATGGATAGGCAAGAAGTTACCTTATCTCAAGTACTTTGGAACAAAGTCAATACCACGAATTTGATCCGCTAACTGATAGTAAGAAAATACCTTGGGAACATTATATTGCTAGGGATGTATGTTAGTACGAATTTTACTCTTTATACAGGGTGATTTTTTAAAGAAGGTACATATTGCAGGAGGGTGATGAGTACTCTGTTCTAATACGGTATATTACAAAAAATAGGTAAAATTACATATTTTTTTTAAATTATAAATTCGACAAAACTACCTCAAACACAAATAATTTCGGCTAAAAGATTGTTGACGACCTCTAGTGGTCTCGCGCACCCCACACCTCTGCCACACCCATCAGCTGTCGAAAAACCATCATTTTGCAAGAATTTTAGATATTTTTAAGTTGCGATTACTAAGGCATTAAACCATATTCTTTGGTAATAATATTTTTACTGGTCGTATATAACCATCAGCTACCATGACCTTCAATATGTCTCTAACAAATCACCCTGTATAAAGAAGAAATCATTCGAATACAGAAGCTCTTTCCATAGGATATAAAACAATCAAACTTGCAAAACCCTTTCAATGTGAATCTGAAATTTAAAACGCCCGTTCACATTGAAAAGCTCATAATTCGTCCTCGAATCGAGTTCTACATTTCAATGGATGTTGTTTTATGGGATATTGTGAAACGGTGAAAAATGATCACCAAATAAAACGATACGGAGATATTGTTTCAGCTTTTATTTAACATTCTCGATGCTAGGGTTATTGATTGTGAAAGGGACGAGCATTTAAATCACTTTTGAGTTTTCAACTTTATGACGACGGGGAAATTGGAGATGTATTTTCAGATGATTTTCAACAATTACTTTCTAGGTAGGCAGTTACGATTTTGTATTGAAATAAGTGTGTTTAGTCGTGCTATATTATTATAATTAAGGAGATCTAGATTCGCGGTAGCGAGTACCGTGTGTAATATTACACGAACCATTTCGAGCGACTTTTGACTCCCTCATAAATCAAAAACTATTTCACATAAACATACCAAATTTGTCTCATATATTGAGACTTGCGAAATACATAAGTGTTCTAAATTTTATAAGCTTATCTCAAACTATTATTTAGTTATTAATGTCCAAAAATCCCAAAATTTGCACAGGTCAGTTAGTAAATAAATAAATACAAGTTTA
Source organism: Trilocha varians (assembly GCA_030269945.2). NCBI lineage: Eukaryota > Metazoa > Arthropoda > Insecta > Lepidoptera > Bombycidae > Trilocha > Trilocha varians. Next base: position 11,550,501 of record AP028257.1, read on the forward strand.
AATAGTGATCAAAACTATTTATTGTTGCTGTTTTTTTCCCACATAAACTGCACTAAGGACAGGTGCTTTAGGATAATCGGAGTTTCCCACTAAGAAGAATGCGTATGGATGCTCGTATGCCACCGTCATATTCACACTCTTGCAATCAACTGAAAATGTTTTACTATATTAATACAACTTACTCTCTAGTAAGATATACTCGATAGTCTTGTTCATAATTATATACAGTTTTGTAGGTAGTTGATACACATAATATTCACTTGGGTTTTTAACTCCATAAAACATCGAAAACTGGTGATGAACGTTTAGGTACATGGTGATGATGATGATCAGAATATAATTCAATCAAAATTTCTTTATTCGGACAACAATGGTCCAAATTGTTAGTTTCATTAACAGATTGTTTTAAAAATAGATCACGGTTCTTAGTGTTCATAGTGTCAAATTATAACATACTCATGACCCTTGGGCTTATCCATTAGGAATAAGATTAAGAATCACAGTTCCATTCCAGATTCATTTAATTACCCTAAGAAATGAAGGAAATAAATTTACTTTTTTTAGAGTCTTGAGCCGATATAATCATAGTGTTGATGCTGGTCTCATGTAAAATAGATCCAATGTAAGTTGTAGAATTTTTCTGAACTCCTTCAAACTTGGGATCTGTAGAATCGAAAATGTCAGCAGCATTCCTAACCTAAAAAGGAATTCGAGAATTTTCAGTTAAAAGTTTTAGCATAGTTTTGCAGCATTTACATTTTTGGGATCTTGTTGTATCTGTCTATTTAAGTGTATGTTCGTGAGACAAGGGAAACTTTGGTCAAGGGAAAATTTTAATAATATTATATTACTTTTAACATCTACCGTTGCAATGGCAAGTAAACGAGGAAATAACACCACCTTATGGAGAACAGTTATCGTTTCCTATGGCATCTCCGAAGTGCCAAGGTACAGCAGCTATTACTTACCCTGTCCTCCTCCTAGAGTCGTATTCCTCATATCCGAGGGTCGTGACCACCACGTCGTAGATTAATGACAGATTTCCCGCCATAAGGTCTGGTTTTCAGCGACATGTAGTGCGAAGAATCCAGAATCGCACCAACTGGTCTGACCGCTTCGACCATTTTTGCCATCAACCTTGCCATTTACGACTAGCTTCAAGGTAACGTAACCTTTACTGTATTAGAATTTTCGTCATTAATGTCATAGTCCTCCTTACCTTCCTTAAAGACGCTCCTAAGTCCACTTTGAAGCGAGCATTGATGATTGGCAGAGTTGCTTGCAGACATGTATCTTCAAGTTGATCAACTGCCTCATTAAACACTTTGGGTTTTCGTATCTTTTCTAACATGGCTTCCAAGCCATCAGGCTCGTCAGGATAGAATACTAATATAGAAAATTTTTTGCCTTGTAGTTTGAATTCATATACCTGCCAAGATTTTTAGTACAGATTTTATAGTACCCAATTTGATTACAAATTTTACTGATACATTATATTTATCTTCATTATTGCGTCTATGAATAAGCTATTTTTTTATTAGCACACTTGTTTCTGCATTGGAATCACCTACACAAGAAAACTTAAAGGCATTAGAATTTGAAAGATTGGTAGTTATGGTTCCGAAACAAAGCCAAAACTTGTTATTTTATAATGAAGGGTACTTTGAGAATTTTTTATTAATGACATTATACACAAATATATAACACTTACTTGAGCTTGGATATCATCAACTTTAGCATATGGAATAGAATCCACAACTGTGAACCCCGCTTTTCTTTTTGTCTGGTCGCCTACCGTGAAGTTTAAGTACGATACTCTTGGAACCAATTTTTGATCTAATTTAATCTAAAATAGGCACTTTAATTAAATTTAGATAGATTTTCTGAAGGTATTTTTTTCTCTCCCTTCTTCGTCCTAGTCCAACTACTGTAACTCCTGTGTATCCAGGAGCCCGAAGGAACCCAAGGGTAAGCTTACTTGTCTTGGGCACCGCAAAGAAGTTAATCCGAGGAAGAGGTGACAATATAAAATCTTAAGCTTTCTTTGCTCTTTGGAATAACGATTAGAGACTCAGATAAAAATATTATTAATCTATATCTACAATTATTATTTTCCCATATTCATTTATTTTCACTTACTTTTTACATTATATTTAATTAACATTAAGATAAAATTTAAAAATACAATATAAAAACAGAGGGCAACTGAAGACAAGGTCTACGACCCAAGCCATCAGTGGTCAAGGCTCAAGAGAGAGGAACCTCCTCACAATACGTGCCGTGTCAAGAACGACCGCCTTCTGAATCAGTTCCTTTACCCAGCCGGGGAGCGAAAGCTTCTCTAGATGTTGGTCGAAGCTTTTCGCTATTAGACCGTGCACAGATACAACAATCCGAACAATGATGGTCGATTCAACACGCCACATGTAGGTCACCTCGTTGGCCAAGTCCAAATATAATTTATTACCACATCTTCATTACTATTCAGAACATCTGATACGATTATGTTAAACTATTAATTGGTACAAGATGTTGGTGTATACTAACCATGATTTCATAAGTGCTGACGTATAGCAAACCACCTTTTTCGATATCTTCAGCTTTAACAAGAGGGTCAAATCCTCTTTTGCCTTGTTCTTCTATCTACAAATTATAGTTGAAATCAGTGTTGGAAAACTTTGCAATTATCTGATTGTGTTGCAAACTTATTCAGACACTTGCGGTTTTCTATAATACTTTCATGCATTTTGAACGGGTTCTTACCACGATATTTAATTAATTGAGTTGTCTCGATATTTCAAAGTTGTTGCAAACGTCATGATCACGAGAAGACTGGATACTGCGGGTCGATTTAAGAGCAAACAAATCTGTCTACCCTCTTTCTCGTTCGCTTTTGGGTGGTATCATTGGAACTCAATTATTATCGAGACAACTCAATTAATTAAATATCGCGGTAAGAACCCGTTGAAAATGCATTAAAGAATTGTGTTGCAGTTTTATTGTAGATGATAGATAATGGTGATAAAGATAATCATTGCTCTGATATTGAAAAGGTTCATGGGCGACGATGACCGCTTATTAGAAGGTAAGCTCGTTTGCGATGAAAAATAGTAATATATTTAATTTCAAAACTATTATACATATACACAGTTCGAGTTTAGCTTTAATAACTATACCTTTTGCTCAAGTTTTGAATATATATAGTCCATATTATTTAGTAATAACATTATTTTAATTTAATTACCAGCAAGTGTTAACATTATTTAGTTACCAGCAAGTGTTAAATGATAACCAACCTCAGCGTTGATTTTCTCAGCAGCTTCTTCAGGTTCTTCAAAATTAACTCTGCCTGTCTTTTCATCAAAATCTTTTACCACTTTTATAAATTTCGATGTAAACTGTTTTTTGGTGTCCCCATATACTTTACCGAAGAACTCTGTACTATTATGATAATACTCTGGGTTGTCAGATAAAAATTCCTTGAATCCTGGCGCAAAGTCTTCTATGATCTATGAGATAAAATATTTTTGCAAGATCTATATTTTTATTTGGTTTTGAAATTAACATGGCAAGTGTATTGTAAATAGACCTCATCTGGTTAAAAATTCTCCCTCCGCTCCTTCTACATATAACATAATCATATATTTTGATCTCTTTGTTTGTTGTCACAAACTACCACTGAATACTAAATAGCATTTTAAATTATTACTTTTCATCTTGCTTTTGCTTTTATCTTTTAAAATTTAGAAAGAAAGAAAGAAAGGTAAAATGTTTAATGGTTACACAATATAAAAAACAAATACAAAAATAAAAAAGAAAACATAGTACTGCATATCATAAGGCTTCAACTCAGCACATGCTGTGGTGGTGCACCATAGCGCTGATTTTCAGTTGAAGCCATATGTTCACGAACGTCATCACGGCATCAGTTATCATACATATCACAGTAAAATAAAATTATAATAATTAGTTACAGTATTAAAAAAAAACACAAATCCTAACTGTTATAATATTTACCTCATTTTTATTTTTCGCATTAAATATTTTAAGTATATCTCTCAAGGTCTGTCCTTTAGAGAAAACTCCTGGCTCGGCTATAGCTGTCATTAAAGATGGAATAGAGGTTAAATATGGCTTCCCAGGATTATCTTTTACAAAATCCTGAAAGAGAGAAATTAAATCAACCAATTTGTTTCATTTTAATAATAGACAACAGCAGTTTTTATTGCCATTTTTTTTTATTAGGTCCACAAAACTGGTTAAAATATAAAACTAACTAAAATATCTATTTCCTCTAGTTTACATAATAACAATTTTAACCTTCTAGATGTGAACGCAGCATACACACATTAATGGCAAAGTGAACTATGGTTAGTGAACATATAACAGCTTTACGTAAAAAAAACTATTGAATAATTACCATTAATACTAACAACTAAAAATAAGTGTAAAAAACAATATGCCAGAACAGCAAACTGTGAGATATATATATAATAGATATCATTTCACTCCGAATCAGTAATCTTTCTCAGACTTTTACTAAACAAGGCTGAGGAACCAGAACACACAAAAATTTAAACATCGTCCCGAATACTGTTTGCAAAATTTAACTGTAGGCAAACTAACGGACTACCTGATCGCACATTTTTACCGTCGCTCATGGACCTGTGCATTGTTAGGGGACACTGCGGGGCTTACGACTATATGAAAGACTTTACATTGAAAACTTCTATCTGACTTATTACTGTTACAAAAGGCTTAGTAGGAGAAGCAACATTCGACAAAGCAACATCTGTCATGACTTTAATGTTAGTAAATTATAAATTGAGGTCTTTACTTACATATAAAATATCTCCTGATAAACTTTGGATTGCTATCGACAACCGAGTAACTACTTCATGGTTCAGCTGGTTAATATCTTCCGAAGGTACTGGTACACACAATAAAAATAATTGGGAATATATTATTACAGTATTACAACCCGTCACTTTCATTGCTGAGTTGGACATAGTCCTATGAAGGGTTTGGGAAAGGTGACTTCACATCTTTGACAGGATTCAATTTTTTTTCTAATGTGCGATGGTTAACACGTCGTGATGGCCGAAGCGCTTCCTTCCGAACAGGAGGTCGCGGGTTCAAATCCGGCTTGTACCTCTAAATCTAAATGTGAAAAAGATTTATGTGCAATTTTTCACAACACCACTGGCTAAAAACGGTGAAGGAAAACATCGTGAGGAAACCTGCATGTCAGAAAAGGATTCTAAAAATCCTTTGAAGATATGTGAAGTCCCCAATCCGCACTGGGCAAGCGTGGTGGACTATGCCTAATCCCTCTTCTGAGGAGACCTGAGCACAACAGTGGGCAGTAATGGGTTGGTACAGTACAGTACAGTACAGATGGTTAATACCATAACATTTAAGTTAGTGGTACGGTCAAAGTACCCATAAACCATTACTTTAGAAGTATTTATCTGTAATTTCAACTACAAATCTATATTATTTCTAATAGTAGTTCATTTTACTTTTGTTATGCCTTATCCTATTTAGATGGGGTCGGTGTAATATTTCTTCTCTCTCCACACACCTTTCCATCATTCATCATATTCACACATAATCAGACCATATTTACATTATTTAATAGTAGCAATATTTACGCATTCTAATATTTAAAGAAATAAATACCTGCATCGATAAGAGGCACCAAACAGACCAACAATATTTGAAACATCAACATTCTTAATATTCTCCGTAAACAACGCCGCTATTTATAAGCAACGTCTAAACCATGTTGTGTAATATTAAAATTAGAGTACCGTATTGAAAAGAAGACGTTCATAATAATGTTAACATTTTTAGCTCCAGTTTTTGTTCTTTTAAATATACTATATTAGAAACATTTAATGAGACTACCTAATTTATATAAGTTACTCACAGTATATAGTTAAGTTTTAGATTTAGTATAAAATTATGTACTTCTGGTAAATGCTGTACATACCTTTAATTGATTTATATTTTATACATATCATAGATTTAACTTAAATGTATTTTATTCTAATAGGATTAAGTGTATGTAAATTGTTGGTGACACTTACGAAAAAATAATAATTTCTAATATTAAAAATAGAAATTATTTTTATCATTGAAGTGGCAATATATTAGACAATATTTGGTAAAATAGATAATAAAGAATTTGAAGTTTTAAAATTAGACTATCGCCAAAGAAACAATGTGAAGGAATCTGGACATTATAAAATAAGTCTTCGGTGCCATTTTTATTTGAAGATCCCCACGTGGTATTAGGTAAGTAAGGAAAACTAAGCTAGATTCTTCTATTGAGAAGACTGGAGCCCAAGAAATAGACAGTTGTGGGTTTAATATTTGGTTGACCTTCGTTTTATGAAATTTAAAGATAAAGAAAGATAAGGAAAGATTTCTATCCATCCATGTTCCTTTTCTATTTTATAACACCATGGATTTATAAACGATAATGTTTATTTTTTTCTAACGAAATCACTATTGTTCTGTTTTGAAAACGTTTTCGACCTAAATGTTTAATTATTTCTTTTGTAATAAAAAAGTATGTAAGTTTGTTTCAAAATGTGTATTCAGTTGGTTAGATACACGAGTTTTTTTATTCGTTCATGACCCAAATTTATTGAATAGTAAAATATTGGTGGTAGCCTTTTGACATCAACAAGCATGACAATTTCATTAACGTTGAGAATAAATAATTTCATTTAATTTCATTCGAGAATAGAAAGATAGATAGAAAATTCTTTATTGTAACACCACATAGAAATACAATTATAGTGATTTGTACAAAGAATACAGTGCAACAATTGGCGGCCTTATCGCTTAAAGCGATCTCTTCCAAGCAACCATGAATATCAAAGTAAAATTTGATAAATACCTTCAGCTTCAAACGAGGCTTGAGGGTTCTTAAGGTTAGGTCGTAGGTAGTGGCCCCTCAGTGTCCCCTGACATTGCAGAGCTTCATGATCGACGGTAACCACTTACGATCATGTGACTCGTTGGCTCGTCTGCTTACATGGCAATAAAAAATATGCATTAAAGTATTTACGTTCACGCTGGTTCTGACCCAGCGGGGTATTTCGTGGGAGGGTGGCACGCGGTCCCATCTTGGCGGGCTTCGGAAAGCCCGCCGACCGAGAGAGCCGGTGGCCGTATTCGCCGGCGGCTACCGGTTCGGCGTCCGGGGGTGTCGCGACGGGAAAGTGTGCCGCAGTGCGTAGCGCGTCGCGCCACCCCTAATAACCCCGTGCTGGGTTCTGGCCTCAGCCGGGGTTTGGACGCTGAGTGTGAGCGGTGGGAGGTTTTAGTGAGGTTTAAGTCCCGCGATTTCCTCCAACTAAAACAAAAAAAAAAAAAAAACTACATATTACTAGCACATCTGCCTTAAAAAATACCCTTATAATGTGTCCAAATACATAGTTGTAAATCTATCTAATAAAACTACATGAAGAGTTTGTTCCCAACTTTAATAGCATAATCACCAACTTCACACACAATAGTATCCTAAAAACAATAAAAAACAAAAACAGTATTTTTGGATTATAATAGATTAAAATTGATTACAACGGATTACTATGGATCATTGACTTTCATCATCAATTATTTTCATTTAAATACTTAATCATCACGATGCTCATACAAGTTTGCATCTAGTAAAGTATTTATTACTTATCTTTGACAATTTTATTTTCAAAAAATATATATTGAAATAATAAACTAATTATTTGTTCCCACATATGCACCACTAATAAGCGCTGGTCTTGGTCCGTTGCTCGATGTTAAGAAAAATGCAGAGGGATGCTCAAAAGCTACCTTTTTGGTTTCATTTCCACAATTCACTGAAAACCAATATATATATATATATTAATGCATTACCAAACAAGTAGATGAGCCAACACGCAATCTGATTAAAGTGGTTCTGGGCCTCTCTTCATGCCACTGTTGAAGGACAAGTCTTCAAGTTGTTAGACTCTTTAAGTAAGATAGCTTAGTAAGAATACTTTGAATGCAAGCAACAGGAGACTGGTAGATTTGAGACATCTTTTTTCAGTAATTTTCAGCAAGTTTTAGCAGTACCTATGAGCACTTATGCTCATGTATTAATCTGCATTAAAAGGGAAGAAAACTTAGAAAAAATTATGGACACATGCTTAAGCAAACTCAACACAATCCAATATTGGACATCTACGCATGATGATGGATTACTCTACATTCAAATAAACTATTCGAAAATTACCATTTTTGACTTTAATAGCAGGAGTAGCCGCCGTATTGAGACTGGTCTCATGTAGGATAGACCCAATGTATGATGTTGAATTCTTCTGGATTCCTTCTAACTGTGGATTCGAAGAATCGAAAATGTCACTTGCATTCCTAACCTGGAAAGAGATTGATCTTAATATCCCAACGGATTTTAATACTGTCGCTTATTTGGTAATTTATTGAATCAATGGGTGTTATTCTGTTTCGTAAATGTTTTTCTTTCTTCCTTTCTTTTCTTTCTTTTAGTTTTTGTTAAATTCCTAATACAGAGTTGTTTATGCTTACTAAGAAATAAGGCTACTGTTATAAACTTACATAACTTTCACACAATTTTCTAGAACCAGAAATTTGTTTTTGTTGTATTTATCACATTCTTGTATGAAAATCTTACCTTTTGTAGAGATTCTCCTAGATTCACTTTGGAACGACTGTTGACCATAGGCAAAGTCGCTTGCACGCAGGTCTCATCTAATTGCTCAATTATTTCATTAAATAATTTAGGTTTGCGCATTTTCTCCAACATTGCTTCGAGGCCGTCTGGTGCGTCAGGGTAGAATATTAAAATGGAAAATTGACCTCCATATAGTTTGAATTCATATACCTACAAATTAAAAATATATAGAAGGAGAGAATAAAATATACTTATTATTCTCATTTATAGCTTGCTGCTATTTCGTCGGGATATTTATATATTCGAACGGATCTTTCTACAATCTGGTAGGAAAATTTACTGCAATTCTAATCTATTTTATTGTCTCGAATCTTCTAGATCTCTATTAAAACAACGAATGAGAATATAAATAATGAATAAATTTTACTTAGGTACTTTTACTTTATTTTTAATATAATTCAAAGTATACTTACCTGAGCTTGAATTTCTGGAATTTTAGCGTATGGAATATTATCAATTACTGTAAATGCTGGTATTTCCATCGTATCGTTGCCTGTCGTAAAATTGAAACGTGATGGTTTTGAAACTGATTTTTGATTGAATTTAGTCTGAAATAGGTCAATTGATTCGATTTGTAGTCAACTTATGATTGAAATGAAATGAAATACTTTATTTTCAACATTGATGACGTACTCATTCTTGTTGACGTCAAAAGTTACAAGCTACCACCAGTTCGGACACAAAAAATAATAATTGTAACCACCGTCCTGAGAAGAACTGGCAAGAAACTCAGCGGGCATGTCTTTTTTCATTTATGATCATAATTTTTTTTTAAAGTATTTTAACAGTATTATACAATTTTAAATTAAATATAAAATAAAAAAAAAATCGATAATGTTAATGAAATGACCTTGGCGAGCAACTCATTCCCACTTTGTGCAATCGTCCAAGTTATCATTGACCTTATAGTAGGCTTTCTTGCACAGACGTTCTTTAGTAGTTTTCTTAAACCTATGTATAGGTAGGTTTTGAACATCTTGTGGGATTTTGTTATACAAGCATACAGACAAACACCTGAAGGAGTTTCTTATTTTATGCAATCGACTCATCGTTGATATTATATTTACAAATACGTTTATTTATAAATGACTTAAAGAAGAATGCATGAAGATATTAAGAAGTGCATCTGGATCTTGTACATCAACTAAATTACATCACATTTATAGTTCTATTAGAGAAATTACTTATTTTTACATTATTTTTTAAATAAATTAACATAAAATAAAATTTATAAATACAATATAAAAACAGAGGGCCACTGAAGACGAGGTCTACGACCCAAGCCACCAGTGGTCAGGGCTCAAGAGAGAGGAACCTCCTCAGAATACGTGTCGTGTCAAGAATGACCACCTTCTGAATCAAGCCCTTTACCCAGCTGGAGACCGAAAGCTTCTCAAGATGACGATCGAAGCTTTTCGCTATTAGACCGTGCACAGGTACAACGATCGGAACAATGATGGTCGATTCAACACGCCACATGTCGGTCACCTCGTGGGCTAAATCCAAATATTTCAGCTGTTTTTCTTTTTCTGCCTTCTCAAGGTTCTCGTCATGCGCAATGGTGACATCGATCAGCACTGCCTATTATCACTATGTCAGGTTTATTGGCAACAATAGTCCTGTCAGTGATAACAGATCGGTCCCAGTAGAGCGTTACATGGCCATTATCGAGCACTGGCTGAGGCCGATACTGGTAATACGGTACAGCGACTTCAACGAGGTCGTATTTTAGAGCAAGTTGTTGTTGGATAATCTTAGCTACCTGGTTATGCCTGCGCAAGTACTCGCCGTTAGCAAGACGGGACCAACCAAAAACGATATGTCTAATAGACTCTCCCGGACGGTGACATGTCCGACAAATGTTGACCGTCCCATCCTTTAGAATATATTTATTTACTTAAATTATTATTTTCTTACACAGAAACGAATTTATATAATTGAAATAAATACAACTGATATACTTACTATGAATTCCAAAGTGCTGACAAATAGTAAGCCACCGTTTTCGACATCTTCAGCTGTGACGAGATGTTCAAACCCAAGTTTACCTTGCTTCTCTATCTATATCAAATAATTTTTAAGACTTTAATCATTTCTATTCTCATTTAATTTTTTTTTTTACTATTTCATTGCATTCTTAGTAATAATAATTCTTAGTAATAATTAATTACTTTAGTTCATTTAAATTACTTATTTCATCAATCTACTTAAGTTGATGGTCTTGTAAGGAACAGACAAAAGTAAAGATAAACGAAACGTTATAAGTATTTTTATCATACACATTACATATACCAAACACGACTACAATGACGTCTTCATCTAAACTCATACAAACCTCTGCGTTGATTTCATTAGCAGCTGTTTCAGTGTCATTAAAATTAACCCGTCCTGTTTTTTCATTAAAACTTTTGACTACTTTTTTGAATTTTGAAGTAAATTGTGTATCTTCGTCTGCGTAAACTTTACCGAAATACTCAATATATTTGTACTTTGTGTTATTAGATATGTACTCCTTGAAGGCTGGTGCAAAATCGCGTGTGATCTGAAAGATACAATTTATCATAATATAACAATTATCAATGCATAGACAAGTGGATTTTATTCACACAAGATTTTGAAACAAAGTTCCTTATCGCGCGTTGTGAAAGGGAAAAAATCTTACGAAAAGTTGTCACGACACTTTTTATTTGAGATGATTATCGCTAGATGGCGCCGTGATCAAAATCTTTTAAAATACGTTCCTTATTTTTGTTTTAGATGATTATCGCTAGATGGTACTGTGATCAAAATCTTTTAAAACATGTTTCTTATCGCGCGTTACGTTAGGGAAAAAAATATAAGATATCTTTTAATCGAAAGGAACTTCGTTCTATTCGGTTGTCCCATGACACCTCTCAAGTTTTTATTTTATTTTATTGGACTCTATGCTTCAACCTTACCTCCATTTGGTTATTTAAGTTAAGTATTTTCAGTATCTCCTTGCGATCTGTTCCTGCTGTTACAGATCCTGTCACAGAAAGTGCTGCGAAAAGCGGTGGAGTTGATGTTATGTATGACTCTCCAGGATTATCTTTTACATAATCCTAGAAGAAAGGGAATCGAATTTTAAATAAATGAAATAAACATATTTCTTATGGCAAGAGACATAAACGGGCCTGTGGCCATAGTAAGTAGTTACCATACCTCCATTGAATTGCCAGGATATTGCTGTCCTTTAGCCATCATCTCATATGGCTCCGGGAACACCGAATAAATTCGTTTAAAAAAGTACTCACATATAAAATATCCACTGATAAGCGTTGTGTTGCCATGGCCAGTCGATTCAATACCTCACGATTTGGTTGGGGTTCATCTTCTGTTTATATAAATAATATTTTAATCATATTTAATCTATTATATATTTACATATTTTTTGTATATACAAGTATTGCATGCACCGATTGCAAGAATACTTTTTTAAAGTAAGTTTATTTAAAGGAAAACAGATATTTTGAATATAACCTAATAAAGTATATTATTGATTTAATAGGATTTTTTTAAAATTATTTAACTTAATATGATATAAGTACCTGCAGCCCCTAGAGATACGAAACAAACCAACAATACTTTAAACAACATTTTCAGTTTAGTGAGCTATTGAAGGCTACACGGCTCTTTATATGTCGTAAACTTACAGCCATGTTGTGAAATTTTAGAGTTCCAGTTGAAACAATCATAATATTGTCATGATTTCTTTCATAGTGTGTATCGTTATTACGTAACGAATATATAGTGATGATTCTGGGGAACTAAAAATTATTTTGAATTATTTATTTCTAGATAATGTTGCACCAATAGAGTAGACTTTGTTGTCTCTTTGGGCTAATTTATTGTAAAATTTCAACATTTTTTTGGATTTTTTATTGACTTTGTTTTTATTATATTCAAATATACAAAAATATATTTAACTATCTATTTTAAGTTTGAAAATCTTTTTTCTTTTTCAAAATCTAAATATCTATTCTATGAACTATTTAAGTAGGACACCCCATACATGTCTAATGACAGTAATGACACTCACTTCTTTTTCACATAACTACATTTTTGTGGAATAAGAGTTAAAACTTCAGCAAGTGAATCAAGATACAGTCTTGGATCATATTGTAAACCTATCAGCAATTCAGTTAAAATAATAAAATTTTTCCTCTGGACCTCGTTTAGCCCATTAACTCTTTACATTTCAGCTCTCAGTTTTATAGGACATGGTTTTCAAACGACTTTGCGCCAATTGCGTCTCTTAACGCCAAATTTCCTTTGGAAATCCATGGATTCGTGGCCAATTAGTTTAAAGGCTTTTATAAGTTAAAGAAAGCCATTTATAAAAGACAGTTTTATAATTATTTGTTGAGAATTTAATAAGCAATTGAAAAATTAATCTCATTCACAAAAAATCTAGCTTTGAGTATCAAATCGAAAATGCATTTGCCCTTGACGAATCTTGATAAAATTAAAATTATACTATACAGAAGAGTTACAAGCTATGCGGTAATTTTCATAAACAAACACAGTCGACTTCATATGATACCTACCTACTTCATTGAGTGTCCTTTAAAACTCATCAAATAAAACAATATACTTATAGATTTTTTTTTTATTAATACTTTAAGACCTGATTTGGAATACAAGTAACCATATTGACTATGACACATGAAATAATGTTAAAAATACAAGTTTTATTGGATTTTAATGGATTAAAGTAGATTACAATGGATTACATCGGATTATGGGTAAAGATGTTGTGGTTAATTGTATTAATTTAATACATTCTCGTGGGGGGTCTACCAACGTTGCGCTTACCGGTTCGTGGCCGCCACTCCAGAACTTTTCGGCCCCATCGGCCATCTGTTCTTCGCACAATGTGTCCTGCCCATTGCCACTTCAAAGATGCAATTCTTTGGGCTATGTCGGTTACTTTAGTCCTTCTGCGGATCTCCTCATTTCTGATTTGATCACGCAGAGAGATACACAGCATAGCCCTTTCCATTGCTCTTTGAGATGGACCGACGATCTGGTCAAGATCGCGGGAGGTCACTGGATGCAGATGGCGCAGGACCGGTCGATGTGGCGAGGTTTGGGGGAGGCCTATGTCCAGCAGTGGACGTCTATAGGCTGATGATGATGATGATGATGATGATGATGATGATGAATACATTCTCTAAGCACTTACGGTGACGGGGCTAAACGTGAGCGACAATCGTGAACTCGTCCTGTCACTCCTACCAGCCTCGTGCCGGGTTCGGGACGGGAGGTTTTAGTGCGGTTCAACCCCCACATACCCCACTCACGGGGCGAGTGGAAGTCCGGCGTTTTCCACCCGTCCAAAAAAAAGCCCTATCACTGTTTGCCTCCAAGCCTCGCCACAATGATCGGTCCTATATGCATCCAGGTACTTGCCGCTACCTCAAACATCGGTACATCGCGTGGGAGATCTACCTTTACTGTGTCCACCAGTTCATGGCCGACACTACAGAACATTTTTGCTCCGTCGACCAAACAATGTGTTACGTTGCCTCTTCAAAGATGCAATCTTTTATGTATGTCATTTTAAGGGATATTGCGGAAGAGTAGAAATGATCATCAAATAAAACGATATGGAGATTTTATTTAAGCTTTTATTTAACATTCTCGATGCGTTTATTTATTTTGAAAGGGACGAGCATTTACAACATTCTTTCATTTTGAGCTACATGATGGTTTGTAAGAAAATTGCTGTAATGATAATATTATATTCGTCTCTTATTTCCAAAATATCTCTTAAGTTAAGATAGCATTATTATTATTTACAGTAAAAGACAAAATTTGTTTGATTGTGTAGTCGATTATTTGAATGAATAATTATTGAAACTTAATTATCTTCATAGACTGAAAAACTCTAATGACGTTACTACTGCCAGTTATTTTCTTGTAAGTATTAATAAATAACTAAAAATGACATCGTTTATAACTATTACTTTCCTCCTACAAAAACAGCGCTGATGATAGGTGCTTTAGGGGCATCACCTTCGGTTCCAATTAGGAAGTAAGCATAGGAGTGCTCGTACGCCACAGTCATGTTCACACTCTTGCAGTTCACTGAAATATATAAAAATATATATGACGGCGGTACCGTCAGGTACTTGTAAACGATATGTGCAACGGTGTGACGTCACCAGTCACCCCACCAATATGGTATAAAAGGCGAAGCTAGCCATTCGAAAGGACATTCCTTTATCTTGGCGAAGCTGTAAAGGCTTGAGGGACAACAGCGATTCTTCCTATCCAAAAAAAAAAAAGAAAGGACATTCGTTATCCGACAGTCGCCCGATGCACACGTTGTACTAATGGCCATGTTTATTGTAAAGAGTTACTTGGTGATCTAAATCAAGCAACTAATGTAATAAAGTGACCAGCAGCGATTGTGGTCTTTTGTAAAACAATATCGGTTCCTGACAACCATACAACGTATATTTATTTTAGCAATAGCCATTGTAGTTCAACCTACGATAGATGGACTGATAGTCAAGTTAAGATATTTGGTGGGTTCTAACAAAGAACTAATGGAACTGGAGGTGTGTGCTGAGCTTATTAAAATTCGAGTGATATAATAAAATCATTTAGGTTAACTTAAAATGAGTTTTTCCATGCTGGTAGTGGATGTCAATACTGTGATGTGCATGATAATACATTTTAGTTTTGTTTGTCATCAGCACGTAGATTTTTAATATATGTTTAGGCTCGTTGCTACATTAAAGTATAATATATAAACTTAGCAAATCCATATATATACAGCCAACTATCACATCTAGATTTCTCTAAAGATTTTACCATTGTTATATTATGATTTTAATAGCTTTGACACTCACATAAATCCAAAGTTTTAGCAATATATACTCGTATATTTGGCCTGACACTATTTAAGAAAAGTAAAAGAGTGTTTATTAAATCTTTACCATCTTTAGACATCCTCCCAGGTATAGCCATTGTGTTGAAACTGGTCTCGTGTAAAATAGAACCGATGTAAGAAGAGGAGTTTTTCTGAACTCCTTCAAACTTTGGATCAGCAGAATCGAAAATGTCAGCAACATTCCTAACCTAAAAAGGAATTCAATATATGCAGAGTTGTTGCAATTATTCGGGTATATTATACCTACATTGAAATTCAGTTTTTAACGAGAGATGATAAACACTATTATCATAATACCACAAGACTTTTAACTCAATTTATATCATCTAATTATTATTGATACACAGAGATTTCTCAACTTTTTTCCTGTCGCTTAATTGATTGATATGATTTTACAATACTACCTCGACTCGCGAAGCAACTGTCTCATGCTTAGTCTCGGTCTGGGTTGACGCGGCTTTTCTGTATTCTACCCTTATGACTATTGCTTATCATATTCACGCAGATATCTTAATTGGGCAATAACCTAATTACTTTACCTTCTTAAGAGACGCTCCTAAATCCACTTTATAGCGAGTGTTGATAACTGGGATAGTCGCTTTCAGACATGTATCTTCGAGTTGATCAACTGCCTCATTAAACGCTCTGGGTTTTCGTATCTTTTCCAACATGGCTTCCAGGCCATCAGGCTCATCAGGATAAAATATTAAGATGGCGAATCGACCACCTACCAATTTGTATTCAAAAACCTACAAAATCGGAAAGTTTTTAAAATTTGGATTTTTCGGTATGCCTTCAAAATTTTCGTCTCAAACAGATTTTGGTAATATGAAATAGTAATTTTTTTCAACTTGGAAGTTTTAACCAACCCATGAAATGTTATTTTGATTGAAAGATCACATACCTGAGCTTGGATATCATCAACTTTAGCATATGGAACAGAATCCATCACTGAAAATGCTACTATACTTTTCGTCTCGTTGCTGGTCGTGAAATTTAAATTTGCTACTCTTGGAATCAATTTTTGATCAAATTTGGTCTGAAAAAGTTAATAGTAGTAAAAATTATTTAAAGGTCTAATTCGTTTCATCAGAATTGTCGTGCGATTCTTTATTAATAGAAACAAAAAGATTATAATTACAAATATGAAAATTTAAATTGAATATAATCTCCTTTGCCCCAAAAACTGTAAAGTGGTCGTAATAGTTACTTTTTTGATTTCGGGCCTAATCCCGGTCAAGAATAGTCCCGACGATCTATATGTGATCTTTAAAACAAAGGAAAGCTCATTATGGAACGTATATTTTGTTAAGTATCTACCACAAACCACTCTGTTATTACCGATGCTGAATATTATCATCATCAGTCTATAGATGTCCTCTACTGTATATGGTCATACTACATACCTGGCTGAACATACTTCATATAATATAGGCATTCTCAAGAATTACTGTAGTTTTTGAAGTACTCAGCGTAGACTTACAATTACAGCTGACCCGTACTAGAACATGCAATGGACTTACCATAGTTTCATAAGTACTGACGTACAGTAAACCTCCTTTTTCGACATCTTCCGCTTTAACGAGTGGATCAAATCCTCGTTTGCCTTGTTCTTCCACCTAAAATAAGGAAAGTTATTAGTTAAGGCCAGGGTGAGATCCAGGGGAAGAGAGCTGTAGGTTGGGAGGGAGAACATCTTGGCTGAAGAACTTGCGCCATTGGTTCACAAAAGCACTCGTGCTCTGTTTCGCGCTGCTGTCTCAAAAGTACAGATCGTCTTAATGATGGCCGACTTTCGATAGAGGTTGGCACAGGAAGAAAATTAGTTATGCATAATTGTAAAATAAAACATTCCTAGATAAAATAATAACTACTGAAATTAAGGAATAAGAACGTAGCGTTACAAGCTATGAAAAGTCGTGTGGGGGTGGGAGCTTGCGAGTTGAAATTCCAACTTCCCGATGTTTAACTACGAAATTTTGAATATATTGTGTAGCATTTTATTGTTTTACCTATTATCACATTCAAGACCATCAAAATTAATACCAACCTCTGCGTTAATTTTCTGAGCAGCTTCTTCAGACTCGTCAAAATTAACTCTACCTGTTTTTTCATCGAAATCTTTGACTAATTTTATGAATTTTGAAGTGAATTGTTTTTTGCTGTCTCCATACACTTTACCGTAATATTCGGTATTATTTGTCTCTGTA
The DNA here is from genome assembly GCA_030269945.2 of Trilocha varians. Classification (NCBI taxonomy): domain Eukaryota; kingdom Metazoa; phylum Arthropoda; class Insecta; order Lepidoptera; family Bombycidae; genus Trilocha; species Trilocha varians. The sequence continues at coordinate 11,568,379 of AP028257.1, forward strand.
TTATCAGATAAAAATTCCTTGAATCCTGGCGCAAAATCATCTGTGATCTAAGAGATAAAATATGTGAGGATAAAAAAGAAAAAAGTATGAAACGAAACTCATTTTAATGAAACTTCATAGTCCTATCACCTATGATTATAATATACAAAAAAAAAACAAAAAAAAATTAACATTTAAAAAAGCAAACATAATTGGGTTAAATAATTTAAGAAACATACACGCATCGTTTTATATTTAATACGCTGTTAATTTTTTTACGATTTTGTTAATGGTTACTGTCCTCACGAATAACTTAGCTACCCTTTTTACCTCACTTTTATTTTTCGCATTAAGTATTTTAAGAATTTCTTTCAAAGTGGATCCTTTGGAGAAGACTCCTGGCTGGGCTATGGCTCTCATCAAAGGGGGGATAGATGTGATGTATGGCTTCCCAGGGTTATCTTTCACATAATCCTGCAAGAAAGGAGGGAAATAAAGGATTGGTTGAAAACTTCATTTTGCAGGATGTGATTTTTTTATTGCCTCGTAGGAAGAAGTGTGATCTATACAAAAATACGTAGCTACCGTCGCTATATAGACTGCTTCTGTACCAACCCATTACTGCCCACACTTGGGCTCAGGTCTCCTCAGAAGAGGGATTAGGCATAGTCCACCACGCTTGCCCAGTGCGGATTGGGGACTTCACATATCTTCAAAGGAATTTTACAACCCTTTTCCGATATACAGATTTCCTCACCATGTTTTCCTTCACCGTTTTTAGCCAGTGGTGTTGCGAAAAATTGCACATAAATCTTTTCCACATTTAGATTTAGAGGTACAAGCTGGCCAGATTTGAACCCGCGACCTCCCCAATGGAAGGAAGCGCTTCGACCACTCGGCCACCACGACTAGACTGCTACATAATTATTATCATTATACTGATAAATAATACAAAAAAGACATGCCCGCTTAGTTTTCTTCCAGTTCTTCTCAGAACGGTGGTTTTTTTTCGAACTGGCAGTAGCTTTATATTTTAAATACGAATGATCAATTCAACATTCATCGTGAAAATTAAGTAATTTGTATAGTTTTCCAATGCTATTTACTGCTAACATTAAAGTAATACAAGTATTGGACATTAAATACTGTAAACTTATTCAGACACTCGCGGTTTTCTATAATACTTTCATGCATTTTCATTTGTAGATACAGTGAGTGTGGTGTGTCGTGATGTGAGTTCGAGTTCGAGTTCCAGTGGTACTACCCAAAAGCGAACGAGAAAGAGGGTAGACAGATTTGTTTGCTCTCAAATCGACCCGCAGTATCCAGTCTTCTCGTGATCATGACGTTTGCAACAACGTTGAAATATCGACACAACTCAATTAATTTAATATCGTGGTAAGAACCCGTTGAAAATGCATGAAAGTAATAAATACTGTACTTACGTATAAAATGTCTCCTGACAAAGTTTGGAAGGCCAGTGCCAACCGAGTCACGATGTCAGGATTCAGTTGATTAATATCTTCCGCTAAATGAATAATAATAAATATTTTAGTATTATACAATATTAATAGGTATAAACTGATTACTACTAGATTCCGTGGAAAAAGTAAGGATCAGCTCTAGCAGGTTGGAAACTGCACATCTTTTACGTACAAATTGTGTGTGTAAATACGTGAAGGTAAACATCGTGAGGAAACCTGCGTATCGGAAAAAGAATTCTAAAAATTCTTCGAAGATATGTGAAGTCTCCAATCCGCACTGGGCAAGCTTGATGGACTATGCTTAACCCCTTTTCGAAGGAGATCTGAGCCCGGCAGTAATGGGTACAGTACAGTGTGTTCCTCGTGATTTTTCCTCATTATTTGATTGAAACCAGCGAATTTACTTACGGCAAGAGATCCAAATTTTATCAATAATAAAATTTAATGACATTAAATTTAATTATTACTGTATTAAATATTTTGATTTATAAATACCTGCACCCACAAGCGGCACCAAACAGACCAACAATATTTTAAACGTTGTCATTTTTCTTATACTAAATCACTATGAAGTACACCACTATTTATAAAGCAACATCTAGACAGAATTGTGTAATTTTAGGGTTCCCTGTCAAACCATTATTTATTTTTAAATATAAAATGGTATATGTTTGCGTATTTGTCCACCTCTCACTCCTACCACTGTAACTCCTGTGTAGCAAGGATCCACAACGGCGACCATCGTAATGACTCTGAGTAATGAAGTCCAGGAACTCGAGGAAAGCTAACTTGTCTTGGAGCCCGCAATGAATTTAATCAGAAGATGATAGAAGGAGTAGGAAAACGTAAAATAGTACTTAAAGTATTTGATACAATATCTGTTAAGATAAAATAAGGTTTTTTTTTTTATTGCGTGATAGATAAACGAGCCTACGGCCCACCTGATAGTAAGCGGTCACCGTCGCTCATGAACCTCTGCAATGCCAGGGCAATGAGGGGCTGTTATCTAACGCTTACCGATACAGGACTTTTCTTAAACCTCGTTTAAGAGGGAAATGTCATAGCGCTCCGGGAAATTAAATTATCTCTTTGTGTTATCAAAACCTGGTAGATGAAGCGACGACCAGAGACGCCGGCAACAATTGGATGAGACGAGCCGAAAGTCGGACTCAGTGGCTTATTTTGGGAGGGGCTCATGTCCTGCAGTGAACGAGTGTGGGCTGATGATGAATATTTAAATCACCGACTTCTAGTGAACGCATAATATGGCTATCTATAAACATCGTACACATATCAAAACAACATTTATAAAACAACTGTCGTTCTGTCTGTTATTGTAAAAAAAATTAAAAGATTTTTTAAAAATTTCCTTGCTTTTAAGATCCTCGATCATATAGAAGTAGTGTACCTACTAGTCAAGACAAGTACATCGAACTCAAAGACGATGTTCAATATAGGAGTTTTCTATGTTTACCTTCCCAGTCCATGATCAAATCAGCTCCATGCTATATCATACTATCGTATCATACTATTGCATTGCTTCGCGATATAGATACGTGTACCACATTTGAGTTCAAGAAACCGAGAAGTTACATAGGTACATAGTTACATTTATAATAATAATAATATAAGCCTTTATTCCAAAAAAAGAGAACAATCAAAACAAGTAATAACACTTATAGAATAATAGAATAAAAAAACACACAAAATTACACTTTAACATTATTCCTAAAACTATATCCTAAATCCTATATATTACATTGTGTCTTAAATAATATCTCTTATTTCGGAGTGCCTTTTGGCAAAGGCCTCCTCTAGTCGCTTCCACTCCTGGCGGTCTAGACAAGCTCTTCTCCAGTAAGGGCCAGCTGCTAGTCTGATTTCGTCTTCCCATCTCTTATGTTGTCTACCTTGGGAGCGTTTGCCATCTCTCGGGTACCAGTTTGTGACTACTTTACTCCACTTTTCTGTTTTGCCTCTGAGAGTATGGCCTGCCCATCTCCACTTCTGTTGGTCGATCTTTGTTAGGATGTCCGTTACTTTTGTTCTAGCTCGTATAGTTTGACATTTAACTTTGTCACTTTTCTTTATACCAAGCATGCTTCTCTCCATAGACCTTTGACACGTTCTCAGCCTCTCCCTGTGGACTCGGCCCAGAGCCCAGGTTTCGCATCCATAAGTGAGACATGGTAGAATGCAGGTATTAAATGTTTTTCTTTTTATGTTCATGCTATAGTCTTTGTTTTTCATAATTTCTTTTAGGCTCCAATATTTAGCCCACCCTGCTGCGATTCTTTTGTTGATCTCTTTGGTTGTTTGTTCTTTGGGAGAAATTATTTGCCCAAGGTACGTATATTCTGTAACAAATTCTAGCTGAGTCCCATTTACTATGATTTCTGTTTGGAGAGAGTTTGTCATCAGCTTTGTTTTAGATGCGTTCATTTCTAGGCCGATAGCCTTGCTTTTATTAAGAAGTTCGCTTATCAGCATTTGTAGTCGCTCTGGGCTCTCCTCAAACAGCACAATATCGTCTGCAAAACGAAGGTGGTTTAGTTGGACACCATTAATGTTGAGACCCATCTCATCCCATTGCATATCTCTAAATATCCCTTCCAATGCTGCAGAAAACAATTTCGGAGACAAAGGATCACCCTGGCGAACTCCTCTGCACACTGGAATAGTTACATTTAGTGCAGGTTAAATTGTTTTCAAATAAAACGACTAAATTAAAAATTTTAAAATTGCTTAATCTCTTTGTTCCTTTTTCTCAATTTCTGAACACCCTGTATTTGTAAACAAAGTATATTTTTTTAACAAATATACAACTCATTAAATTGATTGACCCAAATAAACCTTTTTGTAGTAAAAAAATATCCAAACATAATATTACGTTATTGTTTGTTCAGCTGCTTCTCATTCGAGTTTTTTTGATGCCCATGACCCGATTTCATTGAAAAAGTATATAATAGTACTCATCTCTTTTTATTCGATCACTGAAATTGTTTCAATGAGCTTTGTTTAAAAAAGACAGGTCGCTGTTAATATAGTTAGTCTTGTGTAAATATACTGAAACGAAATCCCAGTAAAAAACTAAGGAAAATTTAAATTTCAGACAACTTGGCTTTTTTTTTATTGCCATGTAGGCAGACGAGCCAACGGGCTACCTGATCGTAAGTGGTTACCGTCGCTCATGAACCTCTGCAATGATGGGGCACTGAGGGTTCGCTACTTGCGACCTAACTTTAATACATGCCTGTAACCTGTACCAACCCATTACTGTCCACTGTTGGGCTCAGGTCTCCTCTCCTCTATCTTATAAAAGCATTTAAATTCATTACGTAGTTTTAAAATTTAAGCATACATAGAAATAGACAGACAGCATGAAGCAATTTTGTCTTTTCTTAATTTTATGTAAAATTGTGAAAAATGGTCGTGAAATAAAACGATGTGAAGATTTTGTTTCAAATTTTATTTAACACTAGATTGGTTCGGCCGGTTCGGAGATTAGCGTGCACAAACAGACAGACAAACAGATAAACAGACAAAAAAAATCTAATTGCATTTTTGGCATCAGAATCGATAACCAAACACCCCCTGCTAGTTTTTTTTTTTGATATTCAATGTACAGAATTGACCTCTCTACGATTTTATTATAAGTATAGATTTTTGATACGATGGTTTTTATGATAAAACGATTTTAAAATTACTTTGAAATATAACAAGATACATAGTTCCAAACAAAGCAGTATAAACCAGTGAAAATTTAGCTCTTGACACAATATAAAACTTAGGAATGTAACAATACATATTTTTATAAGTATATTTTTTCATAAAGTCTGTCACATTACTGTAAGGAATAATAAATACGTTACAAAGGATGATGTCACCGAAATTTACACCAAATATGAAATATCAGCCACTTATGTCCTACAATTTCATAATTAATATGGATGTTATTAACTAATCAGTTTCTCCAACAAAAACACCAGCAATAGTTGCTGCCCTTGGACCACTGCTGGGTGTTAAGAAAAAAACGAAAGGATGCTCAAAAGTCACCTTCTTGGCATAATTTTCGCATTTCACTGAAAACAAAGAAAATAGTAAATATATATATTTCCACTGCGTTTTATTGGAACGAAGTTCCTTATCGCGCGTTATCGAAAGGGGGCTAGACGGAAATTCTTATGAAAAAGTTGGCACGACACTTTTTTTGTTTTAGATAATTATCGCTAGATGGCGCTGTTCTTAAAATATTTTATAAAACAATTCCTTATTTTGTTTTATATGATTAATGCTAGATGGCACTGTGATCAAAATATTTTATTTAAGTTATTAAATAAAACAATAAAATTTTATTACAATTCCCTCACTAATTAATCGAAAGGAACTTCGTTCCATCCGGGTGTGCCTTGACACCTCAAGTTTTTTTTTCATTAGTATTTATGCCACTAGCTGATCTTCGCAAAAAAGGTTTAGGTAGCACTGTTAGATTTTACTAAGACCTTCAAAACCGTAGTACTTCATTTACAATTGAAAGTTTTCACAGCCCACGCGATGTAAGATATTTTTGTGTGTTATTTTTACACCTTGGCTTACATTATTGAAGTATTAGTACGGAACACTATTCTCTTTCAAATTAAAATCTAGCCTATGTTACTCGTGGATAATGTAGCTTTCGACTAGTGAAAGAAGAAATTTTAAAAACAGGTCCAGTAGTTTTTGTGCATATTCATTACAATCAAACAAATATTTTTTTTCTCTTTATAATATTAGTGTAGATTAGATAAAGGTTCTATTAATATATTACCATTTTTGGACATGATTGCAGGAATACTCATTGTCTTGATACTAGTCTCGTGCAAAATAGATCCAATATATGTCGAGGAATCTGTCTGGACTTCCTCAAATTTGGGGTTTGATGAATCGAAAATGTCACAAGCATATCTGAACTGAAAATCAATATAGGTTGTCATATCGTAAACGTCCACTGCTGAATATAAGCCTGCCCTGTCTTTCAACATTGACTTCCAATAGTCCATCTTTTGTTAGCTCTGACTATGATATTATTTTGGTTCAATAGTCGTCTCAACCACTGATTTTCTGACTATGTCTCGATAATATGTCTCGACTATATCTCGATATTTCAACGTTGTTGCAAACGTCATGATCACGAGAAGACTGGATACTGCGGGTCGATTTAAGAGCAAACAAATCTGTCTACCCTCTTTCTCGCTCGCTTTTGGGTGGTACCACTCAATTAATTAAATATCGCGGTAAGAACCCGTTGAAAATGCATGAAATTATTATAGAAAACCGCGAGTGTCTGAATAAGTTTATGTCTAATCAGTTTTTATCATCGGTATTAGTACCTTTCTAATAGAATCAAACTTTCCTTGTTATACAGAAGGATTAGAGTAAATTAATTAGAAGTATTTGTTAAAGGGTGGGGTCTAACAGACCGCGTGTTACGTCTGGTCATGGTCTGGGCCGATTACACCTTTTATCGTAGCAAACGGCAAATATGCAAAAAATTCGTCATGCAGTAAAATGTTACCTTTTGCAATGATGCTCCATTATCCGCACGGTAACGAGTATTTATTATAGGTAAAGTCGCTTGTATGCATTTCTCTTCGAGTTGTTCAATTATTTGATTAACAAATTTGGGTTTGCGCATCTTGTTCAACATTGACTCGAGACCATCTGATGTATCAGGGTTGAATATGACTATGGAGAACGGACCACCTTGCTGTTTGAATTCGTATACCTGCAAATTTGAAAATGGTTTTTGGAACGAAAATCCTTGTTGCGCGTTATCGAAATGGGGCTAGACGGAAAAAAATCTTACGAAAAGTTGTCACGACACTTTTTTGTTTTAGATGATTATCGCTAAATGGCGCTGTGATCAAAATCTTTTAAAACACGTTTCTTATCGCGCGTTACGTTAGGAAAAAAAATATAAGATATCTTTTGATCGAAAGGAACTTCCTTCTATTCGGGTGTCCCATGACACCTCTCAAGTTTTTGCTATTTTTCATAATGAAAATTATATTTTTTATTTGTTTATGTTTTATTGCACACATCTTATAAATATGTTATGAAATTAATTGCTGTTTGTATATTTTGCAGAAACTCGAGAACGGCTGAATCGATTTTGCTGATTTTAGTGAAATATTGAGTTATTCTTGAAATAATCATTAGGTTTATAAGCCGAGAAAATTTACGGAAACACTCTTGTTTATTCAGTCTTATGTGACGCAGACGAAGTTGTGCCAGAAGTAAACAATATACACCTAAAACAATTACAGAAGACAATTAATAAAGATTTTTGTGAATTTAATACTAACCTGAGCTTCAATTTCATCAATTTTAGCGTATGGTATATTATCCAAGACGGTGAATGCGGGCAATGTCATCGTTGTGTTGCCGGTCTTGAAGTTTAAGCGTGATGGTTTTGGAACCAATTTTTGATCAAATTTAGCCTGAAACAGGTCATTTGATTTCTTTAATACTTTGAAATACTTTAGTTTAGCCTAAATGGACGTTCTATTTAGTCATCTCCAAAAGACGCCGCAAAACAGTTCATATTAAAGTTTTCCTTTTATATTACGTCGCCTCAGTGCTTGTTTGGCCAATCTGACATTTTTTACGAAAATGACTTTTTAATGCAGTATTATACAGAATAAAATTTCCATCCGACTGGTAAAATATTTTCTTAAAATATTAAATTCTAAAACAATAAAAATCTCATTTCAATTTTTTTCTCAACACGGCGCTTAACGAAAATTCTGTGGTTGTTTGCTGTCTCCTGTAAAATTTGCTCGAGTGCAGTTTCGCCAAACAAGCACTGAGGCGACGATTAGTTCCGAAGATCAAGACCGACATCATCAATACATCCAAACCTCAGAAATATATGTCAATTATAATAAAGCTTTAGTATATGCCTAAACACAAGGATTTTTACAAGGAGTCGATTTTGATTCTAAATACAACAAAGAATCAAATATAATAAGAAAAAATACTTACTAGAAGTTCTAAGGTACTGACGAATAGTAAGCCACCGTTTTCGATGTCTTCAGCTTCGACAAGAGGCTTGAACCCAAGTTTGCCCTGTTGTTCTATCTACAATTAAATAATTATTAAGATAAGCAATTAATTGGAACGAAGTTCCTTATAGCGCGTTATCGAAAGGGGGCTAGACAGAAATTCTTATGAAAAAGTTGTTACGACACTTTTTTTGTTTTAGATGATTATCACTAGCTGTGATTAAAATCTTTTAAAACAATTCCTTATTTTGTTTTATATGATTAATGCTAGATGACGCTGTGATGAAAATAATTTAAAACGTTTTAAAGTAATTTATTATTATAACTTAAAAAAATAAAATTTTATTACAATTCCCTCACTAATTAATCGAAAGGAACTTCGTTCTATCCGGGTGTCCCTTGACACCTCTCAAGTTTTTATTATTATACAGTGGTAAGGTGTCAAGAACTTGATAAAGAAGAACTGTTACTTTTTTGAAGTTCGCTTCTGGACTCATTTGAAAATATTTGGTGTCGATGAGATATGCGTATTTGTGAGTTCGTCAATGTGATTCGTATGAAGACCAAAATCGAATTCATTATCTACGCTTTTGCATGCTATTCTTTTATAGAAGATATCGAATTTCTTCTTCTCTAGATTCCTACTAAATTCTTGTGTTTTCTTTATACGGTTTTCATTTACAACTCCATCTCCATACAAACCTCCGCGTTGATTTCAGTAGCAGCAATTTCAGAATCATTAAAATGACCGCGTCCTGTTTTTTCATTGAAACTTTTTACTACTTTTTTGAATTTTGAGGTGAACTGCTTATGTTCATTTCCGTAAACTTTACCAAAGAATTCAGTGATTGTAGACTTTGTGTTATTAGACAAGTATTGCTTGAATGCTGGTGCAAAGTCATTTGTGATCTGAAAATTAATAACATCAATATTATTAAGTTATATTAGTTATACGAGAGGAAATGTGAAATAACTCGATTCACATAATAATATAAAAGGTATTCTTTTGCATACTAAAAGTGGTTGTTCTTTTTCTTATACATATCTATTAATCGTTAGATTTTAGCTTCATTGTTTATTTTATCTTTTGGATTTTTTTTTATTGCAAGCTAGATAAACCAGCCTACGGTCAACCTGATGGTAAGCGGTTACCGTCGTTCATGAACCTCTGCAATGCAAGGGCAATGAGGGGCCGTTATCTATCACCTACCTATACAGATATTTAATATACTAACGTTATATACCCGTGTACTTATGTTTTCCTACTTCTTCTATCATCTTCTGATTAAATTCGTTGCGGGGTCTAAGACAAGTTAGCTTTTCCTCGGGTTTTCTTGGGCTTCACTGCTCAGAATCATTACGATGGTCGCCGCTGTGGATCCTGGCTACACAGGAGTTACAGTGGTGGGAGTGAGAGGTGGGCCAATACCCGATAACGTTATATACCCGAAGCTTACCTCCATTTTGTTCTTCAGGTTCAGTATGTTGAGTATTTTCTTGCTGGTCATTCCGGTCGCAGTGGCTCCTGGCATCGCAATTGCAGCGAAAAGTGGAGGGATCGACGTGATATATTGCTCTCCGGGATTGTTTTTGACATAATCCTGAAAACAGAATAAATTGAATAACATTATTCACCAATAAAATACTTTAGATATTACGATGGTGGGGGCCCCCCGTTGCTGACGTCCGTGGGCTCGACCACCTTCTCTGAAGGCTGACCCCGCACGTGGTCCCCGGGTGGTGCCAAAGCAGCAACGGGAGAGCGGCCGTTAGGTTGGGTGCCCGGGAGTAATCGCACTGGTGCGATTACTCCCTCCGACCTCTCGGTGAGTGATGGACGTTGAGTCCATCACCGAAGCCCGCACAGGGGTAGGCGACCAGGCCCCTGTGACGGAGAATGCCACTGGCGTAGGGTCGGGGCGGGCATCGCGCGCGAGTACTGTCGCGAGCGATGCCCGCTCTGTCGAGCAGGGTGGGAGGGGCCGGCGCAAGCGGAAGACCGCGACGCGCCGGACCTCGGAAAGCACTGAGCCTTCGTCCGCCTCCTCTGAGGAGGAGACGCCGCGAGGACCCACGAGGCGAGCCACTACCACCACTGCAGAGACGACCAAAGATCCGAGGAAGACCTCCGCCTCACCCGCGCCTTCGGTAGGATCGTTCGCCTCGGCTCAGGCGACTGACGGGGAGCTCTCAGAGAGCCCCGTCGTCGTCCTGGAAACCATACGGCGCCAGGCCGCTTCTGCGGCCACAAGTAAAACGATTAGGATGCGCCCGGCCTACGCGCGGTGGTGGCGGCAGGTGGCCGATGAGACCGAGAGGATCATGCCTGCGGTCTCAGCGGCCATCAGCCGGGACGCGGCGCAGCGCACGGAGCTGGAGAGGTCGAGGGCAGAAGTGGCTCTTCTCAAGGAGAAGCTGCTGGCCCTCGAGACCCAGGGACCGGGGACTGCTGTGGCAGCGAGCGGCTCGCGAAGGGCACGGCCTACGCCGCCGGTTGCGCAGCCAAGCGGCACCCGAGCGCTGCGGGCCAATAAGGAGGCCAACGAAGAGTGGCTGCCTCCGCGGCGACTTGCGTCACCACGGGCCAGAGCGCAGCAAACAGAAACCAGAGAGGAGCTGGTTGCCTGCATCAGGCGGGAGTTGGCGGAGGAGTTCGGCAAACAAATTGCCGAACTCAAGGGGATCGTGGCGGCACTGAGTAGTGCTGCCCCGCCCGCACCGCCCTCTCCTCCTCCCGCTGCTCCTGCCCCCCCGGCTAAACCTGCGGGTCGGGATACGGCTCCGACACGTGGGAAAAAGCAGAAGAAGAATGGCGGCGGGACACCGGCTCCGGTGCCAGCGCCTCAGCCCCGCCCGCTTCCTCCGCCCCCATCCAATATGGATGAGGGATGGACTGAGGTGGTTAAGCGGGGCGCAAAGAGGGCTAGGGTTGTGGCCACCCCAACCCAACCACCACCACCGAACGCGACGAGGGCAGCGGTCAAGACGACTCCTCAACCGGGGAGAGCGCCGACCACTGCCCAAAACAGGAACGTGACTCCGGCGGTCGTGGCTGCTCCCCAACCGGGTCGAGCGCCCGCCGCCGGAAAGAAGAAGAAGAAGAGCCAGAAGGCCAAGAAGAAGCCGCGCGCGCCGCGGCAGGCTGCAGTGGTGGTCACCCTGCTGCCTGCCGGCCAGGCGAAGGGGTTGACATACCCAGACGTCATGGCGAAGGCGCGCGCGGCAGTCGACCTCAGAGAGATCGGGGCGGAGGATGGCCTCCGCATCCGGCATACGGCCAATGGGGCCCGACTCCTGGAGTGTCCCGGCGCTGACAGTGACAGCGTCGCGGACCGTCTGGTGTCGGGTCTGCGGGTCGTATGGCCGGAGGAGGAGGTCAAGGTGCACAGGCCGGTCAAGATGGCTGAGCTGCGTGTGACCGGCCTGGATGACTGCACCACCAGGGAGGAGGTGGTGGCGGCCATCGCCGCCCAGGGCAAGTGCGCCCCGGAAAATGTAACCGTAGGCGAACTTCGCCAAGGTTACACCGGGGCCAGCTCGGTGTGGGTACGGTGCCCGGTCGGGGCCGCCACCTCCCTGGCCACTCCTCCGCCCGGAAGGCCGGCTGGGGACCCTGGCAGGCTGCGCGTGGGCTGGGTTGCAGCCCACGTGCGGCTGCTGGAGTCACGCGCCTGGCGATGCCTCAAGTGCTTCGGTACGGGGCACAGCGTCGCCAGGTGCACCAGCACTGTAGACCGCAGCGGATTGTGCTTCCGCTGCGGTCAAACCGGACACAAAGCGGCCGTGTGCTCGGCCGCGCCGCACTGCGCGTTGTGCGCCGCGGCCGGTCGCAGGGCCGATCACCGGGCGGGGGGCAAGGCTTGCTCCCCGTCCGGTGGAAACACCGAACGTAACAGGCGCCGCAAAATGAAGCGGCGCCAACAGAAGAAGTCGGCCGGGGGAGTACCGGCCGGCGTTTCAGACCCCGCCGTGGCGCCTAGTGCGCCCGATGGCGGGGGCGATGGAGGAGGGGAGGGAGCGATGGATGTAGCTCAGTAATGGACTGCACCCGTCGCTTCCTCCAAGGAAATTTGAACCACTCCGCCAGGGCTCAGGACATGTTGGTCCAGAGCATGGCGGAGTGGTCCATTGACGTAGCGGTGGTCGCGGAGCCGTACTTTGTCCCCCCGGCAGATGAGTGCTGGTTCGGGGACGAGTGCGGCTTGGCGGCCATCCACGTAAGGAGAGCCGCGGCGATCCCGCCCTTGGTAATGGTGGCCAAGGGACCAGGGTTCGTCGCGGCGATGATGGAAGATACCGTCGTGATCGGGGCGTATTTCTCTCCAAATCGACCTATTCTCGAGTTCGAGCAGTTCCTGGACGGGCTCGGAGCGATTACTCAGCGCTCCGCTCCCCGTCCTGTGATACTGGCGGGGGACCTCAATGCGAAGTCAGTCGCTTGGGGTTGCCCCCGCACCGAACCTCGGGGTAGGCGATTGGAGGAGTGGGCGGTCGCGGCCGGACTCTGTGTCTTGAACAGAGGGTCGGTCGCGACTTGCGTGCGGTGGCGGGGCGAGTCCATCGTGGACGTTACGTTCGCGAGCCCTGTCATCGCACAACGCATCCGCGGTTGGGAGGTGCTGGTGGGGGCGGAATCGTTATCGGATCACCGGTATATCCGGTTTGATCTTTCCGCCCCCACGACAACCGCGGTCGCCCGCGGAACTGCGCCCCGGTCATTCCCCAGGTGGGCATTGAAGCTCCTGGACAAGGAGCGCTTGGTGGAAGCCTCCACTGTGGCGGCGTGGACGCCTATGCGTCCACACCCAGTGGACGTGGAGGTCGAGGCGCTATGGCTCCGGGACACGATGCATCGCATTAGCGATGCTTCGATGCCCCGGGTCGGCCCTCGGCCTCCTAACAGGTCGGCGTACTGGTGGTCGCCCGAGATAGCGCAGCTCCGTGCTGTATGCGTCCGGGCGAGACGCCGGTGCGCCAGACATCGCCGCCGCATCCTCGCGCGCCGTGACGATCCCGTCGCGTTCGCGGAGGAGGAGGCCCGGCTGTATGGCGAGTACGCTGAAGCGAGGAGCGCCATGCAGCTGGCCATCAAGCAGGCCAAGGAGAGGTACATGGAGTCACTCTTGGAGACGCTCGACGATGATCCGTGGGGGCGCCCGTATAAAGCGGTGCGTGGCAAGCTGCGCCCGTGGGCGCCTCCCCTGACTGAGCGTCTCCCACCTCAGCAGCTGCGGGACATCGTTTCGACGTTGTTCCCGCAGGAGCAGGACGGATTTATTCCGCCTGCTATGGGTGAACCGCCGGATCGCACCGGCGGTGAAGCCACTGCTGAGGTGCCTCACATCACGAAGGATGAGCTCCATGAGGCCGTGGTCAAAATGAGTAGAAAAGACACGGCACCCGGCCCGGACGGCATCCACGGCCGGGTCCTAGCCTTGGCCCTCAATGCCCTAGGGGACCGACTCCTGAGGCTGTACAACTCATGCCTGGAGTCGGGACGGTTTCCCTCGCTTTGGAGGACGGGCAGACTGGTCCTCCTACGTAAGGAGGGGCGCCCGGCGGACTCAGCCGCCGGTTACCGTCCCATCGTGCTGCTGGACGAGGTGGGCAAATTGCTGGAACGTGTTCTGGCTGCTCGCATCGTTCAGCACCTGGTCGGGGTTGGACCCGATCTGTCGGCGGAGCAGTACGGCTTCCGGGAGGGTCGTTCGACCGTAGATGCGATTCTGCGCGTCCGGACCCTCTCGGAGGAGGCCGTCTCCCAGGGTGGGGTGGCCTTGGCGGTGTCGCTCGACATCGCCAACGCCTTTAACACCCTGCCCTGGTCCGTGATTGGAGGGGCACTGGAGAGGCACGGAGTGCCCCTCTATCTCCGCCGGCTGATCGGCTCCTACCTGGAGGCCAGGTCGGTCGAATGTACCGGGTACGGTGGGACCTTGCACCGGTTCCAGGTCGTGCGCGGTGTTCCACAGGGGTCCGTTCTTGGACCCCTGCTCTGGAATATCGGGTACGACTGGGTGCTGAGGGGCGCCCTCCTCCCGGGCCTTAGCGTAATTTGTTACGCGGACGACACATTGGTCATGGCCCGGGGGGATGACTACGGAGAGTCTGCCCGTCTTGCCACAGCGGGGGTGGCCCTCGTCGTCGGCAGAATAAGGAGGTTGGGCCTCGACGTGGCGCTACACAAATCCCAGGCCCTGTGGTTTCGCAGGGCCAGGGTGGCGCCACCGGTCGACGCCCACATCATGGTAGGAGGCGTCCGAATCGGGGTCGGGGTGCAGCTTAAGTACCTCGGCCTCGTGCTGGACAGCCGTTGGACCTTCCGAACCCACTTCGAGCAGCTGGTCCCTCGACTTGTGAGGACGGCCGGCCATCTTGGTCGGTTGCTTCCGAACATCGGGGGACCCAGCCACGCAGTGCGCCGCCTCTACGCGGGGGTAGTGCGCTCGATGGCCCTGTACGGTGCGCCCGTTTGGGCCGAGCCTCGTACTCGGGCAACTTTTGCCCGATACTTGCGCCGGCCACAGCGCATCGTAGCCATCAGGGTCATCCGCGGGTACCGCACCGTCGCGTTTGAGGCGGCGTGCGTGCTGGCGGGGACGCCGCCCTGGGAGCTGGAGGCAGAGGCGCTCGCTGACGATTATCGTTGGCGATGCGACCTCCGGGCTCGGGGCGTAGTGCGTCCCCTGCGGGAAGCTGTTCGGGATCGGAAGGCCCAATCTCGGCGGTCCGTAATGGAGTCGTGGGAGCGACGCATCGCTAACCCCACTTGGGGTCTGCGGACCGTCGAGGCGATCCGCCCCGTCCTAAAGGATTGGGTGGGTCGTGGCGAAGGACGCCTCACCTTTTGGGCGGTGCAGATGCTGACCGGGCACGGGTGCTTCGGGCGGTATCTGCACCGCATTCAGGTGGAGCCGACGACGAGGTGCCATCACTGTATAGGATGTGACCAGGACACACCGGAGCATACGCTCGCTGTCTGCCCCGCATGGGAGCAGCAGCGGTGTGTCCTGGTCCGACAAATAGGACCGGACTTGTCGCTCCCGGGCGTCGTGGCGTCGATGCTCGAGAGTGGCGAGTCCTGGAAGGCGATGCTCGACTTCTGCGAGTCCACCATCTCGCAGAAGAGGGTGGCGGGGAGTGCGAGGGAGAGAATTTATTCTTCTCTCCGCCCCGCAACAACCCGCCGCCGTCGAGCAAGGGGCCGGAACCGGGATCTCGCCCGGAATCTGGCTCCTTAAGAGTTTCGGGTCCCCAACGCATGTGAGTGCGAGCGGGGACCCAAGAAGGTGTCGTGTCTCGCTCAGCACGCCCTTGCGTCAGAGCATCCGGAGGATGGCGGACCGCGCTCCCCGACCCACGCTGGTTCTGACCCAGCGGGGTATTCCGTGGGAGGGTGACATGCGGTCCAGCCATCTTGGCGGGCTTCGGATAGCCCGCCGACCGAGAGAGCCGGTGGCCGTATCGCCGGCGGCTGCCGGTTCGGCGTCCGGGGGCGGCGTGACGGAAAAGTGTGCCGAGAGCGTTACGCGTCGCGCCGTCCCACAAAACCCCGTGCTGGGTTCTGGCCTCAGCCGGGGTTCGGACGCTGAGTGTGAGCGGTTGGAGGTTTTAGTGAGGTTCAACTCCCACATACCCCGCCCGCGGGGCGGGCGGGGATCCGGTGATTTCCTCCAACTGAAAAAAAAAAAAAAAAAAAAAAGATATTACGATGGTGCATGACAGTGGGAATAGTTTTTGATAGTACTAATAATTTTATAGCTCAATAACACTTGGACCACTTTAACCCATTTTTTTTTATGTACGTTGACGTTCGAGGATGGTTTTTACGGCTAGAAAAAATCGATTAATTTTATTGACATTTAATTGAAAATGACGCAGACGAAGTTTCGCGAGCCAGCTAAAATTAAATAGAAAAGATGTGTCGTAAATAAATAAATAAAATAGCCTTTTATTCTGAATCTACATGTAGAATTGTTTAACATTTTGTACGCTTAATAATATGAACTTAACCTAGTATTTGATTTTTTGTAACCCTTTGTAGATCCGTTTGCCAATTGGCAAAGGCCTCCTCCAACCTTTTCCATTCCTTCCTTTCCTACGCTACCCTGTTCCACATAACTGGTGGCTGGAGTTATGAGAAAATATGTCGTACTCACATATAAAATATCAACGGCTAAGCGTTGTGTTGACATTGCCACACGATTGACTACTTCAGGGTTTGGTTGAGGATCACCTTCTGTCAAATATAATTGTTAATCTTATTATAAGGCATCTATATATTGGATCATCAGCTTCCAACGCCCGCTAATAACAACTAGTAGGCCAACGTTGGACTAATGCTCGTTTCTCACTTAACTTTCACGACGTTTGGAGAAACTTGACAACAGGTGCACTGGTGACCTTCCGTCTACTTTTTGGTTGGCTGTCACCGTCATTTGTTTTTACGTGTGCTGGCGTTGGTGAACCAATATATACACACAGTATGAGGGAATATACTGATTGAAATTTTTGTACCGATCTTAATGGACAGCCTTAATGCTTTAGACTATTCAAAACTTAAATGAACATAAAATAAATTTACCAGCAATAACCACAGGCAGCAAGAAGATTAACAATATTGTATACGTCATTTTCAATGTTAAACTAATCCACAACAGACTACACCGTTTTATATATACTTCAATAAAACTACAATCAACATGGTTGATGTTGTGTAATTTTAGGGTTCCCTATAAAAAAATATGTATATTATTCTTATTTTTTGGAATTATATACACGAGCTTTATTGATGTCATGACACTCTTTTAGGATCATCTAGTAGATAAAATTGGATCGTCTGCCTACATGGCAATAAAAAAAAAAAAAGAATTTTAGTTAATAACTCGATAATAATGATTAAAAAGTTTCATATACTAAGTATAACTATATTATCTATACTTATAATAAAATCGTAGAGAGGTCAATTCTGTACATTGAAAATATCAAAAAAAAAACTAGCAGGGGGTGTTTGGTTATCGATTCTGATGCCAAAAATGCAATTAGATTTTTTTTTGTCTGTTTGTCTGTTTGTCTGTTTGTCTGTTTGTCTGTTTGTCTGTTTGTCTGTTTGTCTGTTTGTCTGTTTGTCTGTATCTTTGTGCACGCTAATCTCCGAACCGGCTGAACCAATTTAGTTGGGGTTTTTTGTACTGTATTATGGCAAGTCTCACTTAACATTTAGTCGTTGTTTTATCAAAATCGGTTCAGTATTAAAAAAGTTATAAGTGAAATAACGTCGATGGGTATTACGTTTTCATGGCCAACATAAAGAGATCTCCAATTTATATGGCGAATCGTCGCAACTGGAGCTCTGACTAAAGTGGCCGGCGGAACCAGTCATATTGAGTAATTCGTATTTCGACTGGAAAGAGTGCCGAGCGCGTAACGCGTCGCGCCGTCCCTACAAACCCCGTGCTGGGTTCTGGCCTCAGCCGGGGTTTGGACGATGAGTGTGAGCGGTTGGAGGTTTTAGTGCGGTTCAACTCCCACATATCCAGTGATTTCCTACAACTGAAAAAAAAAAAGTTAGTCTTTATTACATAAGCTCGGCCATTGAAAGTCCCATCCAAATCGACCCAGCCAATCATGTTTAGGCTCTACTGAAGCGTTCTGATGAGATCTTTGTGTAGAGGATGAATGTCAAGGTCTGATGATGGAGCTGGAAGGTGGCTATGGGAACTCCGTCATTAACCAAGATAACCTCATCGTGTTCAGGCTCTAATGAAGCGTCCTGATGAGATCTTTGCGTAGAGGATGAATGTCAAGGTCTGATGATGGAGCTGGAAGGTGGCTATGGGAACTCCGTCATTAAGAAAGATAACCTCATCGTGTTTAGGCTCTAATGAAGCGTCTTGATGAGTTCTTTGCGTAGAGCATGGATGTCAAGGTCTGATGATGGAGCTGGAAGGTGGCTATGGGAACTCCATCATTAAGCAAGATAACCTCATCGTGTTCAGGCTCTAATGAAGCGTCCTGATGAGATCTTTGCGTAGAGGATGAATGTCAAGGTCTGATGATGGAGCTGGAAGGTGGCTATGGGAACTCCATCATTAAGCAAGATAACCTCATCGTGTTCAGGCTCTAATGAAGCGTCCTGATGAGATCTTTGCGTAGAGGATGAATGTCAAGGTCTGATGATGGAGCTGGAAGGTGGCTATGGGAACTCCATCATTAAGCAAGATAACCTCATCGTGTTCAGGCTCTAATGAAGCGTCCTGATAAGATCTTTGCGTAGAGGATGAATGTCAAGGTCTGATGATGGAGCTGGTAGATGGCTATGGGAACTCCGTCATTAAGCAAGATAACCTCATCATGTTCAGGTTCTAATGATGCGTCCTGATGAGATCTTTGCGTAGAGGATGAATGTCAAGGTCTGATGATGGAGCTGGTAGGTGGCTATGGGAACTCCGTCATTAAGCAAGATAACCTCATCGTGTTCAGGCTCTAATGAAGCGTCCTGATGAGATCTTTGCGTATAGGATGAATGTCAAGGTCTGATGATGGAGCTGGTAGGTGGCTATGGGAACTCCGTCATTCAGCAAGATAACCTCATCGTGTTGAGGCTCTAATGATGCGTCCTGATGAGATCTTTGCGTAGAGGATGAATGTCAAGGTCTGATGATGGAGCTGGAAGATGGCTGTGGGAACTCTGTCAATAAGCAAGATAAGCTCATCGCGTTTAGTCTCTAATGAAGCGTCTATATGAGTTCTTTGCGTAGACGATGAATGTCAAGGTCTGATGATGGAGCTGGAAGGTGGCCACTGTCTGTCTGGCTAATCTCTGGAATGGCTAGACCGATTCGGACGGGCTGACTTTCAATGACTGATAGTTTATGTTATAAGGAGTAACTTAGGCTATATTTATTTTAGAAATTGTTGTTTTTTTAAATTCTCGATGAAGTTCAAGGATGGTATTTACAGCGAGAAAAAAAATCGAATAGTTGACATTGAATTGAGAATGGCGCAGACGAAGTTGCGCGGGGCAGCTAGTACCTATAATAAATTGATAGAAAAGTCAAAACTGTAAAAAACACTCATTCAAGTCAACCGACCGTAACATACAACGATGACGCAATTCAAAATGTGTCCAAATTATATGGTAGAAAAATCAGTTTCGTCCGGGATAAACCCGAAAACTACTGTACGGATTAACTTTAAATTTGGTATAAATATTATTAAGAAGTCGGGTCAATACAATACAGGCTATATATTATCATACTATCTCCAGGGAGTCATATTTATGATACAATTTTAAAGCAATGCCATCTTTGAGACTTCAAGTCGAGTAACATGCATAATAATCGTTGGTATTTTTGGCGTTGTATAGAGTTTACACAGACGAAGTCACTAGTTCAATGATAAGGAGTCATCATATACTTTAGGACTAAAAACGGTGAAGGAAAACATCATGAGGAAACCTGCATGTCGGAAAAGGGTTCTAAAAATCCTTTGAAGATATGTGGTCCCCAATCCGCACTGGGTAAGCGTGGTGGACTATGCCTAATGCCTCTTCTAAGAAGACCTGAGCCCAGCAGTGGACAGTAATGGGTTGGTACAGTACAGTACAGAGTCACCATATTTAACTAAAATTAGTTATTTTTTGGTACAAACACTACGTTTTTAGACACGTTTGTGTATTCAGTTGATACAATTGTCTATTTTGTGTATTCAGTTGTTACGATTTGGTAGAAAAATTGACTATTCTCTCAATATACCTAAATTATCGAATATGTTTTGGTAAATGAATAGACCTCTGATAAATAGCCAATAAACTTTGTACGACACTTTTATTAGTATAATCGCAGGAAACCGGTTTTACTTCTAGCTACTTATTATTTTATGAAAATAGTTAAGCGAATAGAAATAGGTATATTTAATCAAATTTATTTGTTTCATGCTTTGGTATATATTGAAGGATAGTTTTCTATAATACGTTATATAAAAAAATTTAAAAAATCTAATTTCGATAAAACTCTTCAAAGAATAATCATTTCAGACAACAGAGCGTTGTATAAGAACCCCAACTGATCTCGTTCATCCGACACCTCCCTTCAAACTTCTTCACCTTCAAATTCAAAGGCCTTGAGGACAATGTATGGTTAAAATGTTAAAACTTAGGTATTGCATAGGGCTTTGTATGTATAATAATAGCTTCAAATTTGAAACAAAAAAAATATTATACTCTTAAGAATATCAAGCGAAAAGATTCAGTAACCTGGACACATATATTATCTATAGAACTGATAAACTACGCAGTCTATGTCTAGTGTTGTCACAGTGTGCTATTGACAACAAAATAAAATAGTAGTTTAGTAGTAAATTTCGGGTTTAGAAAAATAAAAAAAAAAATATTTGTTCATCTTCATACTTTAATCAAAACAGTAAATTAAAATAAGTGATTTTACAAATGCAAGGATTTTGACAACAGCAAAATTTGAAGTTGATAAACGTATAATGAAAAAAATCCCATTATTAAGTCGCAAAATAAATAACACTAGCAATAGGAATTGGTAACAGTTTCTCTGTTCTGGAAACATAAAAGAAAACCAGTGGATGACTAAACGACACTCTCTTGTATGAGTCTCCGCAATTATCTGGAAACAAAATAAGATAATTACAGAAACAAGAAAAACAACAAACTAAGTTAAATTATACCCTTTGAAAAAGGAGCTGTAGGTACAGTGGACTTATGGCCAAAGGGAGATCTCCGACCGGGCGAGGTAGTGTATGCCCGGTCAGGCCGAAGCCCACTGTAGTAGATTTCAGATGTCGTATATATGCGAAGATGCAGATTGCAGAAGCAAATGTCGTAACCGCGATTAAGGATCTCGCGCGCTATTATTGGTCGCCACAGGAGCCTTAAAAAGACTCCTCTGCAGTAGCCAAAGACCTGGTTCTTCCAACGGAAAAGATGAGGTCCACGAGTGACACTTAGACCCTATGTTTTTAGAAAAGATTTAATTGTTAATTATATTTATAATATTCTTTCGATTGACATCATAAAAATACAGGGTGTTATCTTTGCCCATTTCGTGTGTTCGATCTTCAGACAAACCAAACAATTTACGAAAATATTTTGAATGCAATATTATTTAATGTCAAAAATAAAATAATGTTTCCTTTCAGCAAGAGATCCTATCTCCGAGTGCAAGGGCAAACTTACCATTTATCGATGGTGGAAGTGCAAGATTTTCTACATTTTTTCCTACACTTGTTTCGTGTAGAACCACTGAAATGTGGGAAGAGCATTTCCTCTGAATACCTTTAAAATATCCTCCGTTTGGCTCGAAGATGTAGCTCACATTTCTGACCTGTACAATACGATTACAGAAATTAACATCCAGCAAAAGTTATTTTGCTCTATGGCATGTTAGGTCAGCAAACTTACATAACAAAATAAATTGACTTTTTTTAAACGATATTCACTTCATCATCATCGTCATTTACAATAATCCGTAGACATCTACTACTGGATATAGGTCTCCTCTAAATAATAAGCAGTCCTGCGCTATCTGTAACCAAGTCGGTCATTGAACAGGTAAAATTATTATATCTCATTTGGCACATTTACACGTGCGGATCGATCCGCGGGCAGATCCGAGGGACCAGTTCGACGGATCGGATTACCGTGCGGTACGATACCGGCAAACGAACGAGAAAGAGGGTAGACAGATTTGTCTGCTCTTAAATAACCTACCCGCAGTACTCAGTCTTCCCGTGATTATAGCGCTTGCAACAGTGCCGAAATATTGGGATCGCTCATTTAATAAAAATCGTGGTAAGAACCCGTTTACTAATTGTGTAAGTGACGTAGATACCCGCGAGTGTTTAAAGAAAATTGTTTCTTACTTGTCGAAGATATTCTCCCATATCTGCATTAGATCGTACAGTCATCATAGGTATTGTTACTTGAAGGCATTTCCTTCCTAGTTTATCGAAGGCTTCATTGAATAGTTTTGGACTTCGTATCTTCTCCACCAACTTGCCAATTCCATCTTGTTTGTTTGGATAAAACACTACTAGTGATAATTCTGGTTGTGTTGTTTCAAATTCGTATATCTGATTGGAAATAGGTAATTTTGTTTTTTTTAAATATATTATAACAATATATACCGAAATATTGTGTAGTTGCTAATAATAAACTTTTGTATATCAATAGAGCTAGGTTATATACTTTTTGGAACGAAGTTCCTTATCGAGCGTTGTGAAAGGGGGCTAGACGGAAAAAAATTCTTACGAAAAGTTGTCACGACACTTTTTTTGTTTTAGATGATTATCGCTAGATGGCCCTGTGATCAAATTCTTTTAAAACACGTTCCTTATTTGTTTTAGATGATTATCGCTAGATGGCGCTGTGATAACAATCTTTTCAAACACGTTCCTTATTTGTTTTAGATTATTATCGCTAGATGGCGCTGTGATCAAAATCTTTTAAATCATGTTCCTTATCGCACGTAAAAAAAAAAAAAGATATCTTTTAATCGAAAGGAACTTCGTTCCATCCGGGTGTCCCTTGACGCATATTTATACTCCTAGTTTTTTTGTAATATAGGCACTTAATTTACAAAACATTTATCATCACTACCTCTTTTCTTTCTTTCACTATCGTGGTAATAGGTTGGAAAAACTTACGGTAGCATCCATTTCGTCAAGCTCTGCAGTTCTAATCGAGTCCTTTAAAGTAAATGCTTCTAATCTTATGGATTGTCCATTGCCTGGCTTAAATATTATATCTAGTTGCTCGGTGTCAAGTCTTAGTTTGTATGATCCCTGAAATGCAATATGTAATTTTCTTAAGTTTTGATTATTTTTCACATACGCATATTTTGTTGTTGTACAAATAATAATTTGGCGTAGAAGTAGTTATTACTGCCCACTGTTGGGCTCAGGTCTACTCAGGAGAGGGATTAGGCATAGTCTACCACGCTTGCCCAGTGTGGATTGGAGACTTCACATATCTTCAAAGGATTTTTAGAACCCTTTTCCGACCATGCAGGTTTCTTCGCGATGTTTTCCTTCACCGTTTTTAGCCAGTGGTGTTGTGAAAACTTGCACATAAATCTTTTTCACATTTAGATTTAGAGGTACAAGCCGACCGGATTTGAACCCGCGACCTCCCGTTTGGACGGACGCGCTTCGACCACTCGGCCACCACGACTATAATAATTGTTAAATTAGATGTAATTGTCAAGTTTAATACTGCTAACTTATATGGCTGCAGACTAGGTATTATATTTTTATTTAAAGCGAGATTGCGAGATTTGGATTATTGTACATCGTATTGTTTTTAATGGGGTACTTACAAGTATCTCTAAAGTGCTTATAAACGCTAAGCCTCCATTTTTGTCTATATCAGAACTTGATATAAGTTTGTCAAAACCTTCCGAGCCTTGCTTCACTACCTGGAATAATATTAAATCATCATCACTACTATCTTTTGACAAAGTTCATGAACTATAAACTTATTTACAATTGACTTGTTTTTCTCAAATGACATAAAAATCATATTTGATGCCTTTCTGATGTTTTTGGTAACTGTTCCAACCCATTACTGCACACTGTTAGGCTCAGGTCTTCTCAGAAGAGGGATTAGGCATAGTCCACCACGCTTGCCCAGTGCGGATTGAGGACTTCACATTTCTTCAAAGGATTTTTAGAACCCTTTTCCAACATGCAGGTTTCCTCACGATGTTTTCCTTCAACGTTTTCAGCCAGTAGTGTTGTGAAAAATTGCACATAAATCTTTTTCACATTTAGATTATTTAGAGGTACAAGCCGGCCGGATTTGAACCCGCGACCTCCCGTTCGGAAGGACGCGCTTCGACCACTCGGCCACCACGACTTGATAACTAAATTAAAATTATAGAATCAAAGTATTATAATTAAACATTATACAAACTTCTCTGTTGATGTCTTCAGCAGCTCTTTTAGGATTGGTAAAGTCTGCCACACCAGTATGATCTAAAAAGGCGTTAACTAGCGCAGAGTATTTTGGACAAAATGGTTCTTTTACATCAGCGTATACTTTTCCGAAATAGAGAGGAGTACCAGTAACTGGACTGCCTACAGTTAGCTTAGAAACTGAAACCACTGCTTTGTAGACCTGTGAATATCAATATTTTATTATTCCACTTATAAATATTTTGCGCTATTTGAATTTGGATTTAGGATTTTCTTATTATGACAAATTAGACCAACGAAAAGACTCTGGGTGTGAACAGCGTAAGAAGTAGTTAGAACCTGAACTGTAGTGCAACGATACCGACTGGACTCAGGTCTCCTCAGGGTCTATTAATTATTACAAAAGTCTTGGCACTTTAGTAGATAGGTACATATACTTTATGACGCTGATCCGAGCAAGTCCATCTACGTCACAAAGGGATATAATAGAGCCTAGAGATATAATAGGCTTTCTCGATGAATGGACTTTCATTGTTGAAATCATTTTTAAAATCGGACCAGTTACTGAGACTAACTCATTCAAAAAAACAGTCAGCTTCATATATTACTACTTTATATATCTAGCAATAAAAAAAGCTTCATATATTGGTATGGATTATATAGTTGGGGGCAAGAATAAATGCACTTCGACTTTTAAAAAGAGAGCTGTTTATTACTTCGGATTTATAGAGTGCTTTCTCTGTCGTACACAGTTTTGTGGAATCCATTGTCAGTTGTTGTTCTAATTCAATTGAACATATAACATATATGCATTTATTCTTGCCTTCTTCTTCTTCTTCAACCATAGTTGTATACTCATAAATAAATGTTCTAGAATTACCTCACGTGTGTCGTTTAAATTGAGTATTTCCATTAGTTGTTTTTGTTGTGGTTGTTTAACAAAAAATGCCAGTTCTCCAAGACTGCACAGAAGTGGAAGAATTGATATAGTCGTTGATTTACCAGGATTGTTCTGATAGAATGTCTGAAACAAATGTTATGGTTTCATTACTTTAATTCGTTGCAACTATAATTAAATTGAAATCCAACATGGCTTCTGCTAGAAAGTATCAAATTGTTTTTGGAACGAAGTTCCTTATCGCGCGTTATCGAAAGGGGGCTAGACGGAAATTCTTATGAAAAAGTTGTCATTACACTTTTTTTGTTTTAGATGATTATCGCTAGATGGCGCTGTGATTAAAATGTTTTAAAACAATTCCTTATTTTGTTTAATATGATTAATGCTAGATGGCGCTGTGATTAACATATTTTATTTAAGTTATAATAATTAGTTAGTTTCAAATCTATAGAAGTCTATTCTATAGAAAGAGAGAGAGAGAGAGACAGACGTTCTAAACTAACTAGTTAACTATTATTATAACTTAAAAAAATAAAATTTTATTACTTTTCCCTCACTAATTAATCGAAAGGAACTTCGTTCCATCCGGGTGTCCCTTGAAACCTCTCAAGTTTTTTTTCTTTACACAATTCCCTCAATATATTATTGCGTTTCCATATTGGCTCGCCAACTTCCAACTTTCATATTGTCAGCTGTCACCGTCGTTTGTTTTATACGAGTGTTGAACGTTGTCGAGCCAAAGTGGATTATTATTGTACTTACGTATATAATATCAGATGATAACGATTGACTAGCTAAAGCCAGTCGATTGTTCATATCGATTTGATACGAATCGAGATCCACATTTTCGGTTCCTGTTAGAATGAAAATTGTGTTAAGTTAATTCAATATAATCAGACACATTATTAAAACAATTATGATTCGCTTTGGATACAGAGACGTTGAATTTAACTCATGTTTTCCTACTTCTTCTTCTTGACAGACTTGACAGACAGACAAGTTAGCTTTCCCTCGTGTTTTCCTGAGTCATTACGATGGTCGCCGCTGTGGATCCTGGCTACACAGGAGTTACAGTGGTGGGAGTGAGAGGTGGGCCAATACCCGAAAAGACGTTGAATTTAATGAGGATAGTTCCTTCTTTTACCATCATACTGCACTTTGGAATGAAAGATATCACCAACCACCGTGGTTATACAAGGTTCTTTATGCAACCTAAATTCGCTTCAGACGTCCAAGGTACCGAGGACGTGACGTCGAAGAGGCAGATCTGCGCGAAGTCCACGCCTGGACGACCAGGCACAGGACTGAGAGAAGTGGCGATAGCTTTTAGCTGAGGCCAAGACAAAAAGTAAATTTGCTTTAGACAAAATATTTCCATATCACATACTCATGCCGTGCGGAATGGACTACCATTCTTAATGTTGGTCGTACGATATGATGTGTCCCTTGTTGAACAAAATCTAAAGAAGAGTTATGTATGGGAGGCGATATCTATCGTCTCCTCTATACCTTGGCCCTGTGCAGTAGTAAAAAATAATATCTATTTACCAGTAACAGTGGCTAGAGTCACCCACACTCCCAAAACTCTTAACATGGTTGCAACTACTATTAAATAATGTTTAACTGAAAAATATCGAACTTTATGCGCCTTTTATTTTGCAATTAATTAATCTAAAGTCATTAATTGTAATGGCCTTAATTAGGCAAAAACTTAATTGCCTAGTGATATTTCTTTTTTGTAAGCAATTAAATAAAATTAATGTGATTTGAAGATTTTATTATCCAGAGGCTAATAAACTTTTAAATACTGAAAGTTGAAACTACTGAAATGAAATACTTTATTTTCAACATTGATGACGTACTCATTCTTGTTGACGTCAAAAGTTAAAAGCTACCACCAGTTCGGACACAAAAATAATAATTATAGCCACCGTCCTGAGAAGAACTGGCAAGAAACTCAGCGGGCATGTCTTTTTTTGTATAAGGAGCATTTTTTTAAAGTATTTGTACAGTATTTAATTTTACATTAAATATACAAAAAAAAAACGATTACGATAATGAAATGACCTTAGCGAGCTACTCATTCCCACTTTGTGCAATCGTCCAGGTAATCATCGACCTCAGAGTAGGCTTTCTTGTACAGACGTTCTTTAATAGTTTTCTTAAACCTATGTATAGGTAGGTTTTGAACATCTTGTGGGATTTTGTTCGAACGAAAATGAGAATTCAATATTTGATTTTAATATCATTGATTTAATGCGTAAGCTAAACTATGAGTTAGATTACAACAGTTTGTTATTGTTTTGAATATTTAAAGAGTAATTAAAGTTAAATGTAGTATTAACTTCAGGCAACTGAGCCACATCGAGACAGAACCTATTCTGTATCAGCAGGACACGTTATATCTAAACAATTTCATAGAATCATGTTTAAGGTGTAGTTACAGTGGACTAATGGTCAAAGGGAGATCTCCGACCGGGCGAGGTAGTATATGGTGGTCAGGCCGAAGCCCACTGTAGTAGATTTCAGATGTCGTATATATGCGAAGATTCTTGCAAATATCGTATCCACGAGTCAGGACCTCGAGCGCTCTAATTGGTCGCCACACCAATAATATTTTCGACACCGACGTAGCAGTTAACAGATTTTCATACATTTTTGACATATTTTACTACGCCTTACGACACGTACAGTGTAGCCAGTAAATTTTCACCTAATGCAACCACCATGATATTTATAACTACATTTTACCAGCATTAAAATTAATACTAAAATCCAATTAAAAGAAACGTTAAACTAACATTTTCGCCATCTTATGTGACGCACGTGAATTTGCAAGTATTATCTATAAAAAACTATTAATTTAACTATATAAATTTTATTGTAATTAAACAATTTACCTGTTTCTTGAATAAAAATTTGGAACAGCAAATACTATAAACTAAAGTTTTTGCTGAAAATGTTAAAAGAGTTTCAGTAAATTACTTATTTTACGTTTTTTTTTTTTTTTATTGAATATCCTAATTATCTAGTTGTAATAAATCCACCTCATAATTATTTTTAAAGCTTGTGTTTTCGTGGTCCAATAAGAATAACACCTTCCTGACTTGTTCTTCTTCCAACGAGGTTTAGTGATTTAGCAGTCTCTCAGTATCCCTAATCATTGTCCCTCATCTCCCAACCTCCCTGGTGCTGTATGTGGCAGTCGAATCGACCTTTTCCTGCTCACACTCAGCGTATGAACCTCGGCTGAAGCTAGAACCCAGCACGGGATTGTGCGCGTTGACGTGACGTAAGGCTTACGTGTCGCCCAATCACCTCGGGAACGAATAAAGAATAGAGATGTTTATTGTGAGTTAAATCCATTACAAGTGACTGACATAGCCCAAAGAATAAGCAAGTTGAAGTGGCAGTGGGCGGGCCACATAGCACGTAGAACCGATGCCCGTAGGAGCGCGAAGGTCCTGGAGTGGCGCCCACGTCAAGGCAAGCGCAGTGTGGGACGACCAGCTGCAAGGTGGACGGATGATCTTGTTAAGATCGCAGGAACACGGTGGATGCAGGCCGCTGCCAACCGGTCGCATTGGAAATCTTTGGGGGAGGCCTATGTCCAGCAGTGGACGTCTACAGGCTGAGAATGATGATGATGATGAAATCCATTACATATTTGACAGAAAACTTATACTAAATACACATAGGATTCAACTTACAGATGTGCCAGAACAAGTTACCAATGATCCTCACACTAGGCAAAACCTGTATCGTGAGGACCACGCTAAATGAAGTGTTGAAGTGAATACTGTTTAAGGGGCATTCTAACCACGTCTTGTCTTCTATGTTAGTTCATTAACAAGTTAGGCTTTTTTTGTAGCGGAAGATGTTTGAGAAACAGGTGTTTAAAGTAACTTAAATATATTCTTTATTTAAGTAAATAACACAAAAGTAATTTATTTTACATTTTATTTTGTAAAAATCGCTACATAAAAACATACAATTACGTACATTTTAAAATGTTTAATTTTAAATATCATAAGCTTCACATTGGGTAGTAGAGAACACTGACAACAGGAAGTGGCAATAATTTTTCAGTCCTGGATACGTAGAAAAAGACCAGAGGATGACTGAATTCAACAATATTGTATTCTTCTCCACATTCATCTGGAAAAAGATGGAATTTAAAATTAAACTGATTTGGGTACATCATTCGTCGTCTTTTAAAATTGTTGACATTTTGTGGTTACAAGAAAACACTAGTCAATTTGAAGAGCAATAGTAGAAACCTCTTTCCATTAGTTGCGTATGGGAGGATGATAATGACATCATTCATTATTGGTTATTATATCTATTATAGTACCATTTTTCGAAGGAGGCAGTGCAGGTTTTTTTGAGTCTAGACGAAGACTTGATTCGTGAAGTATAGATGAAACATGAGTAGAACAACTCTTCTGAATTCCCTTAAAGTATCCTCCTTCTGGTTCGAAGATAGAACTCACATTTCTGATCTGAAAACAGTTTCATATTTATGTTTGATAAGTTCAAGAAAATTAGTATCTTTAAGGTATTTCACAATATAAGTTTATTGAGGATGGGTGCTTAATAATATTCGATCGATACACCAATTAAAAGAACACGGTGCAAGAGTGGACAACCACACTTTAAGAAAGATTAAACCTCAAAAAAATTGAAGACTTTATAATTGAGTTAAAGCTGATAATGGACTATAATATAACTGATCCCTCCACTGAAAAGACTAGACCTCTGTTGCACTGAGTGATAGGTTAATAGTAAATTCACTTGTCTGTACTACTACTAAAATTGAAAAGAAGATGTCTGTAAGGCCGAAGAATAGATGATCTGATTGTATGAAAGATGTTGTTTTGTGATGTGACTGATGATGTATGTAAAGATAGAATGTAGTGGAGAGAGAAGACACATTGCGCCAACCCCATCTAAATGGTAAGGTAGGTAGGTGAATTTAACGAAAGATGGCACTACCTGATAAACGCCAATTTTGATCAGTTCCAAATAAAGTGGCTATGATTTACCTGTTGAAAAGACTCTCCAATATCTGCCCTTATTCGCACGTTCATTTTAGCTAGTGTGACTTGGAGGCATTTCTTCTCTATTTTTTTGAAGGCATCATTGAAAAGCTTGGGTTCACGTAGTTTTTCTACTAATTGGCCAAGGCCATCTGGTTTGTTTGGGTAGAATACTAC
Source organism: Trilocha varians (assembly GCA_030269945.2). Classification (NCBI taxonomy): domain Eukaryota; kingdom Metazoa; phylum Arthropoda; class Insecta; order Lepidoptera; family Bombycidae; genus Trilocha; species Trilocha varians. Next base: position 11,598,941 of record AP028257.1, read on the forward strand.
AAATGACAGAGCCGGGTTTGCTAAATCAAATTCGTAGACCTAAAAAAAAAATGAAGTGTACTTGATTTAAAAATCCCTGCCTGCCTTACCTTTGAATCTTGCTTATGTCACAGTCAGAAAGTTATAAATAAAACTTACCGTAGCATCCATTTCGTCTAGTTCGGCAGTTCCTATGAAGTCCTTTAATGTCAATCCAGGTATCTTTATATATTTTCCATTACCAGCATTAAAATTAATATTAAATTGCTCAGGATTCAATTTATGTTTAAATGAGGCCTGGAAATATAATATCAGTTATACATTATACTTTTAATTTTAATCCTAATATAATATAATACTCCTTTCTCCGAGCTCTTTAAATTAGTTTCATTACTCTCGAGATCAGTTTCAAGGACTTAATAAATTTGTGTTCTGGCCAGTGTAGGGCCAAACAGTGTAATGTGAATTATGTGTAAAATACATACCATTATCTCCAATGCACTAATGTACATTAAGCCTCTTTTTTTGTCGAAATCTGAGCTCCATACAAGTTTATCAAACCCTTTGATACCTTGCTTTTCAACCTGTAAGAATATTTTAATAATGACTCGTATATATATATTTATATATATTTATCTATTATTATATATTTTCATACAATTATTCGTATAATGAGGTTCTTAAAATTTATTTTGCCAGATTTCTGTCAACACAAAAATTCTCTTAAGGTCTATATTTTGCAATGAAAAATATATTTATTTTTCCAAAAATGGCTTCCCAAATATCTGTAATAGGCAGTGGAACAACTTTATTATTCAGTGCTAAATTTATTTTTTAAATAACAACAGGATCACTAACTTCCTTGTTAATATCTTTAGCAGCTTCTTCAGAGTTGTCGAGGTCTACCACTCCAGTTTCATCATATAAAGAGTTGGCCATTTTAGTATATTTTTTGCAGAATGGTTCCTCATCGTCAGCGAAGGCTTTTGAAAAGTATTTAGGAGTGTAAAATTTTCCATTTCCTAATACTCGTTCGCTCATTGAAGTAAGTCCTGTATATACCTGTAAATGATACTTATTAGTATATGTATTAACTAAATTCAATTTTTTTAAAACACTTTATTTAAAAAATATTATGCTTACTTCATCTGTATTCTTCAAATTCAATATTTCCAAAAATTGCGTTTGCAGTGTTTGTTCAATGAATGTTATAAATTGTCCAATACTGCATAATATTGGGAAGATTGATATCACAGTGATCTGTTTAGGATTGCTTTGATATCTTTTCTAAAAACCAGATTATGAGAACACTGTTATGTTTTTATACATTTAAATTCTTTTAAATCATATGATAATTTTTTTATTTAATGTTGCCTTTTATTGGGGCAGTATTATTTGATATTCAATTATTTGGTTATATTAATGAAGTTAAAATTATATGAGTTTACTAAAAATATAACGATACTTACACAAATAATATCAGTTGACATAGATTGGCTTGCTAAGGCCAGACGATTGTCAATATCAAGCTGATACGAATTTAATTCCAATTTCTCATTTTGGACTTGTACTGAAATTAAAGTATCTTTGTGTTAAATATTATAATTACGCTGTTGGTTCATAAAATAACAATCATGGCGTATCTTATGTATAAAAATGAATTGCTGTTCGTTAGTCTCGCTAAAACTCGAGAACGACTGAACCGATTTGGCTTATTTTAATCTTGAAATATTCGTAGAAGTCCAGGGAAAGTTTAAACGGTGAGAAAATTTCCTTATGTGACGCAGACGAAATTGTGTGGGCCAGCTAGTATATAAATATATTTAAATAAATCTTTTTAAATACAATCTTTTAAGATCCTGAATAGCAGAAGAGTGTTAGCTAATACAAGTAAAACGAGCCTAAACACGACGGGTTGATCTTGTTTTCTTGTTTAGCACAAGAGTTCTTGACCAAAAACCACCTTCTGGATCCTAGTGGATTCAGAAGATGTTTTGTCATATTTAGCTAGCAAGTTTCCACCCAAACTTACAAAGTTACTGTATCCAGTACAATTTAATATAAAGCTTGTATAAATATTAATAACAATTTATAAAATATTTTTCTTACCAGCTATTACGAAAAGAACCAGGAAAGCTCCAACCACTTTAACCATTTTGACTGACTGATGGTACTTTAGAATCTACGCCCTATCTTTAATTCGACTTTTATACTTCGGCTAATATATTCTGAATATATTAAACTAGTTTCTATGTTCCTAAATTGCCTAATTTTAGAATAATATATGGTTTTATTGGTCATGGTTCATTAATGTCTTTTTATGTGCTAGTGTACTCGTATGTCTATTCAATTATCTAAAAGTCGTTAATTTTTAGTGAAGTAATTAAAGATTATAATTTTGAATTGTATTCCATTTGGATTTCTGTGATAGTTACTGCTTAACTTAATTTCTCTATCATCACTTACACTATTACTAAACGGGTGACGGCTTCAAACTATCCTGTATGTGGAATCCAGTGTTAGACGAAAATAAAGCCAAAAAATCTAGTTTTGAGACGGCAGCCGATACTGTCAGTGTGGTATGTCGAAATGTGAGTTCGAGTTCCAGTGGTACCGGCAAACGAAAGAGAAAGAGGGTAGACAGATTTGTCTGCTCTTAAATGATCTACCCGCAGTTCTTCAGTCTTCCCGTGATCATGGCGCTTGAAACAGTGCTGAAATATCGAGACCTCTCTATTAAAAATAATCGTGGTAAGAACCCGTTTAGTAATAGTGTAAGTGATGTAGATAACCGCGAGTGTTTAAAGAAATTTATTAATTTTCTCTAACCAGGAAAATATGTTTCCTGGTTAAAATACCCAGTAAGCTCTTAGCCCTCGTTGGAGCGTCAATAAATTGTTTCGTTTTTCGATATTATGCTCAATGCCCACTATATAAGACCCAAAATGCAATACGATAAACAAGTAACACTATAGTATAAATAATGCAAATACTTAATTTGTTTTGAAGAAAACTTTTTAAGTGCAAGCTTTAAAGATCCTGGATATCATGTAGCAGTAGAGTGCTAGCTAATGCAAGTAAAACTAGCCCAAACACGACGAGTCTATCTAGTTGAACCCAAGAGTTCCTATGACCTTTCGAATCCATCATCAGATCAGAGTCTTTTTGTCATTTTATTGCTTTGTCCCGCGATATTATATAGTTACATCCAGTGCAAGTTGAGCATTTCGTTGAGGTTGTGGAGGTATAAATGATGAACGATCCGAAATTGATGTAAAGCGTATATTTTAGGATATTTACAATAAAAGCAGAAATAGAAATAATTAAAATTGAAATGCGAATTACGTCGCACGCGATGCGCTTCAACTGCGACGGAAATGTTTTTTTTTTCTTTCAATGATTTTATTTGAGCAGTATATAATACAATAAACAATTTTGATTCGGATAGCACAATGCTATAAATCAATTAGATTTTAATTCGAAAAACAAAAGAAAAATAACCATAGAAAATCGCGCTGATGAGTGGAGATGGTGTGAGCGTGTCTGAATCTACATTCAATAGAGCCATTTTGAAGTTACTGCATTCACCTGGAACGGTAATGAAAGTTTTAGGACTCGTCCAATTTCGTCTATTTCACAAGGAGAGATATTTATTAGTCATTCTTGAAAAGACATTGGCTTTTAGCTGTTATGTCCATCGCGTGCGTTGACGCACTGCACCACTGGTAGCGGGGGCCGTAGGTAAGCGGGTACGGATGACTGACTCCAAGCAAACCCGTGGGTGTTCACAGATTGACAGCGCGGTGCTCTTGACAGCGTGCTCGGTGATCCGCCGCTAGATATTCGGCGTTTCAATCATAATGTTTACATTTAAAAAATCAAACTAAAAAAGTTCAAAAATATACTAACATCTTAATTGACATCATCAGCAGCTTCTTCAGAGTTATCATAGTCCATAGTACTTGTGAATTCACCATTTGAATTAACCACGTTATTGAATATCTTGATAAAAGGCTCATCATCATCAGCGTATTCTTTTCCAATGGGAATGGTACGAGGAGTACCGTCTGCTTCGTTTCTTTTGAAGAAGTTCTGCAGTGAGGTGAAGTTTTATAGAATATTATCACTAGATGCAAACAGTAGACAGGTCGGTATAGCGAAAATGGGAAGAATATCCAACAATAAATATCTATGGGTTGATTATGATGATGAATATAGTTCTGCCCCATACCCTCATTTGTAAGTCATAGGTAAACTGAACTAATGGCCGTGTTAGAGATCCAGGTCTTTATTGAATTAATAATTGGGCAATGCCTGATTTGGGACAACAAAATTGGTGTTGAAGTTTAGAGATTCCTGTGTAGAAGGATCAGATATATTACACCGTACACTCATACTGCAGGATGAAATCTTTATATTTCCAGTAAGGCTTTTTAAAGCTTTCTTCAATATTAAATTTCTTTAAAATCAAAGCCCTACTGAGGCCAAAACCCAAAACGGTGATGCGACGCGTTGCACGTAAAAGCTTTCATAATATTTCTTCGCCACACTCGATGGCGATGCGGCCACTGGCTCACTTAGTCGACAGGTTAACCTTTGAATTTTTACAAGAATATTGTAACTCGCCCAATAGACGCAGAAATTTCTGTGCAGCACGAAGTCATTCCAAGTTGCTAGTGTTGTTTGATAAAAATGTAAGTCGTTCAAATGTTTTTGATATAAATCAATCAAACCTTACACCTTCAATATTCGCGACGGGAAAGTATGCCGCAGTGCGTAACGCGTCGCGCCACCCCGCATAACCCCGTGCTGGGTTCTGGCCTCAGTCGGGGTTCGGACGCTGAGTGTGAGCAGTTGGAGGTTTTAGTGAGGTTCAACTCCCACATACCCCACCCGCGGGGCGGGTGGGGATCCGGCGATTTCCTCCAACTAAAACAAAAAAAAACACCTTCAATATGTCACTACTACATAGTGTACTAACAATACTTACGACTAATGTATCCACTGATACAGACAACACTTTCAACGACAGACGATTGTCGATGTCTATCTGCGTCGGGTCTGTTGAAAATATTATTAATATAAGGCTTTAAACGAGGTTTAAGAAAAGTCTTGTATCGGTAGGCGATAGATAACAGCCCCTCATTGCCCTGGCATTGCAGAGGTTCATGAGCGATGGTGACCGCTTACCATCAGGTGGGTCATAGGCTCATTTATCAATCACGAAATAATAAAAAAAACAGGTAAAAGAGACAGAAATTCGAGATCAGCCCGATGTTATAAAATTAAACAAAAAAATGCCCTTCTTAAAATGTCTTCTGTGTCTTGAGTTCTAAATTCAAGGAGGGAGGAAATAACCACGCAGCGTCCTCCGGCATTGCGAGAGTATGAACTTCTGCGACGGTAACCGCTTACAATCAGAATTACAAACGATTATGACCGGTCACCACTGAAGATCAGGGATCATAAAAATTAACTACCTAATTCCAAAATGATGAAAATATTTCTACTTAAAAAAAAAACGAAAGAATAACAACTACAGAAGACCCAGAAAGTTCTTTTTAATTTGTCATTAATTCCAAATTCAAAATAAAAATCCATGGTCTAACTCTTAAATTGAATTTTTTCAATGATTTTCGACTAACAGAAGTCAGTAAATTTGATTAAATTAGTTTCTACACTACGTCCCCTCACAAAACCATGTTGATTTTCAGAAATGTGATTAGAAATAGAAAAAGATAACTGTTTTGTTATTTTTTTTTCTAAAATTTTACCAAAAGTGCATAGATTTGATATTGGTCTGTACTGTGTTATTTGATTCTTATTACTTTTTTTTAGGTATAGGGGTTATAATAGCTTTTTTCCATATCACACCCTCCGGTGCGACACTGTCACTTTTGCAAAAAATGCAAAAATGAGTTAAATATCTAAAAATGATCCCCTTTACTGATGCTATAACAGTATAGCAAACTTAGTAAACGATATGTTCTTGTTTTCTTTTTAACTCATTGTGACATAACTACAGTTATAATTTTTCGTTAGAGCCACTACGGCAATTCTGAGGGGTTTGGAAAAATTAAAAAATGGTATACTTAGTATATTTTTTACACGATAAAGTGATTAATATTTATCCAAAAGTAAAGTTAAAAGTTGACGTTGTAATATAAGCTATTCATCTCATCTATATATTATGATGTGTATCATTGTTTTGTGAGATGTCAAAGTTGAAATGCTTCTTCTGAAAAACTACATTTTTGCATAAGTGACAGTGTCGCACCGGGGGAGCGATATGTTGGGGAAGTGACCATGATTTATAGATGCCGTATATAGTATTGTGAGAGGTTTTGCTAGTTGTTTAGCGCAATTTGAGATAAATAATGGATGAATTTGATCAGAACCGGCACCTTTATTAATGTTAACCATTTTCAGTTCTTTAAGGACAATACTTTCAGAAATATTGACCGTATTAATATATATAACCCTTGTCGTCTGTTGGCTGTTCGGCTTCGAGATGTATTTCAGACGAGGGAGTGACAAAAACTGATGTCAAATAGTCATTGAAGGCAAAACAGATGTTATCACCGCCCGCAATACTCATCCCGTTAAGCAACATTTCATCCGGCATACCATCTGATCTTTTCATTGATTTGATATAAGACCAAAAAAATTAGGTTTTTTTTTTATTATACCCTCAGTTAAATCAATATACATTTCAAACTGTTCGCGTTCTAATTTACGTAATCTGCGACGTAAGAGAGAAAACTTGATAGTCTTTCAAATTCCCATATGTTTTCCATTTTTTATGATATTTACGTTTTTCAGAGATTTAACAGTTTATTACTTTTACACCAAGAGGTCCGTTCGCCTCGACAATTCAAACACGAATGAATAATAACAGCGGCCAACGCCTGTATTTATAGCCAGTCTTCACTTCCAACTACCCGCACAGTGAATAGGTTGGTTCCCCTTGTTATCACCTCATCATACCATATACTAGCTGACCCGCACAACTTCGTCTGCGTTACAAAGGGGTTGAAACAGTACTCGCAATGCCGTCGCGTTATTATTTGCGCGGCCCGAAGTGCACCCACATATTCATTGCGTTTTATACTTGTGATAACTTCTAAACGAAAAGTCCAATTGAAATAAAACAAAAAATACTGTTGATAATAATATAATACTTAATTTGGATAAGGGTTAACATTACGATACTCATTTAACGTTAAATTAAATCTCGGGACGAAATATTATTTTTATAAACATAAAAGCGGTTATTGTGACTAAACTATGATAGTTTGTTATATGCTGTCCCAGACTTTTTTGTTTGTCTTACTAAGACCTAAAAACCCGTAGTACATCATTTTGTTCTACTGTCAAAAGTTTTTGCAGCGTACGCATAAATAGATTTTCGATTATTCAGCTTGTGTTACATATTCGATATTTTCATACGGATCTCTAATTTTTTTGTAAATATTATATAGCCTATAACCTTCCTTGATAAATGGACTTTCTAATACTGAAAGAAATTTTGAAATCGGACCAGTAGTTCCTGAGATTAGCGCGTTCAAACAAACAAACAAACAAACTCTTCAGCTTTATAATATTATAGTATGGATTTTATAATTTTGAAATTGGTTATTTATGACCATCAACTATCATGATCTTCAATAGTATGTACCATAGTTAAGGAATCATCATGTATTAGATATAACTTACCCAAGCTCGTCGCAACAGACAGGACCAAACAGCTTGCCAATATTCTTAACATCTCCGCTGATGTACAAAAACTTAACTAGTAGACATTTATTTTGCCTTTTATACAATTTTCGGTGGAAATATCAATATATTAATTTTAGAGTTCAACTTAAATTTTATATGATAAATAAAACCGTTGCTTTTTAGTCTATGTTACTTTAGACGATTTATTGGAGTGACTAGATATTTTCAAAAATGAGGTTTTACATCCTCATCAAGAAGGACAAGGGACAAGACGTCACGTTGTTTATACAAATGTACCAAGATTGTTACAATATGAAAAGAAGCCATTACTTGACTTCTTTATATTTGATAAATTTATTTTTCCGCAAACTAAATGTTTTTCGAAATAAAATGGTAATGATGTACGTTTGCACACTTGTCTCTTTTGTTTTAACAGATGTGAAAATTGGGAATAAGTTTTTAATTGGTATTTCATTTCACTATTGTTATGTATATTTGGACTTAATTTTAATTGACAATTTTTTATTTTAACATAATAACAATTTTAACCTTCTAGATGTGAACGCAGCATACATACATGAATGGTAAAGTGAACTATGGTTAGTTAACATATAACAGCTTTACGTAAAAACTATTGAATAATTACCATTAATACTAACAATTAAAAATAAGTGTAAAAAACAATATGTCAGAACAACAAACTGTGAGATAATATATATCTAAATATATAATAGAAAGTCGTGTTAGTTACACCACTTATAACTCAAGAACGGCAGAACAGATTTGGCTGAAAATTGGTAGGGAGGTAGCTTAGAGCCAGGAGACGGACATAGGATACTTTTTATCCCGTTCGACAACGTTCCCGTGTGAGCTGGAAGGTGGCTATGGGAACTCCGTCAATAAGCAAGATAATCTCATCGTGTTTAGGCTCTAATGAAGCGTCCTGATGAGTTCTTTGCGTAGAGGATAAATGTCAAGGTCCGATGATGGAGCAGGAAGGTGGCTATGGGAACTCCATCCTTAAGTATTTTTATTTATTTTATTTTTATTTATTGTACAAAAACTATCATAACATCATTACAGTAAAAACCAAGAAGATGTTATGAGTACGTAGACATTACATTAAATATTAAATCACCATAAAAATCTTCTAATATATAAAATTGTCGTGTCACGGTGTTCGAACTTGAACTCCTCCGAAACGGCTCGACCGATTTTGATGAAATTTTTTGTGCTTATCCGGTACCTATGAGAATCGGCCAACATCTATTTTTCATCCCCTAAATGTTAGGGGTAGTCCACCCCTAATTTTTTTTTCGGCGCAGACGAAGATGCGCGAGTCAGCTAGTAATATATAAAATTCTCATTAAAACAATAAATTAAATTAAAAATAATAAACACTAATAATTCCAATATTGAATAATTCACAGTAACATATCGACGGCAGTAAAGAACAAGAAGACATCTGCATTTTGCCGAATTTAACTTTTTTGGATATTTGAATCCAGAATTCTTTATTTTATCTGGTAAAATTTTTTTTTCTAACAAAAAGTGTTTTTTTATGTGTTTTTTGTTGCGTAAATAAAGACATATACACTATTTTTTTGAAAAAAAACGAAGTACACCCGCACATCTACCGGATAACCGTGTGTGCGTCGTACAATTTAGCAAGCCACTTAGTATAAACAAAGATATCAGTTAGAAAAAACGTTTGCTGTAGGTTCTTTACCTTCTTTATTCGATTGGTATGATGTTGATGGAAATGGTGTGAAATTATATTTCGCGATCTGGATGCGTTCTTCACTTTTTACTTCTTTTCTAAGGAAAAAGTCTTACGTAGAAACGAATACATGGCAGTTGATGCGATTTAGAAAAAGACATCTGCAGTAATACGAAAAAAAAACAATAATTTATTTAAAATATGTCGCTATCTGCTGCGAAACATTATTTTATTTAAACATTCCAAATTTGAAAAACCTGGCATTCTTATAGTAAAAGTTATCAAACTTTCTCACAAAAAACGCTCTCCTGGAAACTAACGATTTTGTAGATATCTGTTTGTTCTTTGCTGCCGTCGATATTATACTTTAAAAAATAAAACTTAAAACCTAAAAGACTTAGTTTCTAATAATACTCGAGCAGTTTCTGCGAAGTGCGACAGGTTACAAGTGAAAATATCACAATCATTGGCAATCAAATTGATATATCTTATGGCTCGTGACATGGGAGCATATCTAAGTAAATTAGTCCTTGCATGTGGTTCCTTCAATAGCATCGGACGACGTCTTACTATCACACTCCCCTTTGGTGCCTGCAGCTGTAACGCTTCCAGTACCTCGGGATTGTGCATCATACCGCGTAACACTTGAAATACATAAATAACTAAATGGCTATCTCTCCTCACCTCAAGACGATTATACCCGACCATACCCATCACGAACAATCCCGGGTACATTAACGGGTAATAGGGATAAACCCCATATTCTTTAAAAGATAAGAACCGGAGAAATTTGTTCTGTATTTTTTCGATCATATTAGTATACTTGGCTTCGTGAGTAAGTAAGATAACCTCATCGTGTTTAGGCTCTAATGAAGCATCTTGATGAGTTTTTTGCGTAGAGGATGAATGTCAAAGTCTGATGATGAAGCTGGAAGATGACTATGGGAACTCTGTCAATAAGCAAAATAACCTCATCGTGTTTGGGCTCTAATGAAGCATCTTGATGAGTTCTTTGCGTAGAGGATGAATGTCAAGGTCTGATGATGGAGCAGCTCCATCTCAACTCAAATCTATACATATAATAAAATGATAGAAAAGTCAACATTGCAAAATACAGTCTCCCAAGTCAAACAACCGTTGAACATAATGATGGCGCGATTCAGAATCCATACATTTTGTTCTGTAAAAAAGTCAGCTTTGTCCGGGATAAACTCGAAAACTACTGCACCGATGTACTTCAAATTTGGCAAGAATATTGCTTAGAAGTCGGGTCAACACATAGGCTATATATTATAGTGCTATCATCTCCGAGGAACGGGATATAAATATAATAAATTTCATTAAACAATTTTAGAGCACCGACATCTATCGGCGTTCAAGTCAAATTTCATGTGGAAGCATTTTTTTATTAGTACGAGAGCTAGCAACGGTGGGAAAACAAACATTTCAGTAAAGCCAGCTTTTATTTTTATATATGCTATCTCTCATACTCTTTCACTTTTATATCAGTTGGAAAATTAATTTTAGGTTTTGAGTGGTTAAAAAACTTCATTAAAAAAAAAATATTCAGAATTATCGTCTGGCACAGAAGAACAACAAAAAAATATCTGGCAATAATAAATTCATGTAGCAAAAGTATAATAAAAATAATTTAAAGAAAAATGTCTTAAAAAAATTTTAAAAATCGGTTTTTATCCGAACCTTACCACTACCGGCTGGAGGCTACCACTAGACAGTCCGTATCGGTAAATACTCTGTCAAAAACGTTGCTAGCTCTTATACCATAATTTAAATTTGATTGTGTCATTTTTGGCACTGTCAATGGTTATTTTTTTAATTGTCATAGATACAAAGAGTTCTGAACCTTCTTAAAAATTGTGTCTTTAATTCGTTTCAGAGATTAGCAAGATCTATACATATAAATAAATTTCATTAAGCAATTTTAGAGCAACGACATCTATTGGCCTTCAAGTCGAATTACATGTGGAAGCATTTTTTTGTTGATTTAAATAATTTAAATTTGATTATGTCATTCTGGGACAATGTTTCCTATTTGCTAACTAGATGGTGTTGGCGTATAAATTTGAATTATTCTGAATCGCGCTATTATTTCGTACACCAAATGTCAAAACTGAGGTTACCTGCTTTGCTATAAGTCATTGTGGTTAGTCAAATTGAACTCTTTAGCTATCATTATATTATTATTAAGTTTCTACTTAAAATACTAAAAATGCCTGGATAACGATCTAATTTATCCCAATGCTCAAACGATACTCGAAAGAAAAAGTTAGCTCGATGTCTAGAAACCGCCGTTGAGCATGAAGCTAGGTTGGCTAATGGCTACTCTTTAAGAACACATTGTGGAAACTCAGTCGATCGAATATCTTGAACAGCATGATACTCAGTTAAGGAGAGATCACTCTCAGCCTGCTCTTTCACGGTCGTCGGAGACTGATGAGCAGCTTGAAGAGCGTAGTACAGCTGCTCAGCAGAGTTACCAGGACGTATGTGACGATACTTCTGCTCATGTATCGCAAGACCCGGACAGAATGCAGGAGTTGCAAGAGCAACCATGGCTAAATAAAGAGGGAAGTGGATTCATGTACAATGTTGCGATTAACGCACACGGAGATATTAGCAATCTTAGAAGAAGTGTGCGCCCTTTGTCGAGCCCGCAAATAGAGAGGGGAGCCCAATGGAATATGTTGTGCATCTGGTAAGGTACGCTTGGAGTCTATGCAAGACCCACCAGAACTGTTGAAACTCTTACTAAGCGGCGAACATCCGGATCCAGCCAATTTTTGAAAAACATTCGAGCCTATAACAGCGCCTTCCAGATGACTTCTTTTAGTGCAAATCAAATCGTTGAAACAGGGTTCATGCCGACATTCAAGATCCAGGGACAAGTTTACCATCAAATTGGTTCGCTGCTACCTACTTATATTTCAAAATTTTTGCAAATTTATTTTGTGAGTGATTTCGAAGAACAAGCATACGTACGAAGTAGATCCATCCCCAATTTAGACGTGCTCAAGAATTCTCCGATATCCTTCTAGGTCTTAGTGAAGGTACTCTACCAGAGGAGAGAAGTGGAGAAGTGGTGCTTCCAATGTCTCTCGGTAGAGTTGTATCCAGCTTAGAAGAACTCATTCGCTGTGTGTACAACAAAATCAGTCGTATATCACACCAACAGAATTCTTGGGTGTGTGAGCGAGCCATTTTGACACCCTAAAATGATCAGGCTCAGCAATTAACGAATTCTCTCAGAAATTGAGAGAAATGAACTGTCGTCCAGCAAGATGATGCTACACATTATCCTGTAGAATTTTTGAACTCTCTGTCAGCAAGTGGTTTTCCAGCGCATACTGTCAAGCTGAAGGTCAGTGTCCCGATTATGCTTCTTCGGAACTTATCTCTTCCGAAGTTGTGTAACAGGACCCGTCTTAAAGTCATCTCGCTCCACAAACACACAATTGAGGCGGAAATTCTTACGGGTTCTGGCGTCGGCGACGCAGTATTTATATCATTCATTCCTCCCATACCATGACGTATGTTCCTAAACTTTCCGTTCCAGTTCAAGCGCGTACAGTTGCCTGTGAGTGTTTGCTTCGCGATGACTATCAATAAGTCGCTGGGGCAGACACTGGGACAGCGGGTGTCGACCTCAGGACGGGCTGCTTCTCACACGGGCACCGGTACGTCGCTTGCTTCCACGTCACCGGTCCGGACTCTCTTTATATTTTGGCTGCGGAGAGCCAAACCACTATTGTGGTTCATTGAGAATTTCTATAAGCATGTTTTTTTTACGCTATCTTCTAATCTTATCTTATATTTGTCTTAATTTGATTATTTTCTACATCTGCTTTAGTCACAACTTTTGCATTAACTCAGCAAAATCACCATAAAGTCGAAGCGGGTCGAAATTAGCACTTTTTGCACTTCAATTTTACAAAAAAACAGTCTTATTCTGTTACTCTGTTTAGTGTAGATATGAAAGGTAAAGAAGAAAACCAGTAAATTAATGTTAGTTTAAAAGATACAATTGTTGGTATTTTATTATGGTGTAGTACATAGCATTCACGCAGACGACGTCGCGGGCAATAGCTAGTATTTAATATAATTCAATATTATCATGAAATATTGGGTTCGAAGCCCCTAAAAGTGTTACTAAAAAAAATTCAATATTTTGAAAACGGATCCCTAAATAAAAAAAAAGACAACACAGACAGACAGACAACTATTCATTCATCGTTTCTGTTCCTCTAAAACTAAAAATAACCAGAAATCGTAAGGTTCTTGAAGATTTTAAGAAAATAATTTTTTTTCATGATTTTATTTATGCAGTATAAACAAACAATGTGTATGCAGTATGATATTAATATGATTTATTTTGTATTCGGAAAGCATAATACATTTTAGTTGAAATTCTTCTTAACCATAGAAAACACCGCTCATGAGTGGAGATGGGACGCGCGTGTCCGAGTCTAAATTGTTTACAATGAAAAACACGTTGGAGTTAAACAGTAAATAATTTCGAAAACCATCACTGCATTCATCTGAAACAGAAATAAAAGTATCACGACTCGTCCAATTTTGTTTTTAATACAAGGAGATTATTTATCTTGTCATTCTTAAAAAGACAGTAACAATTCTTCTTTCATCGACTAGCAATGACAGTCATGTTAAAATCGGTCAGGGATATAATAACTCTGAACGAACAGGCTACATTTACAAAAATACTGGTATAGAAAAGGTCGAATTAGATTGGCCTCATATATTTAAAGATATATTTTGAAATAGAGAGCCATTGAAGACAGGGTCTACCAACGAAACCTTTAGTGGTCAGGGGTCTAGAGTAAGAAATCTCTTAACGATATGTCGTGTTAAGAATGACGGCTTTCTGAATAAGGCTTTGGAGAATAAAAGCTTCTCAAGATGACGGTCGAATCTTTGCGCTATTAGACAGTGCACAAACACAACGACCGGAATAACAATGGTCCATTCCGGAAAGCAATGATCATTAGATAACCGTGTGTTTATTTTCTATGATACCCAATGAAAAAAATATATACCGACCATTGGTGTCTGATGGTGCAAGACCAGGTTCTTCTGAGTTCTGGGTAACACTGTTCTGATGTAAAATAGAGGAAACGTAAGTGGAGCATTTCTTCTGGATTCCTTTAAATTCTGGCTCCCCAGGGGTGAAGATGTTGCTGACATTTCGAATCTTAAATTAGATAATATTTTAATTAATTTAATAATTGATAATATGTAGGTGTAAAAAATATATTCTTCAATTAAATTAAAATAGCTTTATAAATCATTTTCCTATTTACAAAAACTGCAGCCATCTTGTTGCTTTATGCATGTTTTAGTTAAATCTTACCTCTTGAAGAGATGCTCCAAGGTCAACGTTGAGTTTCACATTGAGGGCTGGCAATATTACTCGAAAGCACCTATCTTCTAGTTTTTCTAAGGCGTCATTGAAAACTGTAGGATTACGTAGTTTATTCAACAATTCTGGTATATCTTCGGGTATGCTTGGAACGAATATCACCAATGATAGATCAGTGCCTGCTACTCCGAATCCGAAGACCTGAAAAGATTACAGGTTCACTTCAACAAACTTTACGCTTGACCACGTCTTGGTTTTTACGTTTTGACGTGACAACGTCTTATAAATTGGTTTGCCGGCTGACACTTCAAGAAACTGCGTTACGCTCCGCTCACGTTATGCGCTCACAATGAAAGCGAGTAAGAGGCACGCGTGCCTTTCACTTTTTATGTCTGTCTCTCTCGCTCTTAGGCGGGCCATGCCCGAGTCGTTGTCACGTAAAACTTTCGCCCGTGTATCGACTTTACAGGCAACCTATTTTTTTTTTTCTCTAAATAATATTTTACAGCTCCAACCGAAGTTTAGTATGAGTTGAATATTTCGACGCAACGAACATAGTTATATCTGCAAACTTATAATTCTACAGGAGAGCTATTTTAAATTTGTCAAACACAAAATCGGTCTTACCTTTTTTCTAGTTCTAGAGGACTAATTTTTACACAAGCATATAATCACTATTTTGTAATGTAATCTGTACTTTATATTATATAAATAGTTAAAAGTTGTGTTTCTAATTCACTAAAGAGATTTGTCACATGTAATTTTACTGACAGAAAATGTAGACCTTTCTACTTCTCGAGAACCGAGATATGTCGAAGGGTTAGAAAATCCTAATGAATAGATTTTGAAAAAAAATGTAAGACAAAAACGTTTTTTTGGCGTCTTTTGGTTATTTTTTTTTAATTCAGTGTTTAAGAACTGAACTACCTTATGCAAAGATTTGCCTCCCACAGAGTTCAGAAAAAAAGAAAACATGATAATCTTTGTCTTATTGTCTATAATTTAAATTTAAACTACTATTTAAAATGCAAAAGTGTACTTACTATACAATATGTAACAAAAACCCTGTTTTTCATTCTACTCACTTATTAAGATTCGGCATTAGTATAAAATAAAGATAGTCTTTTATAAAAAAAAACAATAAATTAAAATAATTAGAATAAATATTTAATTATTAATATTTATAATGTTTTCATTATTTGTTATCTCTGCAATTCTGAATGAGGGGATGAGGTCGTTGATCTAGACAGAGAGAGTAGAACTGCTGAACGTAATGCGTGCGAATATGACCTTGACCCTGTAAGCGGCTGGATAACGGCACGTGTACGGCGGTCGGCTACCTCCTAGGCTATTTCAATATCAGATATTCTAAACAATATTTCTTATGTGTCGATTTTAATAGCTATTGGATTTTGATCCCTAGCCTAGCCGATGATTATTTTTTTTAATTGTAACTTTATTATTGTGGTGCTTGTAGTCAAGTGTATACGCTTCTAAAAGGAACAACAGGGTTTTTGTTATATATTGTACTAGCTATTGCCCGCGACGTCGTCTGCGTGAATGCTATGTACTACACCATAATAAAATACCAACAATTGTATCTTTTAAACTAACATTAATTTACTGGTTTTCTTCTTTACCTTTCATATCTACACTAAACAGAGTAACAGAATAAGACTGTTTTTTTGTAAAATTGAAGTGCAAAAAGTGCTAATTTCGACCCGCTTCGACTTTATGGTGATTTTGCTGAGTTAATGCAAAAGTTGTGACTAAAGCAGATGTAGAAAATAATCAAATTAAGACAAATATAAGATAAGATTAGAAGATAGCGTAAAAAAAACATGCTTATAGAAATTCTCAATGAACCACAATAGTGGTTTGGCTCTCCGCAGCCAAAATATAAAGAGAGTCCGGACCGGTGACGTGGAAGCAAGCGACGTACCGGTGCCCGTGTGAGAAGCAGCCCGTCCTGAGGTCGACACCCGCTGTCCCAGTGTCTGCCCCAGCGACTTATTGATAGTCATCGCGAAGCAAACACTCACAGGCAACTGTACGCGCTTGAACTGGAACGGAAAGTTTAGGAACATACGTCATGGTATGGGAGGAATGAATGATATAAATACTGCGTCGCCGACGCCAGAACCCGTAAGAATTTCCGCCTCAATTGTGTGTTTGTGGAGCGAGATGACTTTAAGACGGGTCCTGTTACACAACTTCGGAAGAGATAAGTTCCGAAGAAGCATAATCGGGACACTGACCTTCAGCTTGACAGTATGCGCTGGAAAACCACTTGCTGACAGAGAGTTCAAAAATTCTACAGGATAATGTGTAGCATCATCTTGCTGGACGACAGTTCATTTCTCTCAATTTCTGAGAGAATTCGTTAATTGCTGAGCCTGATCATTTTAGGGTGTCAAAATGGCTCGCTCACACACCCAAGAATTCTGTTGGTGTGATATACGACTGATTTTGTTGTACACACAGCGAATGAGTTCTTCTAAGCTGGATACAACTCTACCGAGAGACATTGGAAGCACCACTTCTCCACTTCTCTCCTCTGGTAGAGTACCTTCACTAAGACCTAGAAGGATATCGGAGAATTCTTGAGCACGTCTAAATTGGGGATGGATCTACTTCGTACGTATGCTTGTTCTTCGAAATCACTCACAAAATAAATTTGCAAAAATTTTGAAATATAAGTAGGTAGCAGCGAACCAATTTGATGGTAAACTTGTCCCTGGATCTTGAATGTCGGCATGAACCCTGTTTCAACGATTTGATTTGCACTAAAAGAAGTCATCTGGAAGGCGCTGTTATAGGCTCGAATGTTTTTCAAAAATTGGCTGGATCCGGATGTTCGCCGCTTAGTAAGAGTTTCAACAGTTCTGGTGGGTCTTGCATAGACTCCAAGCGTACCTTACCAGATGCACAACATATTCCATTGGGCTCCCCTCTCTATTTGCGGGCTCGACAAAGGGCGCACACTTCTTCTAAGATTGCTAATATCTCCGTGTGCGTTAATCGCAACATTGTACATGAATCCACTTCCCTCTTTATTTAGCCATGGTTGCTCTTGCAACTCCTGCATTCTGTCCGGGTCTTGCGATACATGAGCAGAAGTATCGTCACATACGTCCTGGTAACTCTGCTGAGCAGCTGTACTACGCTCTTCAAGCTGCTCATCAGTCTCCGACGACCGTGAAAGAGCAGGCTGAGAGTGATCTCTCCTTAACTGAGTATCATGCTGTTCAAGATATTCGATCGACTGAGTTTCCACAATGTGTTCTTAAAGAGTAGCCATTAGCCAACCTAGCTTCATGCTCAACGGCGGTTTCTAGACATCGAGCTAACTTTTTCTTTCGAGTATCGTTTGAGCATTGGGATAAATTAGATCGTTATCCAGGCATTTTTAGTATTTTAAGTAGAAACTTAATAATAATATAATGATAGCTAAAGAGTTCAATTTGACTAACCACAATGACTTATAGCAAAGCAGGTAACCTCAGTTTTGACATTTGGTGTACGAAATAATAGCGCGATTCAGAATAATTCAAATTTATACGCCAACACCATCTAGTTAGCAAATAGGAAACATTGTCCCAGAATGACATAATCAAATTTAAATTATTTAAATCAACAAAAAAATGCTTCCACATGTAATTCGACTTGAAGGCCAATAGATGTCGTTGCTCTAAAATTGCTTAATGAAATTTATTTATATGTATAGATCTTGCTAATCTCTGAAACGAATTAAAGACACAATTTTTAAGAAGGTTCAGAACTCTTTGTATCTATGACAATTAAAAAAATAACCATTGACAGTGCCAAAAATGACACAATCAAATTTAAATTATGGTATAAGAGCTAGCAACGTTTTTGACAGAGTATTTACCGATACGGACTGTCTAGTGGTAGCCTCCAGCCGGTAGTGGTAAGGTTCGGATAAAAACCGATTTTTAAAATTTTTTTAAGACATTTTTCTTTAAATTATTTTTATTATACTTTTGCTACATGAATTTATTATTGCCAGATATTTTTTTGTTGTTCTTCTGTGCCAGACGATAATTCTGAATATTTTTTTTTTAATGAAGTTTTTTAACCACTCAAAACCTAAAATTAATTTTCCAACTGATATAAAAGTGAAAGAGTATGAGAGATAGCATATATAAAAATAAAAGCTGGCTTTACTGAAATGTTTGTTTTCCCACCGTTGCTAGCTCTCGTACTAATAAAAAAATGCTTCCACATGAAATTTGACTTGAACGCCGATAGATGTCGGTGCTCTAAAATTGTTTAATGAAATTTATTATATTTATATCCCGTTCCTCGGAGATGATAGCACTATAATATATAGCCTATGTGTTGACCCGACTTCTAAGCAATATTCTTGCCAAATTTGAAGTACATCGGTGCAGTAGTTTTCGAGTTTATCCCGGACAAAGCTGACTTTTTTACAGAACAAAATGTATGGATTCTGAATCGCGCCATCATTATGTTCAACGGTTGTTTGACTTGGGAGACTGTATTTTGCAATGTTGACTTTTCTATCATTTTATTATATGTATAGATTATCAGATTACTAACCTCATAGTTGTCGATTTTTACATATTTAATTTTATCTTTTATTGTTATGGCTGGAATTTGAATGAATTTAAAATTTCCTGAGTTGAAGTTTAAAAAAGGTGTCTGTTGACTGTCCAACTTATGATTAAATTTCATCTGAAAAACAAATTGATTCTGTTAATTGCAAATTTAATAACAATAGTTTAAACTATTTTTCCTTTCATGTAACGTCACTAAGAGTGATTTAATCCTCATAAATCACTCTATCGATTGGTGCAATAAAAATACAGAGTGTATTTTTTTTTAATTGTACCAGGTCCGATTATCCGGCGTACCAAGAATTAAAAAAAAAAGAATTCATTTGTGTTTGGAGGAACAACGAATTCCTTCATTTTTAAAAAGAAACAGCAAAATTCGCTAAAATCATTATTTCAAGTACTTTCCCTGGAGGGGGGCGTTAAAAGTTCCACCCTGTATAATATTTTAGACTGTCCTAAAAATAAAGTTTTGACAGGTTTAACTATTTTTTTAAAGGTTATAAATCGGGGATGTTATTTTTTATATAAATTAATAACCCTTATATCCATAAAATATTATTTCTCCTTGATTGTGTTATTTTTTATTTTTATGTATTTAGATTTTTGTATTCTTATTATTTTCATAAGCTGTTTCTCTAATATATTTTAAAGATGAAGTACTTACAACTAGCTCGAGAGCACTGACAAACATTAGGCCTTTGTTTTCGTCAATATCAGAGGTTGATACTAGGTCATCGAAGCCCTTCATTCCTTGGTCTACGATCTGTAACAATATACCAATTATCTGTACCGTATTCTACTACTACTGTACAGTAGTAACCACGAACGACTGCCCACTTAGGTCTTACTTAGGCTTAGGTCTCCTCAGAACAGGGACCACTTGGACCAAAACGACCAATTGTCCAAAAAATAGTATGGAAAGCGATTTTGAGACAGATCTGTGGCAGTTTTGCCCACCTATTACTACCACTACTGTAACTCCTGTGTAGCCAGGATACAGCAGCGATCACCGTAATGACCCGAGGAAGTACTAACTTATTTTGGACTCAGCAATATAATCAGAATGAGTAGAAATATGAACTCCGATTTTCGTTCTCGCAAAGTGGGAGACAATATGAGAAGAGGCATTTCGCCAGTATTGAGCGATGAATTCATTTATAATTTATCCGGACCCAAATGATAAGCTCTTGAAAATTAATAATCATAAGTTAATAATTTCAGTAAACGTGTCTCGAAACACAAGTTCAGCTTAGTGCGAGACCCAAAGCAACAATATTAGAACAATTTATATATTAGGTATCAGTAGAGTGCTAGCCAAGTTATCCCCAATAGGACAGGTCTATCTTATTTAGTACAGGAGTTCCTATGACCACCTTCCGAATTCATCATCAGATCAGCGCTATTTTGTAATATTACTCCATTGTCACGCGATATACGTCTGTGTTTAAAATAATCAGCCCAATCGAAAACCGGGAAGTATGTCAAATTTAGCTTGCAAGATTCCACCTAAACTCACGTACATCCTGCAAGTTAATATAAAGCTTGTAAAAGTGAAAAAGTATACCAACATCTTGATTGATGTCATCCGTGGCCTGTTCAGGAGCATCATAGTCGACGGTACCAGTGAATTCACCATAAGAATTAACTACTTTAGTGAATTTCTTACAAAAAGGCTGTTCATCATCAACATATACTTTCCCGAAGTACTGAGGAGTACCATCTTCTCCATTTCCTTTGAGCAAGTTGTTGTACTGAGATATAAATGCTTGCTTCACCTAAAATTTAAATAATAGACATGTCGTTATGGCGTAATTGGTAGGCCTACTCTTGGAAAGAGTGCTGAGGGCGTAACGCATCGCGCCGTCCCTCGTAACCCCGTGCTGAGTTCTGGCCTCAGCCGGAGTTCAGACGCTGAGTGTGAGCGGTTGGAGGTTTTAGTGCAGTTCAACTCCCACATAATTTAACGGTTTTTAAGTCTTCTCCAAAATGAAATGAAATTTCTTAAAATAAAACCTTGGCTGAGGCCAAAACCCAGAACGGGATTTTGTGGGGTGATGTGTCGCGTTGCACACGAATGCTTACGTATTTCTTCGTCATTCTCGGACGCCACACAGGTAGCCGTGATCAATGCAGTCACTGACTTTCTCAGTTGGCAGGTTACCTGTAGCTCGACAAGATGGGGCTGCATGGAACCCGCCTAAGGACTACTGGACTAACAACTTACACGAATTTTAAAATGTACTAGATAATTATCATGTGCTGAATAGACTTACCTCTTTCGTGTTTTCCAAATTAACTATCTCCAACAGTTGTGTGTATGTGTCTCCGAATGCAAAAGGCAGTACTTCACCTAAAGCACTCATTAGCGGAGGAATTGATGTGATGTAGGTAGTTGTACCATTGTTGGTAACGTGATTCTGAAAATTAAATAACTTTAATGCACTTTGAAAATTATTGACTTGAAATGCTTATTTAGATTTTTGAAATCCTTTATTTTATTACTAGGTGACCCGCGCAACATCGTCTGCGTTACAAAGGGGTTCAAAAATTGTAGCCTATGTGTTATTCTGATGTATAAGCTATATTGTGGTAAAGTTTCATTCAAATCCATTCAGTAGTTTTTACGTGAAAGAGTAACAAACATACATCCATACTTACAAACTTTCGCCTTTATAATATTACTAGCTATTGCCCGCGACGTCGTCTGCGTGAATGCTATGTACTACACCATAATAATATACCAACAATTGTATCTTTTAAACTAACATTAATTTACTGGTTTTCTTCTTTACCTTTCATATCTACACTAAACCGAGTAACAGAATCAGACTGTTTTTTTTTGTAAAATTGAAGTGCAAAAAGTGCTAATTTCGACCCGCTTCGAATAAATGACTTTAAGGTGATTTTGCTGAGTTAAGGCAAAAGTTGTGACTAAAGCAGATGTAGAAAATAATCAAATTAAGACAAATATAAGATAAGATTAGAAGATAGCGTAAAAAAACATGCTTATAGAACTTCTCAATGAACAATGAAATAGTGGTTTGGCTCTCCGCAGCCAAAATATAAACAGAGTTCGGACCGGTGACGCGGAAGCAAGCGACGTACCGGTGCCCGTGTGAGAAGCAGCCCGTCCTGAGGTCGACACCCGCTGTCCCAGTGTCTGCCCCAGCGACTTATTGATAGTCATCGCGAAGCAAACACTCACGGGGAACTGTACGCGCTTGAACTGGAACGGAAAATTTAGGAACATACCTCATGGTATGAGAGGAATGATTGATATAAATACTGCGTCGCCGACGCCAGAACCCGTAAGAATTTCCGCCTCAATTGTGTGTTTGTGGAGCGAGATGACTTCTTCGGAAACTTCGGAAGAGATAGGTTCCGAAGAAGCATAATCGGGACACTGACCTTCAGCTTGACAGTATGCGCTGGAAAACCACTTGCTGACAGAGAGTTCAACAATTCTACAGGATAATGTGTAGCATCATCTTGCTCGACGACAGTTCATTTCCCTCAATTTCCGAGAGAATTCGTTAATTGCTGCAGCTTGGTCATTTTAGGGTGTCAAAATGGCTCGCTCACACACCCAAGAATTCTGCTGGTGTGATATACGACTGATTTCGTTGTACACACAGCGAATGAGTTCTTCTAAGCTGGATACAACTCTACCGAGAGACATTGGAAGCACCACTTGTCCACCTCTCTCTTCTGGTAGAGTACCTTCACTAAGACTTAGAAGGATATCGGAGAATTCTTGAGCACGTCTAAATTGGGGATGGATCTACTTCGTAGGTTTACTTGTTCTTCAAAATCATTCACAAAATAAATTTGCAAAAATTTTGAAATATCTGTAGGTAGCAGCGAACCAATTTGATGGTAAACTTGTCTCTGAATCTTGAATGTCGGCATGAACCCTGTTTCAACGATTTGATTTGCACCAAAAGAAGTCATCAAGTTAGGAAGGCGCTGTTATAGGCTCGAATGTTTTTCAAAAATTGGCTGGATCCGGATGTTCGCCGCTTAGTAAGAGTTTCAACAGTTCTGGTGGGTCTTGCATAGACTCCAAGCATACCTTACCAGATGCACAACACATTCCATTGGGCTCCCCTCTCCATTTGCGGGCTCGACAAAGGGCGCACACTTCTTCTAAGATTGCTAATGTCTCCGTGTGCGGCGTAGTTAATCGCAACATTGTACATGAATCCACTTCCCTCTTTATTTAGCCATGGTTGCTCTTGCAACTCCTGCATTCTGTCCCGGTCTTGCGATACATGAGCAGAAGTATCATCACGTACGTCCTGGTAACGCTGCTGAGCAGCTGTACTACGCTCTTCAAGCTGCTCATCAGTCTCCGACGACCGTGAAAGAGCAGGCTGAGAGTGATCTCTCCTTAACTGAGTATCATGCTGTTCAAGATATTCGATCGACTGAGTTTCCACAATGTGTTCTTAAAGAGTAGCCATTAGCCAACCTAGCTTCATGCTCAACGGCGGTTTCTAGACATCGAGCTAACTTTTTCCTTCGAGTATCGTTTGAGCATTGGGATAAATTAGAACGTTATCCAGGCATTTTAAGTATTTTAAGTGCAAACTAAATAATAATATAATGATAGCTAAAGAGTTCAATTTGACTAACCACAATGACTTATAGCAAAGCAGGTAACCTCAGTTTTGACATTTGGTGTACGAAATAATAGCGCGATTCAGAATAATTCAAATTTATACGCCAACACCATCTAGTTAGGAAATAGGAAACATTGTCCCACAATGACATAATCAAATTTAAATTATTTCAATCAACAAAAAAATGCTTCCATATGTTCCATATATTCGACTTGAAGGCCAATAGATGTCGTTGCTCTAAAATTGCTTAATGAAA
The DNA here is from genome assembly GCA_030269945.2 of Trilocha varians. Lineage (NCBI taxonomy): Eukaryota > Metazoa > Arthropoda > Insecta > Lepidoptera > Bombycidae > Trilocha > Trilocha varians. Next base: position 11,623,233 of record AP028257.1, read on the forward strand.
TTTATTTATATGTATAGATCTTGCTAATCTCTGAAACGAATTAAAGACACAATTTTTAAGAAGGAACAGAACTCTTTGTATCTATGACAATTAAAAAAATAACCATTGACAGGGCCAAAAATGACACAATCAAATTTAAATTATGGTATAAGAGCTAGCAACGTTTTTGACAGAGTATTTACCGATACGGACTGTCTAGTAGTAGCCTCCAGCCGGTAGTGGTAAGGTCCGGATAAAAAACCGACTTTTCAAATTTTTTTAAGACATTTTTCTTTAAATTATTTTTATTATACTTTTGCTACATGAATTTATTATTGCCAGATATTTTTTTGTTGTTCTTCTGTGCCAGACGATAATTCTGAATATTTTTTTTTAAATGAAGTTTTTTAACCACTTAAAAACCTAAAATTAATTGGCCAACTGATATAAAAGTGAAAGAGTATGAGAGATAGCATATATAAAAATAAAAGCTGGCTTTACTGAAATGTTTGTTTTCCCACCGTTGCTAGCTCTCGTACTAATAAAAAAATGCTTCCACATGAAATTTGACTTGAACGCCGATAGATGTCGGTGCTCTAAAATTGTTTAATGAAATTTATTATATTTATATCCCATTCCTCGGAGATGATAGCACTATAATATATAGCCTATGTGTTGATCCGACTTCTAAGCAATATTCTTGCCAAATTTGAAGTACATCGGTGCAGCAGTTTTCTAGTTTATCCCGGACAAAGCTGACTTTTTTACAGAACAAAATGTATGGATTCTGAATCGCGCCATCATTATGTTCAACGGTTGTTTGACTTGGGAGAGTGTATTTTGCAATGTTGGCTTTTCTATCATTTTATTATATGTATAGATTATGATTATGATTGCCAACTTTAATAAGCAAAGATTTGACGTTTCAAAGACACGATAGCCGATGGTCACGTTAATTTATGACTTACTAGATGATCCGCTCAATTTCGTCTACGTTAAAAATGGGTTTAAACAGCACTCGCGATGTCATCGCGACATTTTGTAGTGGACAGCGTTTTATACTCTTGATAATTTCTCAACTTTAATTTTACTTCTACATTAATACTCTTGATAATATAATGTTTAATTTGTATAAGGATTAGGTCACACTAAGGTCTTCGACCAGTGTGTGTTGCCAGTGATGACCTATGGACTTGGCCGCTCACGATGGGTCTTATTAGACGACTCAGAGTCACTCAAAGAGCAATGGAAAGGGCTATGCTGGGTGTTTCTCTGCGTGATCAAATCAGAAATGAGGAGATCCGCAGAAGGACTAAAGTAACCGACATAGCCCGAAGAATTGCATCATTGAAGTGGCAATGGGCAGGACACATTGTGCGAAGAACGTATGGCTGGTGGGGCCGAAAAGTTCTGGAGTGGCGGCCACGAACCGGTAGGCGCAATGTTGGTAGACCCCCCACAAGATGGACCGACGATCTGGTCAAGATTGCGGGAGGTCGCTGGATGCAGATGGCGCAGGACCGGTCGATGTGGCGAAGTTTGGGGGAGGCCTATGTCCAGCAGTGGACGTCTATAGGCTGATGATGATGATGATGATGTATAAGGATTAATAAAAAAAATTTCATCTCAAAAAATTTAATCATGCTTTACGCGATATTCTTCGTCATAATAAATAAAAAAAACTGAAAAATATAAATATTTAATGAACAAATGAAAAAAATGAAGATCTGAGAATAGTCATCTTCGGATTTTTGAAAAATGAAAACAAAAAACTTTTTTTTGTGTTTCTCATTATTTTTGATTTTAGTATTCCGGACAAAAATTTTCAAAAAAATCGAAAACTAAGGATATTCAATTAATAAATAAAAAAATAAAAAATCCGAATTAGAGAAACTAACTGAAATCACCTTTTTAGAATCCAAAAATAAACTAAATCTGAAAATTTCATATTTATGAATCGATAGGATACACGGTGAGAGTTTCCCGAAATTTAATTTTTAAGTTTTTTTTTTTTTTTTTTTTTAATTTCGTTTATTATCACCTGTAGGTAAGTCGACGACAAACAATTTCTAATTTGGTTAACTTGAAAAACTTAATTTCGCTTGTCGATACCCCTATCTGAAATTTTATTTTGTCTGCTATCCGCTAACTTCAGGGTCGTCATCAAAAAGTGTTTCGTAGTTTTAAACATCTAAGCATGCTTAGAGACAGACGGCGGATAGCAACTTTGTTTTATGATATGTAGTGATAACATTTGTACTAAGAGATTATTTATTAACTGAGTAGCTTAGTTAGGTTTGAAATTGTTAAAAATAAATTGTAATTTACATAGGCGTAGAAATATGTGTGGTGCATTAAGTCATTCCAAGTTGCTAGTATTGTTTGGTGAGTTCCCATTTTTTGGTGTAAATCAATCAAATCTTACTTACGTATAACGAATCCACTGACATAGACTGCACTGCCATCGCCAAACGATTGTCGATGTCGTTCTGCATCGATTCCGACGCTGTTAAAAGTATAATATAAAGGAAAATATCGTGTGAAAAACTACATATCGGAAAAGTATTCTAAAAAATCTTGGAAGATATGTGAAGTCCCAAATCTGCATTGGGTCAGCGTGGTGGACTATGCCTAACCCCTCTTCGGAGGAGACCTGAGCCCAGCAGAGGGTAGTAATGGGTTGTTACAGTATAATACAAAATATATAATATAATTAATGTAAAGTTAGACAGACATAAATTTCAAAATGAGTCAAGTGTATTTTAGATATTTTTAAGCTAAGCTATATCATATTTTTCAGTTAATAATACTGTAATTGGTCATAAACATCAATTATATATATAATATTACTATATTATGAAACTTACCCCAGGCCGTAGCAACAGTCAGGAACAAACAGGCTCCCAATATTTTGAACATTTTTGCTAAAAGTTTGACTAACAGACATTTCTTTTGCCTTTTATACTTTTACGATGGAAACATTTATATTAATTTTAGAGTTCAACTTCAATTTCATATGAGAACTAAAAACCGTCGCTTTTTTGTATATCTAATATATATTATAAAGGCGAAAGTTTGTATGTATGGATGTATGTTTGTTACTCTTTCACGTAAAAACTACTGAATGGATTTGAATGAAACTGTACCACAATATAGCATATACATCAGAATAACACATAGGCTACAATTTTTGAATCCCTTTGTAACGCAGATGAAGTTGCGCGGACCCACTAGTGTCACATAAAACTATATAGACTTGAGTTAATAGTTTTATCGTATTCTACCTCACATAGATTCCCTTATTTCAAAATTGTGTTAAATTAGATTTATTTTATTAATAATTTACCTCATTTATTGTCAGTTATTTTTTACATTATATTTTTTAAAAAATTACAATGATTAACATTTAAAAATACAATATATAAAACAGAGGGCCACTGAAGACGAGGTCTACGACCTAAGCCATCAGTGGTCAGGGCTCAAGAGAGAGGAACCTCCTCACAATACGTGCCGTGTCAAGAACGACCGCCTTCTGAACCTTCAGAAGGCGGTCGATTCCTTTACCCAGCCGGAGAGCGAAAGCTTCCTTAGATGTCGGACGAAGCTTTTCACTATTAGACCATACACAGATACAACGATCGGAACAATGATGGTTGATTCAACAAGCCACACCTCACCTTGTCGGTGACCTCGTGGGCCAAGTCCAAATATTTATTAATAATTATTATTAATTAAAAAGGGACGCATCAGTTGTTTGTTTGTCAGAATATGGACTCTATCACAATGTCATATACTAAGTATACCATAAAAAATGCTGCAAAAGCTTGAAGACGATGCTAATTATATTCATTTATATGTATACAAAAATGAATCGTAAAATGTGTTGGTAAGCGCATAATACGATAGGGCCTGGACCGATTATGAACATTCTTTTTGGAACGTTTGTTGAAGCTCAAAGATGGTTTTGACGCCAAAAAACTAAAAGAATAATTGTCGGACAAAGTCGATTTGCAAGTGAATGTTTTTTTAAAAGGTATAATATAATCGTTGGTGCTATATATGGTTCATGCAGATGACGTTGAGGGAAATAGTTAACGATAAAAATATTAATATTACAACTTTACCTATGTACTAAACAATACCAATATTGTGTCACAAAATATCTGATTAACCCTTTCAGGACCATAAGATGGCTGAGACTAAATATGCGAATACTATACAATATTTAAGTTATTCTGTAAAGTTAGAGATAACACTAGAAAAACATAGTAGGGTGTACAAATTTCCTATAAATTTCATATGAAACATTTTAACACAACGTACATAAACGTAACGTTTGACATTCATTAAAAAAATATATTATTCAATAATAATAACGATTTTTGTAGAAGGGAAAAATATTTCCCTTGGTCGTGAAAGGGTTAATATAAATTATTATCAGATTTTTTTTACAATACTAGTGGTGTAATAAATGAACGGAACCCTTCACTTGAAGGTGTATAACAGAATTTACAATGCAGCCTAGTTTCATTAGATAATTAAATAATTAATACGGTGATAAAGATAATATATTTTAATGTTAATGTTTTTTTTAGTGCTGAAAACATTATTTATTTAATGATCCATTAATTTGCTTATCGAAATTCTGAATTTCCAATTACTTTTGTTTTGTTTTATGTAAAACTTTTCGACCCCAAATATAGTATGAAAACACAGTTTTAAAGTACTCTAAAATTGACTTTGACTCGAAACTACATACTGCATCTATCGATACCATTAAGGGCCTATGCTATTACAATTATTTTAAAGATAAAAAAAGAGATTAACAAGTGTATACAGGGTGATTTTTTAGAGACGGTACATATTGCAAGAGGGTGATGAGTACTCTGTTCTAAAACGGAATATTAAAAAAAAATAGGTAAAATTACATTTTTTTTTTTTTAAATCTAAATTCGACAAAACTACCTCAAACATAAACAGTTTCGGCTTAAAGAGTGTTGATTAATGACCTCTAGTAATCTCGCGCACCCCACACCTCCGCCACACCCATTAGCTGTCGAAAAACCATCATTTTGCAAGAATTTTAGATATATTTAAGTTGCGATTACTAAGGCATTAAGCCATATTCTTTGGTAAAAATATTTTTACTGGTCGTATGTAACCATCAGCTACCATGATCTTCAATATGGACCCTCACTAGGAAATCACCCTGTATAGTATTAACTTCAGGCGATCGAGCCGCATCGAGGCTGAGCCTATACATACTGTATCAGCAGGACACGTTACACTTAGAAAATCCAATCCCGGCGTACTTTAGCGATCCCGGGATTTTGGGACTGAGCACGTGTAATCCCGGGACCCCGGGTCTGGACCTTTTTCAGTCCCGGAAATTTCGGGATCGAAATTTTTCAATCCCGGGATTTTCGGGATTGGTAAAATACTTAGAGAAAGGAACCAAAACGCGACTTTTCTGACAAAAATACCTAAGTTGATTACAGTAGTAAGTTTGGTATAATCTTATTGAATAAGTTTTCATTTTCATAACCCAATGAATAATTGTTATTATTTTACTGATGAAATCATTGATCATTCAATATCTGCTCTTGGGTATTATAATTCTCACTGCTCCGGTGGGTAGGTCCGCTTTAAGTATTAAAGCATCGGATTCCCTAGTTAATTTCTGAGTGTCTGAAAAACTTATATTACATATGGTGTTTAGTATGTATCCAGTTGAGACGGCTCGGTGGTGGTTTCTGAGGGTAGTTTAAGAGAGAAAGCACTTCGTTTTTCACTACCAAGGATAAACTTTAAAATTGCGCGCCGTTTTCCTCGTTATAGTGGTCCCTTTATATTTAATAAAGTCCAGTTGTGTTGCTCCACCAAAAATCTGACATTTTGGGGAGCCAAAAAGAAAGTTAAGGAGTGGTTGATGGAACTTTCCTACAACGAAATATACTATAATATATATAATATAATAACTATAATAAGTGTGTAAACAATAAATAAATAATATAAAAAAAAAGTTTAGTTATACCTAAACTACTTCATAGAATCATATTTAAGGGTTTTACATTTTGTGATACGGACCCCTAAAAAGCGTCGTAGGGCGTAGCAATGAGTTCGACTCCGACGTAGCTGTGGAAATCACACTGTCTACGCCAGCAATGTGTGTACTTTCAAGTACTTTAACGTATTTTTCAAACAATTTGACAGATATTCACACAGTTTTGACATAATTTACTACGCCCTAATATGCATACGGCGTAGGCAGTGTACGTGACAGTGTAGTGTGTTTTGGAACGAAGTTCCTTATCGCGCGTTATCGAAAGGGGGCTAGACGGAAATTCTGAGCGACGGGAAAGCATGCCGATGGCGTAACGCGTCGCGCCGTCCCTCCAAAACCCCGTGCTGGGTTCTGGCCTCAGCCGGGGTTCGGACGCTGAGTGTGAGCGGTTGGAGGTTTTAGTGCGGTTCAACTCCCACATACCGCCCCGCGGGCGGGGATCCGGTGATTTCATCCAACTGAAAAAAAAAAAAAAAAAAAAAAAAAGACGGAAATATTTATGAAAAAGTTGTCACGACACTTTTTTTGTTTTAGATGATTATCGCTAGATGGCGCTACGATTAAAATCTTTTAGAACAATTCCTTATTTTGTTTTATATGATTAATGCTAGATGGCGCTGTGATCAAAATATTTTATTTAAGTTATAATAATTAGTTTCTATAAGAGAGAGACAGATGTTTTAAACTAACTTATAATTATAACTTAAAAAAATTAACTTTTATTACAATTCTCTCACTAATTAATCGAAAGGAACTTCGTTCCATCCGAGTGTTCCTTGACACCTCTCAAGTTTTTTTTGTACCTGTGCATGAAATACCTGTGGGTAGGGTATTTACAAGCTTTATATTAGCTTGTAGTGGATGTAACTATGTAAGATGGAATAGCCAATACAATATTATGCTACGAAGCAGCTGATATGATGAAAGATTCGGAAGGTGTCCATTGGGTGGTATACTAAACAAGATAGTGCAGTCGTGTTTGGACTCTTTTTACTAACATTCTACTTCCATACCACGCCCACAGCTATTTCCAGTATATCTTTTGGATCTCGTTTGGAGAGAATCCAATATCAGCTCAGCTGTTGGATATTGCATTTTTAAGGAATATCATGAATATAATTAGTATACCTTATCTGTATCCTTCAAATTCAATATTTCCAATAAATGGGTTTACTGTGGTTGTTTGTTAGGTTATAGATTGTCCCATACTGCATAATATCAGGAGTAAACTTTTTTTGGTCAGCCACGAGATTCTAGTTTATTCTATTCGAAGTCTATATCTCTAGGAGTATATAAAATGTCCAATATAGGCTGTGTCTGTTGTAAAAAAAAATGGGATATGACACCCCACTTTGAGAGATCGCCGCTCATCGAGAAAGGAAGATATATATAAACTTTAAAGAATTTTGTATGTTTTGTCAAATTAAATCAGTCTTCCTAATTTAAAACAATTGGTTAGTAATATAAAAATGGAACTTAAAATTCGGTCTAAACTTCACGTTCCTGGTTCTCTATTACAACTAAAAATGAAATTCCCAAGATTCTTAAAGGTATGAAGAAAACGCTTTTATTAAGGATTTTATTTATACAGTGTAAATAAACCATTCGTACACGGATAGTATGATATTTATTTAAATTGTGTTTGTATTCGGAACGCACTTGATTTGAAAATCTTGTTAACCATAGAACACAGTGCTGATGAGTGGAGATGGTACGAGCGTATCTGAGTCAGCATTGTTTACAATGAAGTACACGTTGGCTCTGTTTAATATAGCTATTCTGAAGTTAGTACTGCATTCACCTGGAACAGTAATCAAAGTTTCAGGACTCGTCCAGTTTCGTGTATATCACAAGGAGAGATTCTCCATTCTTGAAAAGACAGGCTTATTTACTAATGATACCCAATAATAAAAATATTATCATACCATCGTCTGATGCTTCGAGTGCAGGTTCGTCTGCATTCTTGCTAATACTACTCTCATGTAAATTAGAGAAAATGTAACTAGAGCATTTCTTTTGAATTCCCTTGAATTCTGGCTCCCCAGGCGTGTAGATGCTGCTGACATCTCGAACCTTAAATTAGCATATTGTCATATATGTAATCAAGAACCGAATTGTATGCTCCTTAAGTTGCTCGTTGTCAAGTAAAACCTTATCATATTTTCTTTGGGGTTTATTTGATACTAGGGGGCCTCACTTTCAAAAAAAGTTCCATAATAATATTATTATGTTTGTTCTCAGGGTCTAAAGATTGTCTGTGCCAAATTGCATCAAAATTTGTTGAGAGGTTTAAGCGGGAAAGCGTAATGGACAGACAGACAGACAGAGTTACTTTCGTATTTATAATGTTAGTAGGGATTATTATTAAATCTTACCTCTTGAAGAGACGCCCCAAGGTCAACGTTAAACTTCCGATCTATAACTGGGAATGTTATTTGGAAGCATACATCTTCCATTTTTTCAAAAGCTTCATTAAAAACTCTAGGATTACGCAGCTTATTCAGCAATTCTGGTATGTCTTCAGGTAAACTTGGGACGAATACCACCAATAATAGATTGGTGTCTGCTATTTTGAAACCGTAGACCTGAAAAGATTATATTTTTGGTTCACATCAACAAGTCAAGTTAGTTGATCCACGACTTAGGTCAGTTTAACCGCTTTCTTCTCCATATTTTATGATATTTTGCAGTCCCATCTAAAGTATATTATAGTTGCCTTTGTACGTCTGCTTTCACGAAAGAATTATGAACTACCAAAAATCGCGGAACATAAATGGGGGTGATTCGGATACCTCAGGAGGTGCTCTATCTCTAGACCTCCGCTTATCCATACTTCGTGGAATACCCTGTATAAAGGATAAGTATGTTAAGGGGGACGAGGGCGATAAGTCACTGCATGTAGATAGCGCATAACCAGTCATTGTGGCAAAGTCTGGGGGAGACTTTTGTTCAGCAGTTTGATCCACACGGGCAGTTGATGATGATGATGATGATGAAGAGTTTATTAAACCATCAGTTTACAAACCTCATAGTCGTCGATTTTAACATATTTAATTTTATCCTTTAAGATAATGGCTGGAAGTTGTATGAATTTAAAATTTCCTGAGTTGAAGGATAAAGAAGGTGTCTGTTTGCTGTCCAACTTATGATTAAATTTCACCTGAAAACAAAAATACATTTTGTTAATAGTGTTAATACTCGTACTTCCAAATCAAATAATCCGTTGTGGCATTGCACAGGTTCATGAGCCGTGAGCGACGGTGACCGCCCACCATCAGGTGGGTCGTAGGTTGCAATGAAATAAAAAAGTGCAATTTTTGAGTTTCAAATATTTCTAAATATTATTTAAAGGTATCGATGATATGTAGAAATAATTTGAAACTGTCATTCATGAGTAATGAGTGAGAGATCCGACTTGATTGTTTTAATTTTTATTCAAAGTTGCTTTCTTATCATTTTATGAGCTAGTTTCTCCAATATTATAAAAGATGAAGTACTTACAATAAGCTCGAGAGCACTGACAAATATTAGGCCTTTGTTTTCGTCAATATCAGAGGTTGATACTAGGTCATCGAAGCCCTTCGTTCCTTGGTTTACGATCTATAAAAATATACCAATTATTTCTGCTGTACTGTAACAACACACTACTGCCCACTGCTAGTCTCAGGTCACTTTAGAAGAGAGACCGATTGGACAAATTTGTAAACAAATCTTTGGGATGTGTTTTCGAGGAGACAATATAAGAAGAAGCATTTCACCAGAATTTAGATAAACATGGATAATTATTATTAATTACGTAATTTGGGCCCAAACCGGGAGCTCTTCATAATCATCTTTGTGTTCTGCATCAACAATTATTCTTACGTTTTGTACACGAACAAACAGAAAAAAAAGTAAAAACTAAAAAAAAAATAATTTCCGTCTTTAGGAATAACTTTAGACTATATGAATTAAGATAAACAGATATAACCGCTAAAATATTTCCTTGAAAATAATCATTAAGATCAGTTTCCAGTCCGAGAATTAAGACTTTTTCCGCAATAAAAAGATGCTAGCAGCCTTGCATAATAATATGTCCGTGAGGGACAGTACCTATTCAATTCAATAAAATTATATGAACGTAAACTTATTCATACACTCGCGGTTTTCTATAGTACTTTCATGCATTTTCAACGGGTTCTTACCACGACAACTCAATTGATTAAATATCGTGGTAAGAACCCGTTGAAAATACATGAAAGTATTATATGAACGTGTTTAAATTGAAAGTAAAATCATAATTTAAAAAGTGAAAAAGTATACCAACATCTTGATTGATGTCATCCGTGGCCTGTTCAGGAGCATCATAGTCGACGGTACCAGTAAATTCACCATAAGAATTAACGACTTTAGTGAATTTCTTACAAAAAGGCTGTTCATCATCAACATATACTTTCCCGAAGTACTGAGGAGTACCATCTTCTCCATTTCCTTTGAGCAAGTTGTTGTACTGAGATTTGAATGCTTGCTTCACCTAAAAATAAATTGTTTTAAAATTATATTGTCACTGGGTGCATTCCATGCAGGACAGGTCGCTATGATGCTAATGCAATGAAATTAAATATATCGATACCTCCCACGTAAGTTGTTGATTCAAAGTGAACCAAAATCTGCTTTTATTGTTACATCTTTTTAAAATTCTTTGAGTTATATTACATTTAAATGCGAAATTTCAACTTAGGAAAGTTCACTTTGAATCTTTGAAACGCTCTACTGTAAATTTGCAGTTTTGGAGATACAACAACTTACGTGGAAGGTATCGATATTAAAATGGTATATCTAACAGTGGACATAATGCAGAAGCTGATAGTGTTGAAGAAAACAGGTTGGAAATTTTAAAAGGGAATTTTCCCCTCCAGAGAAAGTATTCGAAATAATGAATCCATTGTTAAAAATGTATCAGTTGACTGTAAAATTTCGTTAATAAACTATTTTGTATTTGTATTTGTAATGATTTTAGAGAATTTTGCTGAAAGGAAACATTCATTTATTTTCGAAAAACAACAAAACTGCATTTTTAGATTTTTTTAAATTTTGTGTTACAGTCTGGAATTGAACCCGCTACAACACGAAAAAATCACACACTGTACTTTTATTGCATCGATCGACAGAGTAACTGTTAAGGATCAAACCTCTTTAAGAAACATGCTAGATTAGATGCTATAAAGGAAAACCTCGAATTTCAAGTTTTAGTCATTAAATTTCATCAAACGAGTAATAATTAACTCAAAATGACTGACTGACTTTTCAGAAATACTTTAAGAATTACTCTGGTCAGACCTCAATTATATTTAAACAAGATATCACTTGACATGTTATCTTTCAGATAAAAAAATAATCTACAAAATCGTGGTATGTGGTAGATTATGTATGAACCCTCTGCTGAGCAGACCTGTGCTCAGTAGTGGGTAGCAATGGGTTGCTACAGATTACAGAATAGACCTACCTCTTCTGTGTTTTCCAAGTTAACTATCTCCAACAGTTGTGTGTATGTGTCTCCGGATGCAAAAGGCAGTACTTCACCTAAAGCACTAATTAGCGGAGGAATTGATGTGATGTAGGTAGTTGTACCATTGTTACTGACATAATTCTGAAAATGAAGTAATTTTAATGCACTTTGAAAATTATCTCATCTCAAAATTATCTCGTCTCAAAAAAATCATATAGTAATTTAGGTTAAAACAAAATTGCTTATTAGTCTGATTTAGACTAGGTTGTAATTATAATAGTGTGCGTTATATAATTACGTATACTAAATAAAAAAAAAAAAAAAAAAAAACTCAAAATGGTAAAATCTTGGTCTGCAATTCCCCGACTTGACAATCAGTGAGTAAAAATGTGAGTTGCTCCCCAAGGTCGTTTCATTATCATAATTGATTTTTTTTATGTTTTGTATAATTATGTAAAACTACATTTAAAAAGTGCGAAGAACGGATGGCCATTGGGGCCTGGAGTGGTTGCCACGAACCAGTAAGCGTAATGTTGGTAGACCCCCCACAAGATGAACCGACGATCTGGTCAAGATCGCGGGAGGTCACTGGATGCAGATGGCGCAGGACCGGTCAATGTGGCGAGGTTTGGGGGAGGCCTATGTTCAGCAGTGGACGTCTATAGGCTGATGATGATGTGACATTTAAAAAAATGCTCATAATATTACAAAAAAGGCATGCCCGCTGAGTTTCTTGCCAGTTCTTCTCAGGTCAGTGGTAATCATTTTTTTTTGTGTCCGAACTGGTGGTAGCATTTAAATGTTGACTTCAACAAGAATGAGCACATCATCTATGTTGAAAATGAAGTATTTGTGGCGCTATGTGGATTTCGGACAAGGATTCAATTTTGTTCGTTAGCACTTAAGCTGTAACCTATCGTTACCATTTTGTGTCTATTACATTTATTGCAGACTTGAAGAATGATTAACGTTAAATGTAGTATTAACTTCAGGCAACCGAGCAGCTTCGAGGCTAAACCTATACGTACTGCATCAGCAGGAAACGTTACCCTAACGTTAACCTAAACTACTTCATAGGGAGGACAATACTAGGACAATTTTTAAGACTTGAAAATCGTCGTAGTGCGTTATATGTATGTGGAGGTTTTATATACATTGGCTGTCATTGAAACTATGTGAAACACTGCTTGGCAGTTGTCCTCACATTTAATGTACTTTTTTTATATTTGAAACCTTATCAGATTCGTGTTGTGTAAATTGAATAAAAATATATGTGTCGCTTTTTGAAAACTTGCATGACCACTTACGTATAATATATCTAATGATAAAGACTGCACTGCCATCGCCAGACGATTGTCGATGTCTTTCTGCTGCGAACTCGACGGTACTAAAAATATAATTAATATAAGGTGAGAGAGACAGAAATTTCAAAATGAGCCAACTGTTATAATATCCCGTCGAACAACAATCGTTTTGAAGGGATTTGGCTTAGGCTTTATACCATAATTTACGGTTATAAAATATTTAAACCATCCACTATCATGATCTCAATATAAGGTGGATCTGTAACTTTGGACAATCTGATGTGGGGTGAATGACCTGTTGAAATAAAACTTAGAACCGCTTTTATTTTAGGAATTGAATAAAAAAAAAATTCATCATAGTATGGAAGTCCCCAACGATAGTCGTACGTTTTCCATACAATGTCAGAAAAAAAGTTTAACCGATCCAAAAAATAAAAATGGTGTTAAGTTGTATTTCAACAGGTCATTTAGACTACGTCAGATTGTCCAAAGTTACAGATCCACCCTGTATACCATATTAATGTGGTACATATAATATATCGTTAAGAAATCACTCTGTATACTACTGTAACTTACCCCAGGCCGTCGCAACAGTCAGGACCAAACAGGCTGCTAGTATTCTGTACATCTTTATTAAAACTTTGACTAGTAGACATTTCTTTTACCTTTTATACATTTTTCGATGGAAACATTGATATTCATTTTAGAGTTCAAAAATAAACAAAACAAAAACTAACATTGACAAAGTAAAACTGTCGCTTTTTTGTCTAGGTTTTAAAATATAAACAATTGTCAATAGTTTTACTGTATTCTACTTAACATTTTTTTACCAAAGTAATGAGATGGTGCTCTCTGCCATATTACCTCACTTTTTATGGCCCGAGAGTTGGCGCCAATTTTTGGGTAAGTATTTGAGGCAAGCAGAAAACTTGGTCCATAGTTCTCCTAATATACCCCAACTCCTAACGCAACGCGCGATAAGGAACGTGTTTTAAAAGATTTTAATCACAGCGCCATCTAGCGATAATCATCTAAAACAAAATAAGTGTCATGACAACTTTTTCATAAGAATTTCCGTCTAGCCCCCTTTCGATAACGCGCGATAAGTTCGTTCGAATAATTTCTGCCAATGTCATAGGAAAAAAAAAACAACGTGTAACAGTGTCTAAAGGATGAATTTGCAAAATATCGTAATAGCAGAACATCGACGTTTTCGGCGGGGAAACATTAGTGGCGAAATAGTCGGAACCCTTCACTTAAGAATTTATATTCTAATAGAATTTCCAATTTAAATTTTATTAGAGCCTAGTTCCATTTAATTAATACTTAAAGATATTTAATATATTTTTATGTCAACCTTTTATTCTAGGTCTGATAACATGAATTAATTATCAAAATTAATTAGCCTATCTTGAGTTTAAAAGGAATTCTGAATTTATATAAATTCTTTTCTTTTTTTTATATATATTGAATTTTATTCCATATATCTATAATACTAGCTGCCCCGTGCAGCTTCGTAAAAAAAAAATATGGGTGGAGTACCCCTAACATTTAGGGGGATGAAATAAAGATGTTGGCCGATTCTCATAGATACCGGATAAGCACAAAAAAATTCATCAAAATCGGTTCAGCCGTTTCGGAGGAGTATGACAACGAAAACTGTGACACGAGAATTTTATATATTAGATTACTAGCTGCCCCGCGCAACTTCGTCTGCGCCAATCTCACTTAAATGTCAACTATTCGATTTTTTTTCGCTGTAAATACCATTCTTGAACTTCATCGAAAATTTAAAAAAAAACAACAATTTCTAAAATAAATATAGCCTAAGTTACTCCTTATAACATAAACTATCAGCCATTGAAAGTCAGCCCGTCCAAATCGGTCTAGCCATTCCAGAGATTAGCCAGAACAAACAGACAGTGGCCATCTTCCAGCTCCATCATCAGACCTTGACATTCATCCTCTACGCAAAGAAATCATCAAGACGCTTCATTTGAGCCTAAACACGATGAGGTTATCTTGCTTAATGATTGAGTTCCCATAGCCACCTTCCAGCTCCATCATCAGACCTTGACATTCAGCCTCTACGTTAAGATGTCATCAGGACGCTTCATTAGAGCCTAAACATGATTGGCTGGGTCGATTTGGATGGGACTTTCAATGGCCGAGCTTATGTAATAAAGACTAACTTAGGCTATATTCATTTTAGAAATAGTATTTTTTTTAATTTTCGATGAAGTTCAAGATTGGTTTTTACAGAGAGAAAAAATCGAATAATTGACAGTTAATTGAGAGAGTGGCGCAGACGAAGTTGCGCCCGCCGCGCCATTACGCGCTCCTTATATATAACCTCGTGGCCCCGCGCAATCAACGGCCACTTTAGTCAGAGCTCCAGTTGCGACGATTCACCATATATTTTTTTTATTTTTTTTATTGCCTTGTAGGCAGACGAGCCAACGGCCCACCTGATAGTAAGAAGGTACAGAATTGACCTCTCTACGATTTTATTATAAGTATAGATAAAGACGAAAACTTTGTTCGTTTGGAATGAATAGGCTCAAAAACTGCTGGACTGTTTTTAAATTTCTTTCACCATTCCAAAGCTACATTATCCACGAGTAACACAGGCTAGATTTTATTTGGGGAAAAGGTTTCAAATATTTGGGTTTTTCTGTGGTTAGAATGAATTTGAACAACTTCTGAAAATTAATATAACCAACAGACAGAGACAGAGATAACTCTATAAATCCAAAATTATGAACTGCGCTCTTTTTAAATGCCAATGTGCATTTATTCTTGTCGCCAATTATTTGGTATTAGGTAATTCTACTGTACTGTACCGAACCATTACTGCCCACACTTCGCTCAGGTCTCCTCCGAAGAGGGGTTAGGCATAGTCCACCACGCTTGCCTAATGCGGATTTTTAGAACCCTTTTCCGATATGCAGGTTTCCTCACGATGTTTTCCTTCATCGTTTTTAGCCAGTGGTGTTGTGAAAAATTGCACATAAATCTTTTTCATATTAAGATTTAGAGGTACAAGCCGGCCGGTTTTGAACCCGCGACCTCCCGTACGGAAGGCAAGCGCTTCAACCACTCGGCCACCACGACTATTACTAGACTAGTAATAGTGGTAAGTAATAATTCGAAAATAAAACCAAGAGTTTCTTAAACACTTTTATTAACATGAAACTATATAGTACTTTCTCGTACTTATTTTTATTCATAGTTCTACTATGCTGAGCACAAGAGATGGTAGGAGTTTCTCAGATCTATCTACTATGAAAAAAGCTTTAGCGTGTTTTAGTATGACTTTCTTGTAGCTACTGCATTCACCTGAAAAAAACGATCAACATTTTAATAACACAATAGGTATACAGTCATAATAATATTTTACAATAATTATTCAAGGTATAATTTAAAGATAGGTCGTAAGTGGCGACCATTCAGTATCCTCTGACATTGCAGAGCTTGATGAGCGACAGTAGCCACTTACGAGCAGGTGGCGTTACCTTGTCGTCTGCCTACAATAAAAAAATCTAATCATAATCGTCGTGATTAGTCTATAGACGTCCACTGCTCAACATTAGCCGTAGTGGCTGCATCAAGAGACTTTTCGCCTGATACATCTTGACCAGGCTGCCTATTGAAAAAGCGCCACTTGCAGGTGCAGTTTCTATTCCACACAAATTAGAGTTTACGTAAACGTAGCGGGCAGTGAAGGAAAACTCGGAATAGGCACACAGATCGTCGGTCCATCATGTGGGAGGTCTGCCTATGCTGCACTACTGGTTCATGGCCACCGCTCTTGTTAGCTCCATCCAATTGTGCCAAAAAATTTTTTTATTTTTTTTTATTGTAAAGTAGATAAACGAGCATACGGCCCACCTGATGGTAAGCGGTCACCGTCGCTCATGAACCTCTGCAATGCCAGGGCAAAGAGGGGCCGTTATCTACCGCCTACCCATACAAGACTTTTCTTAAACCTCGTTTAAAGAGGGACATGTCATAGCGCTCCGGGAACACCGCGGACGGGAGTCCATTCCAAATCGGAATGGTACAGGGCAAAAATGATCTTCTGAACCGAACTGTAGAAGAGCGCAGCGGTTCCAAGTGAAGGTGGTGAACCTTGCCCCTGCGGCGTGTGGTACGATGGTAAAAAGGAGATGAAGGAATCATCTCAAAGAGTTCCTCGGAGCATTCCCCATGGACCAGACGATATAGAATGCACAGAGAGCTGAAACCGTCTGGACAATGTAAACAAATTTAAATGATATACCAGTCTTTGACTCCTTTAGGGCAGGTCTTTTTGGATCAGCGCCAATACTGCTTTCATGGAGGGTAGCCGATATGTAAGTAGAGCATTTCTTCTGGATTCCCTTGAAATCTGGCTCTCCTGGAGTGTAGATTTGACTTATATTACGGACCTGAAATCATACCAATCATCAGCATGTAATTAATCTAAATTGTGATCTTCAAAGTTCTATTAAAGATACGGTTTAATAAACTGAATCTTATTATTGAAAACCTTCAAAGGAGCTGCCCTCTGTCTAACATT
The DNA here is from genome assembly GCA_030269945.2 of Trilocha varians. NCBI lineage: Eukaryota > Metazoa > Arthropoda > Insecta > Lepidoptera > Bombycidae > Trilocha > Trilocha varians. Next base: position 11,640,629 of record AP028257.1, read on the forward strand.
AAGGAATCTTTCTAAAGACGAGCGCTATGACTTGTCCTTCTTCAAACGAGGCTTGAGCAGGGTCCTTAAAGTTAGGTCGTAGGTAGCGACCCCTCAATGTCCCCTGACATTGCAGAGGTTCATGAGCGACGGTAACCACTTACGATCAGGTGGTCCGTTGGCTAGTCTGCCTACATGGCAATAAAAAAAAAACCTGAATGTAGAGAAGTACTGGCTTATTAAGACTGCAGATATATTCTACAAATATAAATAACTGACCCACGCGAAAGAATGCCAAAACTGCTTAAATTCCAACGAAGCCAAAAAACAGACTGATTTTTTTTTTATTGCATATATTAAAAATTGTTTGTACAAGCTACTAACTTCCTGAAGTGATTCTCCAAGGTCCGCTTTAAAACGTCCACTTATAGCCGGGAATGTCAATTGGAGACAAGTTTCTTCTAGTTGGTCGATAGCGGCATTAAAGGTTTTAGGGCTTCGTAGTTTAGACAACATATTTAAAAGTTCTTCGGGTTTGCTTGGAAAGAAAATAACAATTGATAAATCGATGCCTTCGATTTCTACTTCGATAACCTAAAAAGATGACAAAGATGAAAATAATACGGATATATAATTAATAAAGATTTAGCCTGAAATGAGAAATGTGATAAAAATCTAAAAAATGAGCCTCGCTCCCCACAAATACAGAAAATAGGGAATGTTATTAATGTTTCCAGTATCTTATGTTATGGTGTAATGATAACACCTTATTTAGAGCGTACTGCATTGGTAAATCAAGTCTGACCCATTTTACTAGAATTTGCACCACTCGGAGTAAGAACCAACAGCATCAATCCTGGTCCGGTTTTCACCGAAAAACTGGTTTTATTTTCAGCCCATTATTCTTGTCTGGGTTAAATATCTTGCTGTAGATTAAATCAAATATATATTTAAAACAACAAACCTCATAGTCATCGACTTTAGCGTATTTTATATTAGAATCCTTCAATGTTAAGGCTGGAACCAATTTAAATCTTCCATATCCTCCATTAAATAAAATGAAAGGTGGCTGAGTGGTATCCAACTTATGGTTAAAGGTCGCCTAAAATAGAAAAAGGCTTAGTATATGCCAACAAATTTTAGTTGAAAATAAGGGATTTAAAATTTGCTTCTCGTGTATGATAAATCAAATGATGAATAAATAATTTTTTCACACGTTATTGGCATCTTAAAGTTCAAAGAATATGATTTGTCTACACTAATATTTTAAAAAGGAAAACTGTGTTTGTTTGTTTGTAATTATTAGGTTCAAGAGATTTGATATTGGACTACTTTATAAAAATATTTCACTATTCGAAAGCTATATTATCCACGAGTAATCAGCTAGATGTAATTTTAGAAATAACAGAGATCCGTACTAAAACTTCAATAATGTAAACCAAGATGTGAAAAAAATCCCAAAATATTGCGTGTGCGTGCGCAGCGAAAACTATTAATTATTATAGAACAAAATGATGATGTTTGAAACCTCTTTGACGCAGACGAAGTTTCGAGCATCAGCTAGTAGTTTATATGATAAGAAATGAAGATATTATACTCACAATAAGCTCGAAAGTAGTGACAAATATTAAACCACCGTTTTGGTCAATATCAGAGGCCGATACAAGCTCATCGAAGCCATTCTTTCCTTGTTTCACGATCTGTAAAGAAGCAACCAACGTAAGTATGGAATTTGGAAGATGACGGATGTAAGAGGAGAGGAAGGTCTAAAAAGAGATGGTTGGATTGTGTGAAAGAAGATATGAAAATTTGCGGGAAGGAAAGGAATGAATGGAGACATAAAACAGATTGCGCTGGTCCCTGGATAAGGTTGATCTAAAGAAGAAGATAAAATTATTTTTTCTATAAAGATTATAACGTCGAGACGATATAGGTAATCTCATGATACCCAAACATAACAGAGGTTTATTAGCTGAAAAAAAAAAATCACATTCCTGTAGCAAAAAATATACTAACATCTTTATTAATGTCATCAGCAGCCTGTTCGGGGTCATCATAGTCAACGGTGTCAGTGGATTCGCCAAAAGAATTAACCACATTAGTGAATTTCTTGCAAAAAGGCTCATCATCATTAGCATATACTCTCCCGAAGTACTCAGCCCTTTTTCCACCTGCTTTAAGTAGTCTGTAGAATTGAGTCTTAAACGCTTGCTTGACCTGTAAAATATACATTTTTTTTAATACCAAGTTGGCAGACGATCCATCGGGTCACGTGATAGTAAGTTGTTAGTATCTTGAACCTCTGCAATGTCAGGGGAAACACTGACTTGTTGTTAGCTCGTCATTTCAATAAATGAAACTATGATTAAAGGAATTGAATTGATTATTTAGATAAAATGTAGTTGTGTCAAAATAAAACCTCTAAAGCATATAATTATCGGTGACGGGGCGATACGTAAGCCTTAGCGTGTAACGTCGCATCACCTCCCACAATCCGGTTCGGAAATTAGGTATGAGCGGTAGGAGGTGTTAGTGCGGTTCGACTACTATATACCCATCTGCGGGGCAAATGGAAGTCTGGTGATTTTCTCCTGTCCAAAAAAAGCCCATCAATATATTTATCACTTAAGTGAGTGAGCGTGTTAACACGCTCGTCTCGCGGTAGGGTGTGAAAGGGTGCCGTAGTACGTAACGCGTCGTGCCATCCCGCATAACCCTATGCTAGGTTCTGGTCTCAGCCGATTCCGAAAACTGACAAAAAATATACGCTCACCTCATCTTTGTCTTTTAAATTAAGTAAATCTAATAACTGTGTTTTTGTGTCTCCCTCTGATCGAGTTGCCATTTCTCCTAAAGCACTTAACAGCGGAGGAACCGAAGTGACGTAAGAAACCGTATTATTTTTACTGACATAGTTCTGAAAATAAGTAAGAAATTAAATAAGGTACTAAGAATTAATTGTATCAAGCACAGGAATTAAAAATAATGTAATAAATATGAATTGGTGGAAGTAAAAATAATTTATTATTATATGATAATAAAAAAATATACTCACATACAAAAAATCGAGTGATAAAGCTTGCCCTGCTAATGCTAAACGGTTTTGCATGTCGATCTGGTATGAACTGTTTTCTGTTAAAAAAAGAAAGTGGAGTTAAATTTCCAAGTCAAATACAATGTAGATTATATTCATTGTGGAGGGAACTAGTATGTATACAGGGTGTCCCAGAATTATGCGACATGAATGGGAAGTTTTTTTTCCTGTATATTGATAACATTTTTCACAACACTAGTACAAAATTCAACAAATACAATTATTTCCATAGGCTTTCATGACAACTAGTCTTCGAACTACCGAACCTAAAAATCGAATATCATAATTTCAAGGAAATTTAAAAATGTATTTTTTCTGAAAATATAACTAATGAGATAACTATCTTACCACAGCCAGTCGCCACTGACAGCACCAAGCAGAGACCCAGTATTCTGAACATCGTCACCAATGGAATGAAACTCAGTAGAGGTGGCGAAATTCTTGGCTTTTATCCTAAAAAAATATTATACACAAGTAAGTAAAAACAAAAGGTACAAAGTCGACATAATTTTTTTTAGAGTTCCTAAGTTTTATTGCATTTTATTTTATTTAAGGTGAATCTCGGAACTTTGTCTGCGTCAAAAAGAGGTTGCACTGTTAGATTTTAATAAGACCTACAAACCCGTAGTACATCATTTTGTTCTATAATCAATAGTTTTCGCAGCGCACGCGATGTAAGAAAGTTTTAGGTAATTTTTTCACAACCTGGCGTACAAAAAAAAAGAAAAAAAAATGTTCATTATACAAAAAAAAAAGACATGCCCGCTGAGTTTCTTGCCAGTTCTTCTCAGGACGGTGGCTATAATTATTATTTTTTGTGTCCGAACTGGTGAACTGTGTAGCTTTTAACTTTTGACGTCAACAAGAATGAGTACGTCATCAATATTAAAAAAAAAGGAAAACTTAATTGAAGTTTCTCTATTTTTTACGGTTTGAAATATTTTATTTCCAAATTTAGATTCTATTCAAAATATCTATATCGGGTCATTTAGAAAAGATATTCATTCAATATAGAATATTGTTAATTTTGTCCGTTAAAATACACATTTTTTTTATTATTGCAAGATAGTTAAACGAGCCTACGGCCCACCCGATGGTAAGCGGTCACCGTCACTCATCAACCTCTGCAATAGGGATGTTATAAAATAATCGATTTTTCTTTTAATCGATTATTATTTTCGAATAATCGATTTTTCATAATCGATTTTGAATGTCATATTAATTTCATTAAAATTTTTATTTTCATTAAAATCCATTATTGACAAATCGATTATTTTCCATTAATCTCACATCCCTACTCTGCAATGCCAGGGCAAAGAGAGATCTGATGATGGAATCGGAAGGTGAATAGGAACTCTCGTACTAAATAAGATAGACCCGTCGTGTTTGGGCTCAATTTACTTGTCTTGGCTAGCACTCTACTGCTACATGATATTCAGGATCTTGTATTTAGGGTGTTCTTTAAAATAAATGATTTCCTTAATAAAATAATACGGAACCCATCTATTTTATAAATTTTACTATAAAATTTCAATTACGTATTGAAATCTAATTGTATTGAATTTATATTATTCTGATAAAGAATATGGTTTTTATTAGTCAATAAAATTGTTTAAATGCCATAAAATATTTTTGGAATTGTTATCTTTATTTTTATTTCAGGCATTTTATTTTATACTTTATATTTATATATTTATACTTTAAATAAACAAAATAAATAAATTTTATTATTATTTATTAACTTTAGTTTAGGTGGACCAATTTGAATGATTCTGGTGTCAGATGAAAGGTGATCGAACAATTACTTTTGGATCTATGTTTAAAAATGTGTTTTTTGAACGAATAAAATTTCACGATTGCTTTGCGTTATTGCGTGTATTTCTTTTCTGTACGAACCGATTTCGATTTTGACATTATCAATCTAAATTTGATAAACATATGACTGGTAGTTTTTGTGCTATGCTTGAAATAGGATGTTAGTTGTTTTCATTATTCAAAAATATTATTTTCGATTTCATCATTAGATCAATCCATGGTACCATGTTTTTGCACTGTGCCGCAATATATGTTTTTTTTTTTCGAGTGGTAACGAGTACCTTTTTCTCAAGATTTCGCTTACTCTTACAAAGGCACATGTAGTGTAAGTTTATTTTTTATTTTATTTTATTTTTAGAAAAAAGCACCAACAGAGTAAACATCAAATCAAACATAGTACTTAAATAATTTAACTCACGATTATAATTATTATAATCGTGAGTTAAAAACATAGTAAATGTCTCTCAAATTATAGGTACAATCAGCGTGCATAACAACATTTTATGACAATTAGATTAAAAATTGTACATTAAATATAAAAATAGGAAATTAAAATTATCCTCAAAAATTCAAAAGTTAAATAAAAAACTATTTATTATAGGTAGACTACAAAATTTATACTTAAACTAAGTGACCCGCGCAACTACGTCTGCGTCACAGAGTGATACAACATTCCTCGATTTCAAAAATTCTTTCCAACAGTGAAAGAATTTTTCAAATCGGACCGGTAGTTCCTGAGATTAGCGCGTTCAAACAAACAAACTCTGCAGCTTTATAATATTAGTGTAGATGTATATACTTTAAGATATGTGTGAGTTTACCAACCAAGTTATTGTCATAAAAACTTAAACTAAGTACATTCCTATAAAAGCAAAAATATCGAAATCAAAAAAAGAAATTTTCAAAACACTTTTTATTTACTTGATACACACACATTCTTATACAGGGTGCTAATGATACATATTATAATATTGAATGATAAGAACTTTGTTCAACAAAATAGATAAAAATAATAACGGTCGTGGTGGTCGAGTGGTTGAAGCGCTTGCCTTCCGTACCGGTGATCGCGGGTTCAAAACCGACCGGCTTGTACCTCTAACGTGAAAAAAGATTTATATGCAATTTTTCAAAATACCACTGACTAAAAACGGTGAAGGAAAATATAGTGATTTCCGATATCAAGTTGCATCGCCAAGTCCCCAATCCGCATTGGGCAAGCGTGGTGGACTATGCCTAAACCCTTTTCTGAGGAGACCTGAGCTCAACAGTGGGCAGTAATGGGTTGGTACATTTACAGTTTACAGATAAAATAACATAAAATCAAATTTAACAAAACTATCCGAAACAAAAATAATTTCTGACAACAAAGTATTGACAAACAACCACAAGTGATTTCGCGCACACCTCCGCCATACCCACCAGATGTCGAACGACAATCGTTTCATGACCTTAAAAATGTACCATTAGGAATTAACAAATCACCCTGTATAGTTATTATTTATAATTCTACTGCGCTGAGAATAGGAGAGGGTAGAAGTTTATCTGATCTATTTATTACGAAGATGGCTTTAGCATGGTTCAGTACGACTTTCTCGTAGCTACTGCATTCACCTGAAAAAAAAACTATTTTTTAAAAAGGTTACAAGTCATAGCAACTTTTGAATGTTATGGTAAAAGTTATTTAAAAATCAGCATCATCATCATCAGCCTATAGACATCCACTGCTGGACCTCCCCCAAACCTCGCCACAACGACCGGTCCTGCGCTATCTGTATTCAGTGACTTCCCACGATCCTGACCAGGTCGTCGGTCCATCTTGTGTGATGTTCGAGGTCGACACTCCAACCCATCCATTCGCACTACGTACGACAATTGTACATACCAGTCTTTGATTCCTTTAGACCAGGTCTTTTTGGATCAGCGCTAAGACTGCTTTCGTGAAGATTAGACGATATATAAGAAGAGCATTTTTTCTGGCATCCTTTGAAATTAGGCTCTCCTGGAGTGTAGAGTCGGCTTACATTACGGACCTGAAACCAGAGCATATCATTATTCCATATTGTGGTTTAAAAACAAAGATACGATGTAAGTAATAAACTGAATCTTAGTGGCTATTTCTGGAACCTTCAATATAAGGAGCTGCCTTCTAACATCAATGAATTTAAACTTGAATAGAAGTACTGGCTTATAAAACTGCAGATTTATTTTATAAGAATATAAACAACTGACCCGCATGAAGGGACGCAAAAACTGCTTAAATTCCGATCGAAAAACAGACAGTGCAAAATTATGTATATTATAAACCAGTGATTTTAATATTAACAGATACTTCATAAAAGAAAAAAGACATGCCCGCTGAGTTTCTTGCTAGTTCTTCTCGGGACGGTGGCTACAATTATTATTTTTTTGTGTCCGAACTGGTAGTAGCTTTTAACTTTTGACGTCAACAAGAATGAGTACGTCATCAATGTTGAAAATAAAGTATTTTATTTCAATTCAATATTTCTTTGTATGAACGACTTACTTCCTGAAGTGATTGTCCAAGGTCCGCTTTGAAACGTCCATTAATAGCTGGAAATGTTATTTGGAGACATTTTTCTTCTAGTTTGTCAATAGCTGCATTAAAAATTTTAGGGCTACGTAGTTTCGACAACATATTTGGAAGTTCTTTGGCTTCGCTTGGATAGAAAATTACAACTAAAATAGTGCTGTCTTTGGAGGGAGTACCTTCGAGTTCTAGTCCATAAACCTAAAAATATAACATGATTTTGTAAAACAAATGGATGTGTAATTATTTTGGGATTTGAAATACAAAATATGGTTAAAACTATAAAAAGCAATTACCATACAGAAATCTTTATAACACAAAATAAAAAAAAACTGCTGTATAGTAAAAGTATTCTGTGACTTTTTAAGCTTGATTACTACATATGCGTGTATTAATTACAAAATAAAGTGTATTACCAAACTCGTTCATAGTTAAGAAACGTCAGTAGTAATCAGTACCCTACATTATATTTATGCAACGATAATGTATTCGGAATTAGTTGATATCTGCGCATTGCAAAGTGAACACGTAATGAGTTTCACAAACAAAGTAGTTCTCATGACGGGCGCTAGCTCAGGTATATGTGCTTCTGCTATATTCTACTTCATCATGATAGGCGCAAATGTTACTATAGTGGGACGAAACATAACCAAACTGGAAAACATCGCTGCGAAATGCTCTGAAGTTGGCAAAAAACCGCTCATCATCAAAATAGATTTAACTTAAGAGGAAGAATCAAAAACTGTTGTCGACAAAACTATTGACGCTTTCAAGAAACTAGATGTGCTCATCAACAATGCTGGAATGATCAATACAGAGAGTATACTGTTAGGTGACTTTTCTCTGTACTGTACAGTACTGTAACAACCCATTACTGCCCACTGCTGAGCTCAGATCTCCTCCGAAGAGGGGTTAGGCATAGTCCACCACGCTTGTCTAATACGGATTGGGGACTTCACATATCTTCAAAGGATTTTAAGAACCCTTTTCCGACATGCAGGTTTCCTCACGACGTTTTCCTTCTTCGTTTTTAGCCAGTGGTGTTGTGAAAAATTGCACATAAATCTTTTTCATTTTAAGATTTTGAGGTACAAGCCGGCCGGTTTTGAACCCGCGACCTCCCGTACTGAAGGCAAGCGCTACGACTTTTCTCTAATTCCATTTAATTGTTTGTAGAAGCGGGTATTACGTCGATGTAAAGGAAAGACTTCCGGTTGTGATGAATCATTTTATAAGAGTGTTGTTAGTCTTTTAATTTTATTTTATGAAAACGGAAATACTAGTGGCGCTATCTGATTTATTTCTCAAGAAAGTATAGAAGGCGTGTGAACTATCGTTTAAATACAGTAGTTGACGTGATTCCAAAGTGAACAGAGTTGGGAGTAATTGTGACTGAGTTTTGGAGGATGATTATACTGTTTTTGGAAGATGAATAAACTGTTATTGTGAACCAAGGAGTTTTCATTGTGTTTCTGAACCGAACTCCAATAATACTAGAATGTAAACACCTCGAATCATATGACGCTGTAACAGCCGTTAATCTAAGAGCTCATATTTTGAGTACAAGCCTCGTTATCCCACATATCATGAAGACAAAAGGGAATATTATCAATGTTTCCAGCGTTTTAAGAATGATGACACCTAAACCGGGATTTATAGCATACTGCGTTGGAAAAGCAAGTCTGACACATTTTACTCATGACATTGTCTTGGAATTAGCACCACATGGAGTAAGAGTCAATAGCATTAGTCCTGGTAGATACTGAGCTAAATTGGGAGGTAAATTAGCGACTACTCTTAAGAAAGAAGGAACTGCTGAAGAAATAGCAGAGTTGATGTTATTCCTGGCAAATGATAAAGCTGGCAGTATTACATGTTTCTAATTTTGTGTCTGACAATATAACTTTGCTACTAAAATAAATAATGAAGTAAATAATAATTTTGGTTTAAAGTGTTATATTGCGTATCAGTATTTAGTATTTGCGCATTCTACAGTTAGAATCAATAAACTTGCTGATTTTGCATTGACCTCTCAGCACACAGAATCTCAGCTTACACGTTTGAAATGATCATATCCAGCAGCCCACATTTCTCCGTTTTTGATTATTATATTGCCTGTGTTAAATGTTTTGTTGTACTGTAACAACCCATTACTATCCACTGCTGGGCTCAAGTCTCCTCCGAAGAGGGGTTAAGCATAGTCCACCACGCTTGTCCAATGCGGATTGGGGGCTTCACATATCTTCAAAGGATTTTTCGAATCCTTTTCCGATATACAGGTTTCTTCACGATGTTTTAATTCACCATTTTTACCTAAATAATATAACAAACCGTAAAGTCGTCGTATGCAGCATATTTTATATTCGAGTCCTTCAATGTTAAGGCTGGAACCAGTTGAGTTTTATATAATCCGTTGAATAGTATGAATTCTGGCTGAGAGGTATCCAACTTGTGATTAAAAGTTGCCTAAAAACGAACTAAGATTAGTAATTAAATACAAAATTTTGTCAACAGTCTTAAATTCAGCTTTAGTATTGAATAAAATAAATTATTATTATAAATTTACAAGGCAATAAAAACAGTGCAGAAGATTAAAAATTGTATTGTAAAAATACAATAAAATGGAAAATAAATCAGTTTTTTAATTGAGCTGTCGAGCTAAACGGTCACTTGATTGTAAGCGGTTACCGTTGCTCGTGGACCTCCGCATTGTAAAGGGACACTGCGCAGCCGTTGGCTACGGCCTACCCTTAAAGACTTTCTTCAAGCCTCGTTTGAAGAAGGACAAGTCATAGCAATAGGACAGAATAGACAAATAATAAGAGATCAAAATCTACTTACAATAATTTCTAAAGTACTGACGAATATAAAACCACCTTTTTGGTCGATATCAGAGGCCGATACAAGCTCATCGAAGCCATTCTTTCCTTGTTTCACGATCTGTAAAGAAGCGAAAGTACTAACTTATATTAAATTTCTTGAGACACTCGCGGTTATCTACATCACTTACACTATTACTAAACGGGTTCTTTCCACGATTATTTTCAATTGAGCGATCACGATATTTCGGCACGTTTCGACTGTTTCAAGCGCCATGATCACGGGAAGACTGAAGAACTGCAGACGAAACGAACGAGAAAGAGGGTAGACAGATTTGTCTGCTCTTAAATGACCTACCGCAGTTACTGGAACGTGGAAAGAACCCGTTTAGTAATAGTGTAACTAACTCATATTGTTTACTGCGAAGGATGTTATTTGGAACTGAACGATTTTAACCACTGTCCTGTAACAACAAAATCTACTAACTTCTTTATTGATGTCATCAGCAGCCTGTTTGGGGTTATCATAGTCAACGGTGCCGGTGAATTCGCCATAAGAATTAACCGCTTTAGTGAATTTCTTGCAAAAAGGCTCATCGTCATCAGCGAATACTTTCCCGAAGTACTGAGTACTATTTGTTTTCCCATCTCCGTTGAGTAGTCTGTAGTACTGTCCCTTTATGGCCAGCTCAACCTGTGATTTAATATAGGGTTATTTGTTAATGTTGTAATGTAAAAAAAGTTCTGGAGTGGCGGCCACGAACCGGTAGGCGTAATGTTGGTAGACCCCCCACAAGATGGATCGACGATCTGGTCAAGATTGCGGGAGGTCACTGAATGCAGATGGCGCAGGACCGGTCGATGTGGCGAAGTTTGGGGGAGGCCTATGTCCAGCAGTGAACGTCTATAGGCTGATGATGATGATGAATTTGTTAATACAGAACAAAAGTAACCTCCATAGCCCAAATAATTGCATCTTTGAAGTGGCGGTAAAGCTATTGCATAGCATTTTGTATCAACTTAAGCAATTATAATTATTTTTATTAGAAAACGCGATGTACATTTATATAGTACCTGGGCGACCGAGCTTCGCTCAGTAATAATGACAAACACAAGAAACATTGGTTCCATATAGGAATAAAACTTAAAATGACAAAAAAATTTAAAATAAAACACCAGGATTTGAACTCTGAGCTTCAGGCACAAAAAGTTATGGTCCTGACCACTACACCAAAGCACTGCTAGCACGAAATTACTGTCCATATTACTGAAGCGTTAGGTTTTTTTGTTACGGAAATTCTGGATTCAGTCCCCGCGCTTAAGGCCCACGATAGAAGCTATGCAATTAGATAGCTTAACAATTTGTTGTTAAAAATAACTAATCTAGCATTAGATGTCTACGGAGTAAATGAAACGATAATTAAAGGAATTCAATTAATTATTTAAAATGTATTAGTGTCAAAATCAGTACAAAACTCTTTATAGCATAAATATCGTTGATGACGGGGGGATATGAACCTAAGCCTTGTATCTAAGAGTGTATAGTCCTTTCACCCCGCACAATCCCGCACTGGGTTCTGTCCTCAGCCGGGAGTGCTTAGTATTTGCGACATGAGGTTTTAGTGCCGTTCGACTCCCACATACCACAACCACAGGGTAGGTGGAAGTTCGACGATTTCTTTCTGGCCAAAAAAATCCAGGGGCGACGGGAAAGAATGCCATAGTGCGTCACGCATCGTGCCGTCCCGAATAACCTCGTGCTGGAGTCTGACCTCAGCTTATTGGAGGCTTTAGTGCGGTTCAACTTCCACATATCAGAACAAAAAAATAACACACCTCATCCTCGTTATCCAAATACATTAAATCCAACAATAATTGTTTTTCTTCCTTGCCCTTTGAGCATGAGAACATTTCTGCTAAAGCACTCATCAATCCAGGAACCGCAGTCGCGTAAGTATCCGTATTGTTTTTACTGACATAGTTCTAAAAATAAGTTAGAAATTAATTGAGGTATCACTAAATAAGGAGATTAATTAAGCTTGATCACAATAAAGCACAGGAGTTACGTTATTCTTGACGTCAACAAGAACGAGCATATCATCAATGTTGAAAATAAAGAATTTCTTTTTAAAGTATTTCAATAAAAAATGGATAAAAGTGATGACAAGATTTCCAGCAAGACAAATCAAATCAAATATATTTTATTGTCAACATAGGTATTTACATTTAGGTCTTGTATTTGAAGTAGTCTGGTCAGCCATGCTGCGCCATTTTAGGCTTACAATATCTAGGTAAATGATTGCGAATGATGTCATTCTTGTCGGTTAACACAAATTTGACAATTTAATTATATTTAGTGCCTATCTATAAAGTATCATCATCTAAAAATTCTGAAACAGTATTAAATTCTGAACAGTAATAACATTTTTCCACCAACAGTTCATAAAGTTTAACTTTGAATTTTTCTACCACTGTTATGTTCTTAATTGATGATGGAACCTTATTGAAAATGCGTGGAACTGCGTGGAACAATAATTCTTTTTTAGAGAATCCATGACGATATACTTTGATATAAAAATGTACAATAACCCAGTGGCTTATTATTAATGTAAAAATATACTTACATATAAAAAATCGACTGATAAAGATTGCACTGCTAATGTTAAAAAATTGGCTAGGTAGATCTGGTATGAATTTAAATCTGTTGAAAGAAAGTGAAGTTAAATTTTCTTGCAAAAGAAATACAATAACAAATATTAAGGAAACTATCAAAAATACTACGGTGATATTACTTTGTATATTCATTTATTACTTTGTATATTACTTTTATTATTAGAACGAAGTTTTGGAACGAAGTTCCTTATCGCGCGTTATTGAAAGGGGGCTAGACGGAAAAAAATCTTACGAAAAGTTGTCACGACACTTTTTTTGTTTTAGATGATTATCGCTTGATGGCGCTGTGATCAAAATCTTTTAAAACACGTTTCTTTTTTTTGTTTTAGATGATTATCGCTAGATGGCGTTGTGATCAATATCGCGAGTTACGTTAGGAAAAAAAATTATAAGATATCTTTTAATCGAAAGGAACTTCGTTCTATTCTGGTGTCCCAGGACACCTATCAAGTTTTTTTTTTTATTTATAGATAAGTCAATAAATACGATGATAAATCTTCAGGCCCGAGAACTGGCGCTTTTTGGGTATGTATTTGAGGCAAGCTGAAAACTAAGTTTATAGTTCTCCTGATATAGCCCAACCAGGAATTGCAAACCTGGCTGCTGAGTAGTGGGTCTACTATAAAAGGGTCCAAAAGTCAAATAGACCTAGATATCCCCCAATAAAAAATACTCCAATGAATTGTTTTGAAACAGGTAACATAGGATTTTTTTGAAGATGTCTGAGGGAGTTTAAAAAATAGACATTTTGAAACCGGTAGTACTAGTGCGGAAGTTCTGGTGGCCGAGTGGTTGAAGTGGTTACCTTCAGTACCGGAGATCGCAGGTTCAAAACCAGCCGGCTTGTACCTCTAAATCTTAATGTGAAAAAGATTGATGTGCAATTCTTCACAACACCACTAACTAAAAACGATGAAGGAAATCTACATATCGGAAAAGGATTTTAAAAATCCTTTGAAGATATGTGGAGCCCCCATTCCGCATTTAGCAAGCGTGATGGACTATGCCTAAACCCTCTTCAGAGGAGACCTGAACCCAGCAGTGGGTTGGTACAATACAGTACAGATAGTAACATAGACTAAATTTAAAACCAAAAATATATAAATTTCAATAATATTGATACTGAAAACTTAATTAATAATAAGAAAGGTAACTTACCATTACCAGCCACCACAGACAGTGCAAAACATAAACTTAATATTCTGAGCATCTTCACCAATGGATTCAAACTGCATGTAGTTGGCGAAAATGTTGGCTTTTATTCAAATTCAAATGTATGTAAAAACAAAAGATATACATTTGATATTAATTAATTCTAGAGTTCTATGCACTTTATTTTAATTATTGCAACTACGAGGCTTCCTTGCGCGAGGTCTTGAAATTAAATACTTTTTTCTTTTTTTTTTGCGTGATTGATAAACGAGCCTACGGCCCACCTGATGGTAAGCGGTCACCGTCGCTCATGAACCTCTGCAATGCCAGGGCAATGAGAGGCTATTATCTATCGCCTACCGACACAGGATTTTTCTTAAACCTCGTTTAAAGAGGGACATGTCATAGCGCTCCGGGAACACCGCGGATGGGAGTCCATTCCAAATCGGAATGGTACGGGGCAAAAATGATCTTCTGAAGCGAACATCATCATCATCATCAGCCTATAGACGTCCACTGCTGGACATAGGCCTCCCCCAAACCTCGCCACATCGACCGGTCCTGCGCCCTCTGACCCCCCACGAGATGGACCGACGATCTGGTCAAGATCGCGGGAGGTCACTGGATGCAGAGGGCGCAGGACTGAAGCGAACCGTAGAAGATTTTTTTTCAACGTTGATTTTTGTTATCGTCAAAAGCTACCACTAGTTCGGACCAAAAAATATATTTTAAGAAATGGCAAGAAACTCAAAGGCATGTCTTTTTTATATTTTTGATCTGTTTAAATGTATTTTAAATCGACTCATCGGCAAATCAGTTTATGTTTGTGCGTCGTGTTTCTACTATTTAGGTCAGACTTTTTAGGAAATTCCTCAATATACGTTGTAATATTAAATAAAAATTTCAATTCTGTATTGGGATGCTATAGTAAAAACTTTAATTTCTTTACATTGTTAGCCTTCGCAGCGGTAAACTAATCAATAAAGCTGAAGAGTTTGTTTAAACGCGCTATTTCAGGAACAATCCTGATAAAATATTTTAGTCTTAAATTGTCTACTTATCGGGGAAGGCTAGCCTTTTCTTTTTTTTTTAGTTGGAGGAAATCACCGGGTATGTGGGAGTTGAACCCCACTAAAACCTCCAACCGCTCACACTCAGCGTCCGAACCCCGGCTGAGGCCAGAACCCAGCACGGGGTTATGAGGGACGACGTGACGCGTTACGCCATCGGCACTCTTTCCCGTCGCGCCGCCCCCGAAGAAGGCTAGGCTAGACATAATTGTTCCATAACAGCCAGCGTTCTGTACTCAAATTCCAATAATGTAACTCAATGTCCATTACATTGACCAAAATAGATAAAGGTAAACCTGTAAGGCAAGTGTGGTTGATTATGACGACTGAAAGGTCCGATAACAGTAATGGATATTCAGTGTTAAATTGATTAGATACTCAAATTATAAAGTTTCAGTGCTAAAGCTTTGTTAGAACGAAGTTCCTTATCGCGCGTTATCGAAAGGGGGCTAGACGAAAATTCTTATGAAAAAGTTGTCACGACACTGTTTTGTTTTAGATGATTATCGCTAGATGGCGCTGTGATTAAAATCTTTTAAAACAATTACTTATTTTGTTTTATATGATTAATGCTAGATGGCGCTGTGATCAAAATATTTTATTTAAGTTATAATAATTTTATTACAACTCCCTCACTAATTAATCGAAAGGAACTTCGTTCCATCCGGGTGTCCCTTGACACCTCTCAAGTTTTTTTTATTTTTTTTCAACTTAAGTCATTTTATTTTCACAGAACCCTCCATATTATAAACTTTGAATTTCAAATTTAAAATTCAATTGCAACCTAATTGCATTTAATTAATATTGTAATAAAGAAGATAGTTTTAATTAGTCTATAAATTTGTTTAAATGGCAAAAAATTAGAGCAATTAGTCTCATTTTATTTTATTTATATTTTAGTTTTATTTTATAGTTTATACTACCTTAACCGCACAGTTTTGTCTGCGACGCAAAATAATTTCCGATTAGATTTTCAAAGTAAAATGCTATTATGCTATAAATGCAACTTAAAAAAGTAAAGGCAACTTAAATATGTTCTAAAATACTTGCAGAAAGATTGCCGCTCGATCGGTTGTGGTGAGGTGTGGAGTTCGCGAGATCACTTGAAGTTGTTAGTCAAGTCTGTTGTCCGAAATTATTTTTGTTTAGGATAGTTTTGACGAATTTTGATGTTGTACCAATTTTTATTTAATACTAGCTGGCCCACACAACTTTGTCTGCGTCACATAAGTAAATTTTCTCACCGTTTAAACCTTCCCTGGACTTCTACGAATATTTTAAGATTAAAATTAGCCAAATCGGTTCAGTCGTTCTCGAGTTTTAGCGAGACTAACGACAGCAATTCATTTTTATATATTAGACTAGCTGGCCCACACAACTTCGTCTGCGTCACATAAGTAAATTTTCTCACCGTTTAAACCTTCCCTGGACTTCTACGAATATTTCAGGATTAAAATAAACCAACAAATCATCCTATTTTTGATCTCTCTATAGGGGACATACATACAGCACAGATCTTAGTGCACTTATTCCTACAATTTGTCTTAACGTTTCTTTGTTTTGAGTAACTTTTTATCGCTGAAAATTCATTGCTATTCTGAAAAAGTAATAAAATGTGAAAACACTTTTATTTGTCTTTAACTGTCTTAGTTTATGACCGTAATTTACTTTTTTTGTGTTATTTAATGACATTTGAAGTCAGTTCATTGAACTGAGACACGTGCAAAAATCTACTGTATAATATAAATTTAATAATGTACTATGTATTTTGATAAAAAAAACCATCACCATTATTAATATTGATAACTAGCTGGCCCACACAACTTCGTCTGCGTCACATAAGGAAATTTTCTCACCGTTTAAACCTTCCCTGGACTTCTACAAATATTTCTAGATTAAAATAAGCCAAATCGGTTCAGTCGTTCTCGAGTTTCAGCGAGACTAACGAACAGCAATTCATTTTTATACAGGGTGATTTCCTAGTGAGGGTACATATTGAAGGTCATGGTAGCTGATGGTTATATATGACCAGTGAAAATATTCTTACCAAAGAATATGACTTAATGCCTTAGTAATCGCAACTTAAAAATATCTAAAATTCTTGCAAAATGATGGTTTTTCGACAGCTGATGGGTGTGGCGGAGGTGTGGGGTGCGCGAGATCACTAGAGGTCATTAATCAATACTCTTTAAGCAGAAATTGTTTATGTTTGAGGTAGTTTTGTCGAATTTAGAATAAAAAAAATAAAAAAAAAAATTGTATATTTACCTATTTTTTGTAATATTCCGTATTAGAACAGAGTACTCATCACCCTCCTGCAATATGTACCCTCTCTAACAAATCACCCTGTATATAAGATGGTAAATTTATTATCTTAAGATTATCCTAAGATACTGGATATCGTGTAACAGTAGAGTGCCAATCAAGACAAGTAAAACGAGCCCAAACACGATGGTCTATCTTGTTTAGTAGGTACCGGAGTTCTAATGTCCATCTTTCGACTTTATCATCAGATCAGCGCCATTTTGTTATATTATTGCACTGTCACGCGATATGTCAGCAAAATGTCAGCTCAATCGTAAGGAAACCAGGAGGAAGTTTGTTTTTAGCTTGCAAGATTCCACCCTACTTACATAGTTACATCCAATGCAAGTTAAGATAAAGCTTGTAAAAAGTATGTCATATTGAGCCTTATATTATAAAATAGTGGTAGATATAGCTCTAAATGTGGAATGAGCTCTCCTCTTCGGTATTCCCAGAGCGCTATGATTGGTCTTCTTCAAACGAGGCTTGAGGAGGGTCCTTAAATTAAGGTCGTATGTAGCGACCCCTCAGTGTCCCCTGACATTGCAGAGGTTCATGAGCGATGGTACCCACTTACGATCAGGTGGCCCGTTGGCTCGTCTGCCTACTGTAACAACTCATTACTGCACACTGCTGAGCTCAGGTCTCCTCCGAAGAGGGGTTAGGCATAGTCCACCACGCTTGCCTAGTGCGGATTGGGGACTTCACATATCTTCAAAGGATTTTTAGAACTCTTTTCCGATATGCAGCCAATGGTGTTGTGAAAAATTGCACATAAATCTTTTTCATATTAAGATTTAGAGGTACAAGCCGTCCGGTTCTGAACTCACGACCTCCCGTACGGAAGGCAAGCGCTTCAACCACTCGGCCACCACGACTATACATCTATACGTCTGCCTTCAATACAGCGAAATTACTCCGCTCAACAAAAAACGAATGGGAAGTGGAGGGGAGGATGAAGATGAAAACACATGAACATATAGTACACATGCCGGTAATAAATTAGTGAGGTCCAAGTAACGACGATCAATTACACGTAAATGATGTTCAAAATGTGCTGGAGCGATGAAAACGCTATCTGCTGGGTTCTGGGCGCGAACGAATGAACAATAGACTTATGTCATAAGCGATTTGGATCTTTGTATATTTCTTTTGCTGGTGAACCAATTTGAATGTTTCTTTTTTCTGTTGGTAAATAAAAAAAAAGACAAAATCGTCGTGTTTTGGAAAGCTTTTAATATTTAGTAACCATGCCATTCAAGAATAAAATCAGAAAAAAAATAGTATTCGAATTTTGTAAATTTTAAGCGAAGTTAATAATTTAATATGAGTTTGCATGTTAGCTCGTCTTCCTACTGACAAAAAATATACTAAGCTGTATTAAAAAAAATACATCAATAGACAATTTTATTTTAAGTACCCTCAACATTCATTATCTTGAACCACACCCCAAAGGTCCAGTAAAAAAATAAGGGTAAAATGTGGATAAAATAATAGGGCTTGGGTGGTTGCGTTCATTACCCAAACTCCGCCCCTGAACCCTGAAGACCGCTTTATCTAAACTTTTACCACAGAATAACTATGCAGAGAGAAAGTTTCGAACAAAACACTCTAACTAATCTATAACGAATTTCTCATTGATATGAAATTAAAACAAAAAACTACCTAAAAAATAATTATTATCGAAATCGGATAATCGGATCGGAAATTATATAAGAATAGTAGTAATTATATAAGAGTAGTGTTTTTCACGTTTCTTTTTTTTTTCTGTTGGTATAAAATAACTGAGTTGCAGATCTGACCACTGTAGTTATTTGCGTTATGTATAATTCTGCCTTTGGCGCTTGAGTTGTGGTTAACTTTCACTGTTTATTCATTTTTTCATGTAAACGTTTCATTTATCTTTAAAATATACTGATTATCGGTAGTCATTGACGATGTTTTTGTCCAAATCTGTTTGATTACATTTTGTTGTACAATCACAGTTGTAAATTGCAGGTAGTCTTGAATATATTTAATGTAATGTTTTAAAAATTAATGTCACTGCTTTCATAATTTTATGCCTGGTAATAATTTAAAAGCCAAATAGGTTTTATCATATTTCAATATTTTACTCTATAATAGTATATTTTATGTCATTTTTTGTATAATTTCTCGGTGTGTACGATCTGAACATTTGTGACGTCACTGCCAGCTGAGACTGAAAACCAGCGCTGGATGTTGGCATTGATTTTATAATCTATGTCGATATTCAGTAATACGCTGAGTCTCGGCTGGTTTGTGGTAAAAATGTAATATGTATGATTATGTAAATTGTATTTTCTATCTTTTGTACCATTTTTACCTCAAATAAAGTATGTCTATGTCTATGTCTATGAATAATTATAATTATTATTGAATAAAGAAGTATAAGGAAACACTCGTTACAAAACGAGTTAAGACAAGTAAAACGATCCTAAATACGATGGGTCTATCTTATTTAGTACAGGAGTTCCTAAGGCTATCATCTGACTCCACCATCAGATCAGCTCCATGGTAGCATATTATCACGCGATATCTATATTCTATACTAATATTATAAAGCTGAAAAGTTTGTTTGTTTGTTTGAACGCGCTAATCTCAGAAACTACCGGTCCGATTTCAAAAATTCTTTCACTGTTGGAATGTCCATTTATCGAGGAAGGTTATAGGCTAGTTATAGGCTATTTTATTTTGAAAAAAAAATAGAGATCCGCATGAAAATATCGAATATGTAACACAAGTGAATAATCGAAAACCTATTTATGCGTACGCTGCAAAAACTATTGACTATAGAACAAAATGATGTACTACGGGTTTTTAGGTCTTTTAAAGACAAACAAAAAAGTCCGCGACAGTATATATCTAACTATCATAGTTTAGTCACAACAACTGCTTTTATGTTAAAAAAAAATTTTGTTTTCTTCCAATCGGACTGTTCGTTGAGAAGTTATTACGAGTATAAAACATGAATACTCCCCGGGCCGCGCAAATAATATCGCAACAGCATATAGAGTACTGTTTGAACTCCTTTGTGACGCAGACGAAGTTGCGAGGGTCATCTAGTATGTATATATGCATGCAAAGTTCCATCTCAATCAACCGAGATTGGTCAAATTCAATTCGTAAGATTTAACCCGAACCTACATACCTGAACCCGAACCCGAACTTACATAGTTACGTCCAGTGCAAGTTAATATAAAGCTTGTACAAAAGAAGCTGTTTTGAGGTGGTTGTTGTAAAGGAATGGTATATATAGGGTGGATTTGTAACTTGGGACAATTTGAAGTGGGGTGAATGAAATATTATATATCATCCAAAAAATGGTGCGACTGAGCACCATTTTTTGGATCGGTTAAACTTTTTTTCTGACATTGTATAGGAAACGTACGACTATCGTTACGGACTTTTTTTTTATCCAATTCCTAAAATAAAAGTGGTTCTAAGTTTTTTTTCAACATGTCATTCACCCCACTTCAGATTGTCCAAAGTAACAGATCCACCCTGTATAAAAGCTTTACATCTGTAAAGTAATCTGTGCTATCATTAAGTACAATTTCCCTCTCATTTTTCGCGCTATCATTTCTCTAATTTTTTTTCCTGATAATACCTAACTTGAAGTTTTTATTCTTAATTATTTTTTTCCCGCCGACGGCTGCGCTGTGCAATTATGAAGAATTACATTCAAAGAACTTGGCCTGTAATGAAGTCTGTAATGGATAATTCATGTACTTTATAAGTTATAATTTTTGTTTTTTTTTTCTTGCCTTGGTGAACGAGGTACAGGTATACTAACCCATTATCGCCCACTGCTATGCTCCTCAGAAGAGGGATTAGGCATAGTCCACCAGGCTTGCCCAGTGGATTGGGAACTTCACATATCTTCAAAGGATTTTTAGATCCATTTTCCAACATGCAGGTTTCCTCACGATGTTTTCCTTCACCGTCTCTCAAGGACTCCTAGGTTTTGTAGGAATTATGATCAATTATTTATTGCTTCTCTTCTTAAATAATTTTAATTTCTCTTCGTAAATAAAAACCTTTTAACTTAGGTGGATAAATTATATATGAGACTAGGTGACACGCGCAACTTCGTCTGCGTCACAGAGGAATACAACATAGTCTATAGCCTTCCTCGATAAATGGACTTTCTAACAGTGAAAGAATTTTTCGGATCGGACCAGTAGTTCCTGAGATTAGCGCGTTCAAACAAACAAACTCTTCAGCTTTATAATATTAAATATATTATATAATATATAATACCTATATGAGATTTCAATTCGTTTTTACTTACAATGACTACTAGCTTAACAACCTGCTTATATAAAATGAACAACAGTTAAGATTTTATTGCAAGTTATTATTCGTCTTGTAATATATTTTCTCTTGTTCCAATTGAAGCCTTAACATCGGTAGAATAACGTCCAAATTTGATCAGAAATCTTTAGCTCTTTTTAATTCATTTTTTTCATCATCGACCATCTCTTATTATAAGTTTTAATCCCAGTAAAATAAAGTTTAAATTTGTTCAGCAAGTTTTTGTCCTTTTTTAATAAATAATGATCAACGAAAGGTAGATAAATTTATCTAATAATCTTGTTCCCAAGATATTTTCGTTGTCCCTTTGAGAGGACATCTAATTCGCGACCCTTAGCTTTAGAGCTTTTAAACTGAATGTAAAGAATATTGGACTTTTTTCAATTACAATTAAGGATTACTTTGATATTTTTTTAATAAAATCGAGGTTTGTTTATGCTGCGTTTTGTCTTGTTGTTATTCAATTAAATTGGAATTTTATTGAAAAATTATTTTCTGGAGGCTTCAACGTTTATAAAAATATGTTTTCCTTATATTTTTTTATTGACGTGTAGACGATCCAACGGTGAATATAATTGTTAGTAGTAACCATCGCTCATGGATCTCTAAAATGTCCGGAGATACTGCGGGGACGCTACTTCTTAAGGATTTTTACCAAGCATTGTTTGGAAAAGAACAAGTTATAGCGCTTGTAACACGAGTTCATTAAATGATCATTGTTTAAATTTCGACTTAAATACAAGATTTTAAAATCCTGAATAAAATGTCTAACAACTCTATCATTAGCTCCATGGCATATTATTGCATTATCACGCGATATACATACGTGTACAAAATTTCAACTGAATCAGAAACGGGAAAATTATTAAACCAAATTCAACTATAGTTCGGCCGTTCAGAGAATGCGTTCCTGACACGTAATGGCGTTGCAGTTACGATAAAAATATTTTTGCTGGATGTTTACCGTTTTAACAATTGATGAGCATTAAAACAACATTATTATATCAATAATCAATCAATGTTATAATTTTGTGCCAAACTGAGCGTCAAATAACTTGGTAAACAATACTTTTCGTGACTAACTGATAGGTGACAGGAACGCATTCTCTGAACAGCCGAACTTTAGGCAGATTCTACATAATTACATCCAGTGCAAGTTAAATATAGTTAAAATAGTAATCTGTGCTTTCACGGTTTGTTCCGTCAAACTCATAGCGTGCCTGCACACCTGAAACAGTATTGTCAATACTTGTGACAGAAGCAGAGATGGGATTTAAAAGTCATAACAATTTAATTGTAATGTTATAAAAAAATAGCAATGATAGCGTTTAAGTAGCATGCTCTAAACATCTTTTAGATATTGAAATTGTGGTGTATATACCTCCTGGTGGTTACGTCAAGTGAGTTTATTTCTATGTATTACGCTAAAAGATATGAAAAAAAGTAGTTTCAGGCAGCATCAAACCTGTAAAAGTATGAAAGAAATTTGAATTAATTAATTGCATATATTAAAAATTAAAATACCACCTGAATAGTAGACTTACGATAATAAAATTAATATTTTTAACATTATGTGATTTTGGAACTCGATCCTAAAATATAATTATTTTTTTTCAAGTATTATTTATCCTAAAATATGCAAATGCTATTTTTGAAAATGAGTTTTTAATTAACACTTTCTTTAACATGCTATTTTTTTGTATCTTTTCCCATCCCTCGATCGAAAGTATTGTCAATACTTCTTTAGGTGTGCGGGCACGCATAAAACATTATAAATAGGCCCAGGAAACCCTAAATAGCAAAGGGAAGTTTATGTTATTTTAAATTGGCCCTTGTTGTCCCTAGAGTGCTATTCCACGCTTGTGCCAGATTGCAGTGTGTCGTTAGAGGAACATTCCAGAAAAGTAGGTTTTAGTATGACGGGAATGTGTTTTTAATTGTTTTATTACCTTTGTTTAGAGAGTTTGCTTTTTTGGTGTTTTCATTGTTATTTTTGTGTGTCCAAAATTCATTGTAACGACTTTGAATTTACTGTTTTTAATACAAATATATATAAATCAGACTAATATCTGTCGAACGAATACCATGCCCATGCAATTCTGCAATACCGGAGTATTAAAAAGCCGTTACCTCGCCTCAAGTTGCCTCCCATATTATAGAAATTTTGTTAAAACTAATTCGTAGAGAAAAATGTCATACTTTTTAGTTGAGTTTTTAGTAGAACTTGGTAAGAACTAAGAATGGAAAAAAGCATAGCCACTAGGTACTAGATAGAATAATAATCATGGTACATCGATGAATATTTTTAGTCAAAAGACAAATGAAGTCCTAATGAGTAGATCATAGTACAACAGAACTATACGGCAAAAGTCCAAGAGCGACAGTACTGTACCAACCCATTACTGCCCACTGTTGGGCTCAGGTCTCCTCAGAAGAGGGATTAGGCATAGTCCACCACGCTTGCCTAGTGCGGATTGGGGACTTCACATATCTTCAAAGGATTTTTAGAATCCTTTTCCGACATGCAGGTTTCCTCACGATGTTTTCCTTCACCGTTTTTAGCCAGTGGTGTTGTGAAAAATTGCACATAAATCTTTGTCACATTTAGATTTAGAGGTACAAGCCGGCCGGATTTGAATGTAGAAGAGCGACAGTAATGACTAACAATCAAATAGCCTGTTAATATCCTCATACCAAAATAAAAACACAAAAAAAGAAGTTTTTCGACGTTTTAAATATTCGACAAATAACTTGGCTTCCCAAAGAATACGAATGACAGTAGATCGTATCGGGAAAGAAACCATTAATAATGTTCAAAACATTGTTTGGTGAGGATCTCTACGAATTACGGAACCCTGACTTGGAACGCGAGAAATATTCTCGATTATTTTTTGCAAATTTCTGATGAAGGGGACGGTTTTGTGTTTTATTTTCTGGTTAGGAGAGTATTAATGTGGGACTTTGTTCAGGCCTATCTCTAGTATTAAGAGGTCGTTTAGTCAGTTCAATTCGAGGTTTAAGAAATATGTCCTGTATGGGTCGGTGATAGATAACAGCCCCTCATCGCGCTGGCATTGCAGAGGTTCATGAGCGACGGTGACCGCTTACCATCAGGTGGGCCGTAAGCTCGGTGATCTTTCTTGCAACAATATAAAAAAAGTTCAACGTCCATTATGTATAAGGCTCAAAATGCAATATGACTAACTAAAATAAGTTCGATAAACAATGCCATTATGATTTTTTGCATTTTGAGCTTTAGGTACAGGGTGTTAGGTATTAAATTGAATAAACTCCAACGCGTGACGAAATTTTGGTTATGGAAATCGTGATAACTTGTTAACTTAGAAGTTGTATTTCATAAATATAACCTTTCTAAAATGACGAGGGAAAATCTTATCGGAAAAATGTATAAAGTTACAAATAATTGTATCTGTTCATACCGTGTTTTTTCGGTCTTTACTACATTAATTACATCAAAACATTTTCCCGTTCCACGTCACCAGAAACTCCATCATATAAAACTGTCATTACACGGAATCCAAGAGGCCTATTAAAGCCATTACACAAGGTCCCCTGAGATCCAGGACGGTCCGGTTCGGTCCGGCTTAAACCGGATCAAACCAGATTAAACCGGTCCAGACTTGTCCCGTAAATCTGCCCGAGTTTATTACACAGGTTTAATGAAGATCTTTTGTTGGTTATGAAATTATTTTCGAAGATTAATTTTTGATTGGTCGGTTTATTTTTCGGGCTTTTGGACGGATTAGGTTCTATTATTTTTTAAGCTTCATGGTAACGAAGGTTTGAGATTTTTTTGTGATTTTAATTTGCAGTAGCTGTGTTTTTAATGGTTTTAAATATGGTATTTCTTTCAATCTCCAAATACCTTGGATCTAGTAATACGTAATGGTCGTGTGAAAAAACAGTTTTTATTCATATAGCAGTTTGTCATTTGGAACAAAGATCCTTATCGCGCGTTACCGAAAGCGGGCTAGACGGAAAAAAATCTTACGAAAAGTTGTCACGACACTTTTTTAGTTGTCACGACACTTTCTTATTTTAGATTTGTTTTAGATGATTATCGCTAGATTGCGCTGTGATCAAAATCTTTTGAAACACATTCCTTTTAAATTATAAGATATTTTTTAAACGAAAGGAACTTCGTTCTATTCGACTGTCCCATGACACCTCTCAAGTTTTTATTTAATTTTTTTATTTTATTGCTAGTTATATTTAACAAGTACTTTTAATTTTTTTCTTTTCAATATAATGAAGACTTTATACACATTTGTGAAAAAACTTCATAAAACATTATTTAAAATACGGATCTTCTCATGTATCTTGTTTTCATAAAAAAATGTCAATCGAATAAATTTAAACACGGTTTTTACAAACTTTTCTTGTATATCCCAAAGCTACACAAAATGCAAGTTAAAATAATTATTGCAGTTAAATTGTTTTGTGAAACGTATTCAACGAACTGATTACAAAAACTCTGCGGACCAAATAAAAATGAAATCGCTTCGTTAAACAAATTTACATATTATTGTTTCATCTTTATTTCCTTCCTTTAATACCTTTTTACTCTTTCACAATTGAAAATGTAAATTTTGTTATTCATGGTCATTTATTGTATTGTTTTTTTTAGTTATAGGAATAGGTATTGAAGTTAATGAATAACATATTTTTGGGTGCACCGATTTTGACGATAATTTTTGTCTGAAATATTTTTGATGCTGTCTTGTTGAATATACAGGGTGGATCTGTAACTTTGGACAATTTGACGTGGGGTGAATTTTTATTTTTTGAATCGGTTAATTTTTTTTCCGACATTGTATGGAAAACGTACGACAATCGTTGTGGACTTCTACTATGATTAATTTTTTCTTGATCCAATTCCTAAAATAATAGTGATTCTAAGTTTTATTTCAACTGGTCATTCGCCTTACGTCAGATTGTCCAAAGTTACAGATCCACCCTGTATTTGACAAAAATCTCAGTGTAAAATAACTTTGGAACTACATATTTTAAAAAATGTAGTTACTCGATAAAAGGTCGAAGGTTTGCGGTGTATGTTTGCATTTTTTTCGATGAATCATTTCCGATGATTTTCGTTTCTTTAAATGCAAATACTTTTGACTTAATTTCATTTGAATAAAAACCCATATGGTTGTGTTTGTGCTATTCTCAAAAAAATGGAATTATGTCATTTTCATATTTATTTATTTTATTTTTATTTATTGGAACGAAGTTCCTTATCGCGCGTTATCGAAAGGGGGCTAGACGGAAATTCTGACGAAAAAGTTGTCACGACACTTTTTTTTTGTTTTAGATGATTATCGCTAGATGGCGCTGTGATTAAAATCTTTTAAAAACAATTCCTTATTTTGTTTTATATGATTAATGCTAGATGGCGCTGTGATCAAAATAAGAGAGAGAGAGAGGGACAGACGTTTTAAACTAACTAATAATTATAACTTAAAAAAATAAAATGTTATTACAATTCCCTCACTAATTAATTGAAAGGAACTTCGTTACATCCGGGTGTCCCTTGACACCTCTCAAGTTTTTTTATCTGTAAATATATTACTTACATTAATTTGTATTGACCGAGAATCTGTTAAACACATCTGTTGGAATCCAGCAATTAAAATCGAAATGGTTTCTCATTAATAATAATTAAAATTCAAATTGGATGACGGAGTGCTAATGAAACCGCGAGAAATCATTCTGAAAGCCAATATTGGCGCCGATATGCAATGACAATTCAATTAATGATGTAAATCAAAAAAATTAAGGTCTCGTAAAATATGTGTCGATAATAAATGAAATGGTGGAATTTGAAAGTGGATGGAGGAGAGGAAGGCCTAAGAAGAGATTGTTGGATTGTGTGAAAGAAGATATGAAAATTCGTGGCGTGACAGAGGACTTATGTCAGATTAGGAATGAATGGAGAGATAAAACATATCGCGTCGACCCCATTTGAATGGGATAAGGTAAAGAAGCTAAAGAAGAGGAATAAATGAAATGGTTCGGAATCTTCAAATTCAACGGGGTTACTAAATAAGATTATTATTTTCAAAGAAAAGCTAGCTGCAACTGTTTAAAAAATAATTCAGAGGTACAGACGATTCGACTACCACGACTAAGGAATTAAGTAGCAAGCACTCGTGGTTACCTACTGCTGGACTTAAATCTTCTTAGTGGATCCGGCATAGTCCACGACGCTTGCCTTTTTTTTTTTTTTTTTTTTTTTTTTTTCAGTTGGAGGAAATCACCGGATCACCGGGTATGTGGGAGTTGAACCGCACTAAAACCTCCAACCGCTCACACTCAGCGTCCGAACCCCGGCTGAGGCCAGAACCCAGCACGGGGTTTGGAGGGACGGCGCGACGCGTTACGCCATCGGCATGCTTTCCCGTCGCTCCGTCCCCACGACGCTTGCCTAGTAAGTGTTAGCCGAAATTGTTTTCGAAGGATTTGACATTCAGTTTTCTGATAAATTCCACATAAATACATATTTATACCATCTTTTAAAATTCCTCTATAAAAACATGTGACTTCTCCCGCAACAATTATAATCATCAAATATCTAATTGCTCAAATTGTTAACCTCAATGTCAACATTGATCGTGTATCAACAAGCTAATCGCTAATTGTCATGCGATTATTGCTCAACTGTCGCTTGTTCGTTAGCTAATCCTGTTATGATACTAACTAATATTATCCTGCAATTTGTTTTGTTTGTTAAATTATACTATTTATTTATTTATTTTATTTGGATCCTCAACAAAGGTAACACATACACAGAACAAATTAAAAATACATTACATATTACTAACTTTCATCATCATCATCATTAGCTTATAGACGTCCACTGCTGGACATAGGCCTCCCCCAAACCCCGCCACAACAGCCAGTCCTACGCCATCTGCATCCAGTGACCTCCCGCGATCTTGACCAGATCGTCCATCTTGTGAGGGGTCTACCAAACTTGCGCTTACCGGTTCGTGGCCGCCACTCCAGAACTTTTCGGCCCCACCGGCCATCCGTTCTTCGTACTATACTAACTTTACTGCAGAATTAAATGTATTTTGAAGATTATTTTTTTGAACTTTAATTGTGTGATAGCTAATATACCTACTAATATATAAATAATATGTAAGCATTGGGATATATAAATGACAGTAATTAATTATCATTAGGCTTTAACAATAAAATAAAACGTTAATAGTTTTCAGCACTAAAATAAATTCAAATTTACTTGCCATTGAATTTTTATCTACATTTAAACAAAATATACAGGGTCAATAACCCGAGATAGACTAAAATATGTAAATGGTTTGTTATTTATGCCTTAACATTTACATAGGCCTGCTTTTCTAGTACTACATTATTATCTAGTCTGCGAATTAAATAACAAAATATAATTTATTAACAAAAAAAATTAATACCTAATCCTGGCTATCAGAGGCAGTAGAGCTAGTGCTCTATATAATAAAACGAGCCCAAAAACGACGGGTCTGTTTTGTTTAGCACAAGAGTTCCTTTGACCACCTTCCGAATCCATCATCAGATCAACGCCATTTTGCCACATGATATAAATCTGCTTGTAAAATGTCAGCTTAATTGGAAACCGTTTGCCAAATTTAGATTCCACCCGAACTCACATAGTTACATCCAGTGCAAGTTAATATAAAGCTTGTTAAAATTAAGGCACTCCCCAAACCGCTTCATCATTATCAAAAGCAGGGAGCCCCAAAAAAAACCGTTGCGCAAGACAAAATGATGATAAATTCGCTGTCACTTTGACAAGTTCCATCAATCAGCTTGAATAACAAACAAACAAAATGATCGATCAGATGATGTGTCTTTTACGTACAGTAATTGTTTTATCATGTTGCCTTACTGGGTCTTTGTGATTTATTTTGTTATATTGGTTAACATGGTTAGTGTTTTAAATAAAATTGCTGTTTATTTTGTAGGTTTTGTTTTACGGTTGTTAAATGCTGGCAGAGATTGTTTGCAATTAAAAATTGGTGAAACGTAAGCTGTTGTTCTTAATATTCCAATTAGGTTGTAATCTGATGGTAATACGGAGTGGAATGTGTTTGACAAATCGATCCAAGATGGCTGTACTGTACTGTACTGTACTGTACTGTAACAACCCATTACTGCCCACTGCTGAGCTCAGGTCTCCTCCGAAGAGGGGTTAGGCATAGTCCACCACGCTTGCCTAATGCGGATTGGGGACTTCACATATCTTCAAAGGATTTTAAGAACCCTTTTCCGCTTTCCAAGATGGCGCCTACTACAAAATGGCGGATTAAAGTTTCACAACTTCTTTGAGTGATAAAACTGGACTAGACTAAACTAATTGCAATATATTTGCCCCAAATACGGATAGCAAATATACGGGCAAAATATTTAACTTTAAAGTACCAGGGGTTAATTTATACTTGTTAAGAATTGACATATTTTTTTTTATAAGTATACAGTAAAGAGAACAATACAAAATAATTTAAAATCCAAAGTGAAATATATTTGTTTACAATTTAACACAAAAATCCTTTCTAAAACAAACAATTTCGTCAACCGTTCGTTTGTTTTGAAACAAAGGAGAATGACCGTTCCTTGGAGCCGTTTAATTTGACTTCAAATCCACGATTACAGGGTACAGCTTTGTAGTACTGTGTCAAAGGCACGCCGATCGACCAGAAATATTTGGATGTTTTACATTGCTTGTTTTGTTAACTCTGTTTAATTTTGTGTTGAGGTAAGACTTTCTTTTTGTGTCAAATATTACTAGTACCTCTTTTCAAAGAATCATTGATGTAAAAATACTACTAGTGAAAATTTTGGAATAAGATTTGTGGGTTCAGTGGACTTATGACCAAATTCTTGCAAATGTCGTAACCGCGAGTCAGGATCTCTCGCGCTATTATTGGTCGCCACAAGATTGAAAACTTAAGATATTAATGGTTTAAATTAAAGGTCTTCAACTTGTTTTAAAAGTGTGTGGTACACTATCACTAATCACTGTTAAGGAGACTTGAGCTCTGTAGTGAGCAGTAATGGATTAAAACAGTATTAATAAGTAAGACTTTGGACTATTTCTGAATGACTTACTATTCTGGTCGATATATTGAAACGTGTATTATTACCATGCGGCCTTTGATCAATTAGAATGTTGGTCCAATAGGCCCCCTTGGTGTTACCAGAGTGCTATAACTTTTAACATTCTTCAAATCAGACTTGCAGAAGTCCTTAAAGGGAGATTTTAGGTCGCAGCTAAATAGTGTTCTCTGAGAGAGTGTGCAGAGGTCGTTGAGCGACGGTTACCACGTATGACCAGGGGAACCTTTGGGCCGAATTGTTTTCACACATTGCAACAAAAAAATTGTTGTTGTCAAATATATATAATAATACCATGATACCTATGGGCCCAAGACAAGTTAGCTTTCCCTCGGGTTCCTGGGCTTCACTGCTCAGAGTCATTACGATGGTCGCCGCTGTGGATTCTGGCTACACAGGAGTTACAGTAGTGGGAGTGAGAGGTGGGCCAATACCCGAAATACTATGATACCTATGCCACTTTTTAGCATCACAAAGGAAGGGTTCAGTAATCACCTAAAATGTTACTGTTATAAACTTCTACAAATTCTTATTGACACACATTTCAAGAGTGCAAAGTTATTTACACTAGTTCGTCAATCACCAACATAAAGTCAAATGTCAAACATTGGCCCAACTTCCACCGATCGATCTCCAACATCCAACTTTGCAAACTCACTTTGTCAAGGTTGTCACCCAGGATTTATCAGTTTCAGCGTTTCGTAGGGCTAATGTATTCGCAAAGTTCGACAAAGCGACGTCCCTGAGGAAAAAGGGGCGTCTAATAGAAAGTTTGTGAGTTCGATGTATTAGGTGTTGGCGGTAAACGGATTTATTTTTATTTGTGTTGGTTCAATTGGATCAAACATGCTTGACATTAAGTGTTTTATTTAAGGTTGTTAATATGCAAATTAGGTAGTTTTTTGCGCGACGAGAAAGTGTGCCGAGAGCGTAACGCGTTGTTTCGTCTCTCATAATCCCGTGCTGGGTTCTGGCCTCAGCCAGGGTTCGGACGCTGAGTGTGAACGATTGGAGGTTTTAGTGAGGTTCAACTCCCACATACCGGGGATCCGGTGATTTCCTCTAACTGAAAAAAAGGTAGTTTTATTATAATGTGTGCTATGATTTGTTCCTGTTTAAATGAAGTTTGAGAAGAGTACTAAACAGTATTTTTTATTTAGAGGAATTTGAACCGCAATAAACCTCCAACCGCTCATGTCAGCGTCCTCGGCTGAAGCCAGAACCCAGCACGAGGCTTGCCCATCGCGCAGTTCTATATATGGTAGGACGTACGTTAATAGTGGCCCTGTAGTGTCCCCTGACATTACAGTATTAAAGCTTAAGAAAGACTATTAGTTAATCTACATAACTATAAAAACAAATTACGTGAATAATAAATTATTCGAATAATAGGAATACGTTAGGACCGTTTTGTCAAAACTTAATTTAAATTGAAATTGTTCAGTGATTGATCTTGTCAAAATTATTATATTGTAAGACATTTTCACTCTTATATTTTACTTTCAATATTACTTTTTGGGATGACAGATTTTTACTTAGACATTTTTGGATTGTTAGTCTTGTAAAGAAACATTATTATAATTTAATTACTTTTAAATTTAAAACACTAATTTGTCAACTACTTTACAAGTTGAGATAATGTTAACAACATACACAATTATTCTAATTACGACAACATAACCTAGAAATGTTAATTAAGCGTTACAGTTACTGATAAATATATTATTTTATTTTTATTTAAATTAGTTTTTATGTATTCAATTATTAATATTCATTCGTAATTTAGGTAGATAGATAGGCCATTATTTTGAAAGTTTTTAGGTAAATGATAAGTAATTATTAGGGGTGTGCGAATAATTCGAACTTACGAACTATTCGTTCCGAATCGAATATTAATATTCGACCCGGAACTCGAATCCTCGAATTATTCGATATTTCGAATAGTATCGAATTTGACTACGACGATGCATCGGAAATAGGACAAGAATTTGTATTTTTTAGATAATATCTTGACAATGCAATAATGTGATAACATGGAGCTGATCTGATGACCCTATCATGACGGAACGTAGTCATAGGAACTTCTTTACTAAACTAAATAGACCCGTCGTGTTTGGGCTCGTGTTATCTGTCTTAACCAGCATTTTACTGCTACACGATATCCAGAGTCTTAAAAGCTTGTATTTAAAATGTTTTCTATAAAATAGCTTTTTAAGACTTCTCCACTATACCTACATGTCTCATCATGTGTTCCTTCGATGTTTATAGTCAGCGGTATTGCAATAAACTTAACATAATTTTTAACCCTATCAGGACAATAAGGGGTTGTCCATTAATCACGTGAGGCTTGAAAGGGGGGGGAGAGGTTTGATAAAAATCACGAAAATAACACAAGGAGGAGGGGGGGTATAGTAAGATATCACGTGTATTTATTTTTTCGTCAAACGCGCGATTTTTAAACAAATAATAAGCGGCACGGCGCGAAAATGTTAAGATTCGTTGTAGGTACTAAAAATACACGTGATGTTGAGAAGGGGGAGGGGGGGTGGTCTTAAACCTCACTACGTATCACCGATGGGGGAGGGGGGCTTAAAAAATGCTAAAAAAAGATCACGTGATTAATGGACAACCCCTAAGATGGCTGAGACTAAATATGCGAATACTACACAATATTTAAGTTATTCTGTAAAGTAAGAGATATCACTAGAAAAACACTGTAGGGTGTACAAATTTAATTTTCCTTTTAATTTCATGGGAAACATTTTAACACAACGTACCTACGTTTGACATTCATTAAAAAAATATCGATTCAATAATAATCAATAACGATTTTTATAGAAGGGAAAAATATTTCCTGTGAGCGTGAAAGGGTTAACAAAACATTTAGAGATAATCAGAGCTCAAAATAGCGTCCTCTTATTAAAAGCATAGGTACTTACAACTTATAATGTAATTTTGGTATTTTAATAAAGAGTTTTTGTATTGTATTGTACGTCAAAGTAGTTTTCAAACAGTCGCAAAACAAAGCTACTCTGTATTCACACATTCCCACGTATGTACCACCTACACAGTCATTATTTGCCTTAAGGAATAAATTGATTATCTAAAGCCGTCTTGAATACTAAGTGTTTTCGACAAAGGCATAATCTAGAAAAGTTGGGATAATGTCGAAAGAAACGTAGTTAGGACTTTGTTTGTTGGGGATATTACCTACTTGTTTTTGGGAGAGTATTATGAATATAGAAAAATTGCAAAGCGCGAAGTCTAATGGAGGTTGTCAAAGGAAAAAAGAATGGAGATTTAAGGAATATGATTTGAAGCAAATTTGCCAAAAATATCTAAACGGTAGTAACCTGGTGTCCATATTTAAGTGTCATCCGTAGAGTTCCACATAATCGATATATATTTGTTTGTAATCTTGCTATCCTTGTTTAGACGAGGCTCTATGGGAATCCTTAGAGTAGGTCTTAGGGAATGGTCCTGCAGTTCATAATAACGATAATAACTTACTGCTGCTACCATTGTAATTGTTTATAACTGACCATTGTCATTAAATTAGTCTATGGACATCTATAGTTAGATCCCTCTCCTCTACCTCGATTTCGGGGACGGCGCGATGGGAAAGAGTGCCGAGCGCGTAACGCGTCGCGCCGTCCCTCCAAACCGTACTGGGTTCTGGCCTCAGCCAGAGTTCGGACGCTGAGTATGAGCGGTTGGAGGTATTAGTGCAGTTCAACAACCTCGACTTAAGCCTCTTCCGAAATCATCCACAACCACCAGTCCTATGCTGTTTGCTTTCTATGATTTCCCTCGACTTTGTCCAGATCATCGGCCCATTTTGTGGGAGTAGTGCTTATTTTGGTACCAGTTCGCATCAGCTTTTTAATTAAATGCATAATAATATTATAAACTTATTCAGACACTCGCGGCTTTCTATAATACTTTCATGCATTTTTAATAATATCGAGACAACTCAATTAATTAAATATCGTGGTAAGAACCCGTTAAAAATGCATGAAAGCATAATAATATTGCTATGGAAATCCACGTTTTCATCTCTCACTGCAGTAGTATTGTTTGGTACACTATAGACTACAGGAACTGCATTAAAACAATTTTAAAACTCGTCTACCCCAGGCTTTTCATTAGTCGTTAGTAAAGTTTTATTAATTAGGTGCGCTGTGCCCGCGATCCGCGAAACCGTTGAAGTTGGGACATTTATTGGTTCTATCAAAACTTTTCGTTCGGTTTGCATTTCGGGCTTTTTGTAATTTATGTTTGTGTCGCTCAAAGGGGTATTTTGGACCAATATAGTTATTTAACTATGGCAAGCAATAGTCTTGGTTGCTGATGAGGTAGTAAAAATAGATTGATGTGGTCAGTTTGTATAAGTTTGTGGCCAACACTCAAGAACTTTTCGGCCCCATAGGCCAACCGTTCTACGCACTATATGTCCTGCCCATTGCTAATTTAAAGACATAATTCTTCGGGCTATGTTGGTACTTTTCCATATCTCCTCATTTCAGATATTTTAAATATTTTTTCCACTTTGCTAAACTCTTAAATTTTAAGATCAGACACCACTTACGATCACGTAGCGTATTCATTCATTATGCTACGTTAAAAAAATCCAGTAAAACACAAGTACAACTTACTTGATCTCAAACTAAAGTTGTTAACAAAATAATGTACTTCAAAAAGTCTAGCCAAAATATACTCCGAATTGTCCTCGTTCCAGGATTAGGGTTTACGCGTCAACCCTCGGGACGCGTCATAAACTAAATCTAGACACGACATTCCTTTTATCAATTTTACCAACAAAAATAAGAACATTGTTTTATGTGGGATAGAGAGACATATTTGTTCTATCTGTTTGTGTTCGACGAAAATGATTTTATGATCCATAAGTTGTTTTTTTCGCGCAAAATAAATCTCAAAGGAATAAATATAATTAAAGGTATTTTAAGCCTAAAGTCGCTGTTTTATGTCTAGAACTCTATAAACTTATTGCTAATTTGTATACTACTTCAGAGTAAGCACATCCTGTATTTGAGGTTTGAAAAGAATAAGTAAAGTCCATTGAAAGTGGGACAGTGTCGCCTGAGAATTCACAGGTCAATTATAGACGATATTCATCACCAGGTCCTCCACCTATCGTTTCGTCTATCGTCTACATTCCAATGTAAGCTCATTTATTTATCAGGCAATAAAAACCAACTATAAAACTTTGCATAATACGTAGCTTCATATCCCTACTAATTTATTTATTTAATACTTTATTGTACACGACAGAAAAATAAGTTATATTAAAAGATGTTCACAAAAGGCGAGCTTAACTCAATACTAATATTATAAATGCGAAAGTAACTCTGTCTGACTGTTACGCTTTCCTGTTTAAACCTCTTTCTTAGACCCTGAGAAAGAAAATAGGCTTTTATATAACTTTTTATTGCGAAAAAAAAGGATGAAGAAAAAAAACGGTTTTATTCAGCAGCTAGTTCTTACGAGTAATATTTATGTCTTGTAAGTATTTTTAGATAAAATAACAATCAGACGTCAACAAGAGACCGGTTAAGTTTTTCCTCAATCTTATATATTTCTAAGCATTTTATTCACCTTATAAATCCTAGTTTTGGTAACAGCTAGACCTTTTTCACCCGACCTGACCCAGTGACACATAAACATCTATTTAGTATTGGAAATAAAACTCTCTGTTTATTGGCGCCATAAAAACAGAGGTCTGTAACTGGGTGCTTGGTTTCCAGAAAATACGATTTCATTTATAGTATGATCGAACACAGATGTTTAGATAGCTTAGATATATTGAAAGATGTTGAAAAGATTTGGTTTACCTGGTAAGGTTGACATCCAAATTTTGTTTACAGTGTGGTGTTCGTGTGATCTTGGATAGTTTCTTTACTTACGTCCAAACTTCTAATTTAAAATTAATACTTTAATTAAATTATTATTTCTTGAAAATCAGTGTCTTATAGTAGAGGAGCCCAAGCGGGGATTCCGGGATTTACTACAGCGCGGCAGATTAATATACAGGGGGTACCTTGTACCCGGTTAAGTACCTCCACAAAATATGAGGCCCATATCTAAGGCCGCCCGTGAAGGATACAGGATCAGATTAGTAAAAAAAAATTGACGATCAGAAATTCTCGAGCGCGTCAGATTAAGGTAGGGTGAGTTAATTACATCCTAAAAAGTGTATATTCCAATAATCTGACAATTTGAGAGTGACGTAAAAAAAGGAGACGGTAACAAAGTTGTAAAAAAAAAACGTCATCTCGACATTCTCGAGCGTAGCTCAATTTTTTTTTATTTTGAAGGAAATAATTCAAGAATAATAAAAAATATATAATCTGACGATTTCCGCAAGCCAAAATAACAAAAATCTTATATATAAAAATGAATTGCTGTTCGTTAGTCTCGCTAAAACTCGAGAAAGACTGAACCGATTTGGCTTATTTTAATCTTGAAATATTCGTAGAAGTCCAGGGAAGGTTCGTTCGAGAGATATCGTGAACGATAGAAACCCGAAAAGTGTTTTTCGGGATTCCGAAATTTATCTCCGAAATTTGTGAGTCGATCAAAATTACTTATGAGGATGATAAAACTACGTCGAATGGTGCCAACCGCGTTAAAATTGGTTGATCCATTCGAAAGTTATTGCGGTTTGAAAATTCCAAAAATAGTGTTCTATGAAACTTCTATCAGACTTTCGAGCTGGGAGAGCTCAAATGCATAGAAATATTATTTCTTTGAACTCAGGAATGGAATTAGCGGGAAGTTGCAGGGATGGCTTTAAAGTGAACCATTTTTCTATTTTTTTTTGTCAGATCAGGCGAATCCCTCTAGATAATCGTCAGATTATGAGACAGTACGTTTAGAACATAAAGATGAACCATATATATCTTAATCTGACGCGCTTGAGTATTTCAAAATGGCGATTTTTTTTTGCACATTATGAAAATGGCCGCGAGTTTGCGTCCCATCGAAATCGTCAGATTAGTGAATGAGAGCTTTTTTTTGGTGTACTTAACACTCCCTTAGAAAATCTGACGCGCTCGATAATTTTTTTTTTTTTTTTCATTTTCAACCTTTAAATACATACACA
This sequence comes from Trilocha varians, assembly GCA_030269945.2. Classification (NCBI taxonomy): domain Eukaryota; kingdom Metazoa; phylum Arthropoda; class Insecta; order Lepidoptera; family Bombycidae; genus Trilocha; species Trilocha varians. The sequence goes on from AP028257.1 coordinate 11,678,676, forward strand.
CGCATCACGCAAATGATCAGATTAACATACGTACGTTATTAAAAATACGTAGAGCATTGATGCTATCAATATCTGACGCGCTCGAGGATGTCCATGCAACAGTTTTTTTTTACATATTTAAAAATCTATAGCCCCTTTCCCCACCGATGTAAAGGTATATGTCATATAACATTTTTTTCTTCTTATCATCTAAGCTTTGCATCCCAATAGGTCTCTTCAACGCTCGAGTAAATCCCCATTTAGCATCGTCGCCTCCTCTACTATTATCTTGTGTTTCCTGATATCTTTTGTCTATCATGATTTCTTTCTTCTTTAAAGGAGGGTTTCGGTTCGGCGTAATATTTTTTCCGCCTTTATACCTTTCTAGTCTAATTAGTTATACAGGGTGATTTCTTAGTGAGGGTACATATTGAAGGTCATGGTAGCTGATGGTTATATACAACCAGTAAAAATATGATTACCAAAGAATATGGCTTAATTCCTTAGTAACCGCAACTTAAAAATATCTAAAATTCTTGCAAAATGATGGTTTTTCGACAGCTGATGGGTGTGGCGGAGGTGTGGGGTGCGCGATATCACGAGAAGTCAACACTCTTTTAGCCGAAATTGTTTATGTTTGAGGTAGATTTGTCGAATTTAGATTTAAAAAAAAAAATTGTAATTTTACCTATTTTTTGTAATATTCCGTTTTAGAACAGAGTACTCATCACCCTCCTGTAATATGTACCTTCTTTAGAAAATCACCCTGTATAAAGATTAAAAAATAACCTACATTTTTTTGTTTCAGATTGTCTCCATCTCCAACTCTACAGAGACCCTAAAGACCGCTACAAGAAAGGACAAACGAAAGCCTCCTTATCCCTTCAACATTTTCTTGGATTCGAATCTGGGTTCACCCTGGACAAAGAGTCCAACACCATTGCCATAATCTGCCAGGATGTAATCGTGGTTTTGGCATTCGAGACCAGAGAAAGGCTAATAGCTTGGCAAGTGAAAGTGGGAGGGCAGCTTGGCAATTCAAAGGAGTTCCTGGTGATGATTGGGGGTGGTGGAAGTAAGAAGTTGCCTGCTGGACCTGCGAGGATGCATATACAGGGGCGAAGATTTGCTTTGACCAGTGGTGTGCCTCCACGCTTGCTTGGGCTTTGGGAGTTGGCTCATTTAAGGTCAGTTGGTGTACTATACTCTTCTTAAAGTTAGGTTAGGTTAGGTTACATAGGTGATTACTATTCGCATCTGTATGAAAATATCCACTTGATTATATTTCTGAAATGTCTGTTATCTACGGACTACAGCTCAATATTTGTCATAAAAACTATATATTTTGAATAATTTCTCAAAATGCATTATTTAGGGTGGGACATCCAATCGTACACTTCATGTTAAAATTCATTCTTCACCAATTACTATAGTCAAAAATCAAGCAATGGAATATTAAGGTCTTATTAATTTCTTCGTAGTTTGTAATAATTTATTTCATAAAACTAAACTATCTCAAAGTTAGAATTACAGTCTAAACCCGATGTTGCTCGTCAAAAAAACTGTTCTCAATTATAACTTTACAGAAATACCTAAAATATATTTCCATCATAAAACCTAAAAGCAATTACTTTCCTTCTGTTTTATAAAATTCATTTTACGAAATATTTACTGAAGTAAAATTCTGATTGAAAACCCAATCTAATTTAAAATTCAATCTATTTCTAAATCAAACTTGGACTGAATTAAACTTGGATGAATACACAAATTACGAAACTATTTGGGCTTCAAATAAATGGAGTTTCACGGCAATCCCATCGTATGTGTATCACACAAAACACGTTAATAGTGAGAACTATTTAAATTAGAATAAGATTGGGTTCTGTGTCATTGTTATAGAGGGAACTTCGGAACGATTTTCAATTATTTCCTTTTGTTTTATGGAATAAAATGTGTACCTGCTTGAAGGCAATTCATGTTGTTCCTGGATTGTTTCTGAGTGTCAAGGTTAGGTATTTAGATTAGTAGTTAAACACTTAATTTAACTTTGGAATTAATTATATTGTGTCTGAAATTTGTTTTCACAACATTTTTTTCTGGGGCAAATCAGATGGAACTGAACGACTTTTTAAGGCTATTTTCTCTCTAAAATATAAATAGAGATAATCAAATAAGCAAAGCTAAATCAAGATTTTTTATGAAGTCGATTCGAAAATACACTTATATAATAATAATGAATTCCAAGTTGCAAACAGAAAACTCAATCACAACAACGAATATCTAAACTTAAAAGATTTTACACTGCCATCCAAAAACTCATAGTTCACATCGAGTTATGAAAGTGGACTGTCTGCGGTTTCACGTGGTCGCCGGCTGGGCAGGACTGCATTGGTTATGACCGCCATCTCTATTACGATGGACATTTTGAACGCAAATTCCATATTGGCTCTGGTCATATTTTTAAAGTGGCTATTTATTTTATGCTAGACTTCCACGCCGTACTAACCAAAAATATATTGTGTGACAATCACAAGCGACGTGACTTTATTTTGGTAGAATAATTTTCAAAAGTGGTTCAATAGATCTTTTTACAGAAGCAATAAATTAAGTATATTAGTATTTGTACTAAACGCCGTAAGAACCATTCGTGACTCTTCATTAAAGAGACTTGCAAATTCCTCCTTCAAATTGTGTATTTTTGTCCTTCAGGAGATACGGTGTAGTCGAAGGTCGATTTTGCTTCGAAGGTGGATCACATTGCGGAAAGGGTGAAGGACTTCACATGCTCATCACTGATCAGGCTCAAGACATCACTGACGCCTTCGATATGGCGGCCCAAGGAAACTTCTCTTTACAACGAACACCAATTTCCAGAAAAGGTACAAAACACAATTTCATGCAATGATTTTATTTTTGTTTAAAGAATTTGATTTTTTTATTACTAATTTGTTTTTTGTACTTTCAGATAAAGGTAAACTTCGTCCCAGCACAAGACTATCAGATGCAAACACGTTTGATCCATCACTACCCGATACAGCGAGTGCTTTGTACGAAGAAAACTTCTTCGGTGAAGATTGCAGGGGAGTCTCACCCTTATGGCCATCGGACGAAAGGCGAAATTACGACGACCAAGATTGCAGATATTCCAATGACATAGAAATGGCTAAACCTCCATGGAGTGGGGCTGATCATGTCACTCTAGAACGGTGCAATAATTGCCAAACAAAACTAGGAGTTATGTCGCGATCATCAACAGTAGAACTGACTCCTGGAACACAATTTAATCCAGCCTGGACAATGGAAGCAGTCCCAGAAAGCAACTCTGACAACTCTTCGAATAGTGAATATTTGACACCAAAAAGTATTAGAAAGAACATTTCAGGATGCCAGTGTACGAATAAACCACCCATGCGGCCTCCAAAACCTGTGCACTTAGATCAAAAGAAGCCACCTGCTGTCATCCCTGAATCATGTGTGACGAGTGATGGGACTACAAATAATTCTAAAGTTGGACCTTACGAAAACTATGACGTCCCTAAGCCGATCCAAGCTGAGGTAATTATTTAAAAACTTCTTTACAAATTCGAAATTTCTATACAAATGTTAAGCACGATATTTTGAATCTAATTCTTATTATATTTTCAGGTGGATAGCAGCGAATACTATGACACACCAAAGAGACTTAAACAAGCTTTGTCAGAAGATTTGTTTCAAGTAACAAAAAGTTCAGTTCCTGGTAATTTAGTTCTAAAGAAAAATTGTGGTTGTATATTAAAATTTGGTTCAAAAAAAGCAGTAATTGTTGAATGTGATGAAAACCTTCAGCCTGTAGAATGCCCGTGCCTGAAAGTTACTAACTGGGCTAATAATTTAATAAGTCTTCCATATTGCAAACGCACCATCGAAACTCCTGTTAATGTTGAGAACCTTAATCGTAAAGATGATTCTGTACTTTACGCTACCATAGATGTTTCGAGAAAGACTAATCGACAAAGCAGCGTAACCGATAAAGATATACAAGAGGAGAGGAACCAAGAATCCCAGTTTACGAACTATCAAAATGTGGAACCGAAAGAAGAGGAAAAAGATTTCGAAGGTCCATTTGCTAACTATGAGAATCTAGAATTCGCGTTATCTTTGGAATATTACGAGAATGCTAAAGATTTACTGAAAAAAGCAGGTGTTACTCAAAGCGAACTGGATGCATTAAGTGTAAATATTGATATCGCAGGAACTACTGTACCAAGGAAACCCAAATTATGTACAAAATGTGGACATTCACAACACAATCTTAATCAAAACAAGAAAAATAAAAGCGATGAGTATTTATTAATGGAACCTTCAAATGAAGTTAAGAAAGATTTGTGTAAAACTGTCTGTTCAAACCCTGGCTACACACCAATGCTGCCAAATCCAAACTGGTCACAAAGCCTCAAACATCCACTGAGTAAGGTCCACAGAACTGATATCGAGAAGTCTTTAAGTATTCCAACTTTACACGGAACTACTAGAACTCAACTATCACAAAATATTATTGGCGCTATGCAAAAGCGATCAAGCTCAGTTGACTCTGCGAGGTTACTTGAAGACCTTAAAGAGTTTGACAGTAGTATCGGAAGTCATGCCACGTCATCATCTCTTGAAACTCTGAGAAACTTAGCTATTGAAAACAGAAGGTCGTCATCGACCTGCGAAAACGACAGAGAATGTTACGACTGTTGCAAGTCATCAGGGTCAGAAAACAAAACTGATGACAGCTCTTCGAAAGACGTTCCTCATTTGAGAAACAAGCACATGGATAATGCTCAAATCAAAAGATCTACAAGCGTTCCTTGCAAAGGCGGGAACAGGGATTCGTCAAGCTCAAACGACTCAGGCGTGTCTAGTTGCTCAATGAAGCACGGTTGTGGAGAACAAGAATTCGAAATGCCATCTGGTCATCCGAGATACTACATGGTACACAAAAGAATGAGGGACAATGAAGCATCTCCCTCATCTTTGCCCAGGAAATCCAAGTCTTCGGATCCTTTAAGAGATATGTCCTTGCAAATTCACAGAGCGAATATACCTGCTAAGTCGTCTTCGGCTGAGGCAGAAGTTCCTGTTTTGCCTCCGAAGCAATTCAAAAGTAAGTATAAAAAATCTCTGCAGTTATAGATGCATAATGTCATCATTTACAAATAGACATTCTTTTAGCCATTCCAATTCACAAATTCAGATGTTCAGAAAATTATACGTTGATCAAAATATAGTTATTTTACCATATTACACCTTTTTTATCATATTTTTTAGTATAGTCATAAGGGAGTTGGCACATTTTCAAATTCATTGTGCAAAATAAAAATAACATCATAAAAAGCGATTCTTTGTGCTCTTTTAAATGACGTAAATATAATCTTGTAACATAATATTTCAGGTGTAATGGACACCCATAGTACTTCGAGTGGAACGTCGGACATGTCAGATTACATCGAGACACTTTCTTTGACATCGTCTCATTCGTCATCCGACACTCCTTCAGGTGCCAGGTAGGAAGTTTTGTTGTGTCTATTATCATTTGTATTTTTTTGCTCAAGTTAGAGAAGAAAATATGAAGGTTTGCTTCATTCAAAACGTTTTTGGTATCTAAATATTGTTACAATATGAGTTCAGAAGGCAAATTTAAAGTTTGTAACATCTTAAGTAATTAATAAGTAGTGGTAGCTTTTGACATCAACAAGCATGAGAATTTCATTAACGTTGACAATAAATAATTTCATAATTTCAATTTCAAGTAGGTTCTAAAAAAAGTTGACACACACAGATTAAAAATATTCTTTTTTTTCCTTAGAATGAATCGTCAAGCAACCAGCACTCTCAGACCACGATCAGGCAAAGAATACCACAATTTGGACCCCATCATCACATCAATGTACAAAAACGGAAAGGATTTGGCCAACTATACTAATATACCTTAAATCCTAAATTATACTTATTTTATATTTTTGTATACTACTGAAATAAACCGAATCTAGTCGCAGCAATATCAAATACATTGTGCAATATTATATTAGAAGTTGATATAGCTCATGTATACCTAAGATTAGTGTTAAAGTTAAGTATAAGTTATACAATATTATACTATATCTTCATATATAAATGGAGAATAATAATGTGATGTATATAACAAAATGTAAAAACGAATGTCTTGCTATTGGTAGATACTTTTTGCTTCAGTAAATGCACGAAATTGAAATGATCTTCTTCATAATAATGAGAATGAAATTTGACATAGCTTTTCTCAGTGATAAATGTAAAAATAATGGTATATAATATTGCTAATATAATTATAATATTAGTATTATAACAATATATTAACACGTTGGAAATAATCAAGTTTTTGCATATTCTACTATACTTCCAGGCTTTTGCCAGTAATTACATATGCCTACATATTTTAGTATTTTCTATAAATTTAAATCTTATCATAAACTAATTAGAAGCCGTAATATACAGATACGTATAAACATATCAGTTTAACAAAAAGTCTGTTTCAAAATGCATCAAAGAAAATTACTATTTTTGGTAAATTATAGAAATTTGGCAAAGGTAAAAAGGAATTATACTTTTTAGATTACTGACTGTTTTTGGTAATACTGATGTTGATGATAATGATACTAGTAAAGTAGCATCAATTTAGTATAATATAACTGATGATGATGATATTGAAGAACATACTCTAGATTAAAAGAAATATCTAGTCATCGCAGTTTTAAAATTTAATAAGTTCGATGAAACAAAAGCAAACGAAAATGGTTGTTATTTTAAGTAGTATAAAAGCTATTTTAGTTAATCAAAGACTGGTTTTTGGATCGTTTCATTTATAGGTTAAGGTTTTAGTGTTCGTTTTATGAAGTAAGTTTTTATAAGAAATTTCCTAACCATTGTAGTTACCGTTGCATATAATATACTATCAACTTAAATGTTATATTGGTTAATAGGTTATGGAGATATAATATTAATCCTCTTGCGTCCCATTTTGTTATCTCTGTTTTGTTATATAATAGATGACATAGATATATACATATTATTATGAGTACTATCAATATGAAATTAATAAGGATTGCTTAGGAGTGTGAAGTTTTTGTAAGATTTGAAGTTGGCTCTTTTTTATTGAATATTTTTACTATTTTCAGTATTTTGTATACTTTGTTAAATATTTAAGTTGAGCTGTAAACTTTTATTATTATTCATAATACAATTTAGATAATTCTTTGTTGTATACTAGCTATGTCTACGTAGTTATTTTTTCACGCCTACAATTTATCTATATTATAGTGTTTTAGAAAATACAACTAATAATATTATCATAACTTATTTTAGTGTGTAAATAATGAATCCTATAGTATATTATATTATATAATCCGTAGTATTTTCGCTAGATGTATAATTGTACTATCAATACCGTTTGTATGTAACCCAGTTATGTGTAATTACGTAAATAAAATATATAAAAAGAGTTTTATTGTTTTCATTTTATTTTGACGTGACAACGTCTTATAAATTGGTTTGCCGGGGGACACTTCAAGAAACTGCGTTACGCTCCGCTCACGTTATGCGCTCACAATGAGAGCGAGTGAGAGGCACGCGTGCCTTTCACTTTTTATGTCTGTCTCTCTCGCTCTTAGGCGGTTAGCCTAGTCGTTGTCACGTAAAACTTTCGCCCGTATACTTTACAGGCAACCAATTTTTTAAATTCAATTCCTTATTCGAAAACGAGCATTGCCAAATATGAAAACATTACCTATCAACGAAAACCATCCCAAACACGACGAGTCTATTTTGTTTAGTACAAGACTATGACCACTTTCCGAATCCATCATCAGATCAGAGCCATTTTGTCATATTATTGCATTGTCACGCGAAATACATCTGCGTGCAAAATGTCAGCACAATTTAACCGGGACGTTTGTGAGATTTAGCTTGCAAGATTCCACCCGAACTTACATAGTTACATCCAGTGCAAGTTAATATAAAGTTGGTAAAATAATACACCCAAGTTTTTCTTCATTTTCTATTTCATACCTACCCATATTAATTGTCAACTAATAAATAAAATAAAATATGGTGGTATCAATCATTTTGTAAGAAAACCCATTTTGCATCAATTTTCGTCCATTACTGTACCAACCCATTACTGCCCACTGTTGGGCTCAGATCTCCTCCGAAGAGGGGTTAAGCATAGTTCACCACGCTTGCCTAATGCGGATTGGGGACTTCACATATCTTCAAAGGATGTTTAGAATCCTTCTCTGACATGCAGGTTTCCTCACGATGTTTTCCTTCACCGTTTTTAGCCAGTGGTGTTGTGAAAAATTGCACCTAAATCTTTTTCACATTTAGATTTAGAGGTACAAGCCGGCCGGATTTGAACACACGACCTCCTGTTCGGAAGGAAGCGCTTCGACCACTCGACCACCACGACTTCAAGTCGTCTAGTAGTTAAATTTTCGTTTCAAACAAAGACTAAATTAAAATAACACCACTCGTTTTGTTCCATGGGTTTAAAAAATTACCATTACTAAAAATAAAATACGATGTCTGAAAACATACTAACGCAGTTCCATTCTAAGCTCGAAATATATAATTAAAATAACAAAGTGAAAGAGAGAGGAATTACAAAGAGCTTGTCTCCGTACAAATGAAACGTTGTTTGAAGAGATATTCCTGTGCGCTTTGAATGACGACTGGAAAAATATCACATTTCATTGTTTGACTTACATAAAATAATAACTACAGAATGCATATTATTTCTATTGTAGACAATGGTACTAAATACTTACCGAAAATAAGGACCTTTGAAAATGAACTAGTACTTTCATTTCGGGGAGGGAGCGACGGGAAAGAGTGCCGAGCGCGTAACGCGTCGCGCCGTCCCTCCAAACCCCGTGCTGGGTTCTGGCCTCAGCCGGGGTTCAGAAACTGAGTGTGTGTGCGGTAGAGGTTTTAGTGCGGTTCAACTCCCACATATCCCGCCCGCACCGCATGATTTCCTCCAACTGAAAAAAAAAATACTTTCATTTCTGATAGTAAATGATGAATCTTTTGACTGTAACAAAGGCACAATCAGACTGTTATTTATTTTAATTTTATAATAGTTCAAAGTTTTTTCCATTCTATTTATTATCTTTGTATACTTCACTTAAAAGTTCCTAATATGAAAAAACCTTTCATAAATCATATTAATATACTTTTTTGAATACAGGATAATATATGACGGCGTAAATAGTGTGTTGAGTTGTAATGACCTTGTAATTAGTCGATCTTCGTTTTGTTTTGTCAGGAATGACGTCACAATGTCCACTGGAACACTTGATGATCAATACTTTTGAACAAAAACTTCAAAATAACGAGTTTGAACAGTTTATTACTTTTACATCAAGAGGTCCGTTCGCCTCGACAATTCAAACACGAATGAATAATAACAGCGGCCAACGCCTGTATTTATAGCAAGTATCCACTTTCAACTACCCGCACTGTGAATAGGTTGGTTTCCCTTGTTATCACCCCGTCATATATCTTTATTGGTGTCAAAAATATACTACACACAATTCAACATAAAACAAAACATCACTACTAGTTTCTAAATTAGGTTTTTTGAAAAACTGGCTAAAATTAAGAAACAAAACTAAAAAAACTATCAACAATGAAACTCATAATATTTTTGAATTTAATCCAGATAAACAAGCGTCAGTCCACCCCTGATGGTTATTAGTTACCGTCGCTTATGGGCCTCTGTAACACCACTTTGATTATATACAGGGTGGATCTGTAACTCTGGACAATCTGACGTGAGGTGAATGACCTGTTGAAATAAAACCTAGAACCACTTCTATTTTAGGAATTGGATAAAAAATAATTTCCATCATAGTATAGAAGTCCCCAACGATAGTCGTACGTTTTCCATACTATGTAAAAAAAAAGTTTAACCGATCCAAAAAATAAAAATGGTTCTAAGTTGTATTTCAACAGGTCATTCACCCCACGTCAGATTGTCCAAAGTTACAGATCCACCCTGTATTTATAATTTACCTAGTCTTCTGTAAGTTTTTCGCTATGTAAAGTAGGAAAAGATAATATCGTGACAATATAACGTAACGCGAGAGCGATAAGGGCTGGATTAAACACCATCCGTCACTGCGGGGGATGATACAATTTTTATGAGTTAAAGTCACCGCGGCTAATGTGATTACAGATATCACGACTAACGTTATATAGGGTGGAGTTTTAGAAAGGGGAAAATATTCTAAATAGTAATTGAGAGAATTTTGTTGTAAGGAAACATTATCTATTAATCGATAGAAATAGAACTGCATTCACTTAGAAGATGCATCTGGGAAGGATCGAATGTCTCTTAGAAGCATGATAGATTAAATTAAAGGAAAACAGCGAAATTAAAATTTAATACATTTACAATTTTACAAAAAAAAAAAAATATTATGTAAATATGAATGAATTTATGTTAAACTTACATTGAATTTAATTTTTTTGTTTGTTTTATTAGATTTTAACTTAGGTCATTTTAGTTTAATTTGTTTTTCTTTTGCATTATAAATGAATTATCAATTCAACTTATTTATGTATATTAATTTTTAATGTGAAATGTAAACGTGACCTTAATGTATTTCAAATTGAATGAGTTTGGAGATAAATATATTTCCTTATCATTAAACACGTTGTTTGGCCAATAAAGTTATTATTATTCAAATGAGCAATACTTAACTGAAAAGAGATGAGTCAAATAGGTAAAAAATCTAAAAGTTTTTATTCGGCACCTGCAAAATGTCGATAGTATTCTGAAATTTATAAAATTTATGAAGTTTTGTTTTAACCATATCTTTCAAAATAGGATGTTTGCAAGCCCTTGCTTCCAAATAATTAATCTTTCAGTTTATTCAATTTATTTTGTTAATATCTAGAATTATTACAATACTAACTTACTAAGAACTACAAAAAATTTTCAGATTTTAAAGTTGAAAATACCTCGTGTTAGCAACGTGTCGGTATTAACATAACAATGGTACTTCAGTTCGTTCGGAAACAAAGCGAGTGCTTCCGCAAAACGTAAAACGATAAATACATTATGAGAACACGGGCGTTTAGTTTTATTTCTGAACGAAATGTTCCTGATTTTGGTATTTTTATGAGGTAGTGGTAGAAAAATTAACACTTTAAACTAGATATACGATTGAAGTACTGGTACCTACTCGCTAGAAACCACGAAAATAAAATAAAAACTATTTTGATCTTTTTCATATTATTCTTTTATTCTTTGTAAAGATTGTGCTTTTTTTACGTCTAAGTCAAATCATTTATTACAAAGTTGACGTGGACACACACAGGTACATTTTGAAAGTCCATAAAAAAAACGTATTACCACCAGTCCGCTAAAATTACGCCTCAGTCCTGAGAAGAATCGGCGCAAGAAATTCAGCGTAAAAGAAGAAGTAAATAATAATTAAATAGCTTACTTTAAAATACTCAGAATAGAAGATACCAGATGCTACCAGATAATTTGTCATTGAAGACAATTTCTTTAAAAATGAAATAAGAAAGCCAATTTAAAATCCTAAATCAAATCACATGAAAATAACCCAAAAAGCCATACGTAACAAAAATATAAATTAATAACACCATATTTATTTTTGTAAATAAACAACACACCCACATATTAAACCATAGTTAAACATAATACTGCTAATATTAACCAACAATAAATATTTTTCGGGAAAAATCGGGATATCCTTGCACAAACAGTTTACCCTCGTGAAAATGAAATTAGGCCCTATTCAAACATATGAGGTTGTGGCATCGATCGGGAACATATGGGAAGTGTACTGTGAACAGAACTTTAATATGAGAAGCTTCGGTCAAATAAATACTTAAGTAGATTAAAAGTATCATCAACACACTAGATTGAAATCGAAAATTGGTAATAAACTTATTCAGACACTCGCGGTTTTTTATAATACTTTCATGCATTTTCAACGAGTTCTTACCACGATATTTAATCGAGACAACTTTAAGACGTCTTGTAAAACACATGTTGTTTGGAGACACTATTTTGTACTGTACGGTCGCTGAAAGGATATACTATCGTCGCCTCAGTGCTTGTTTGGCCAATCTGCACTCGAGCAAATTTTACAGGAGACAGCATACAATCACGGAATTTTCGTTAAGTGCAGTGTTGAGAAAAAAATTGAAATGAGATTTTTATTGTTTTAGAATTGAATATTTTACCAGTCGGATGGAAATTTTATTCTTTATAATACTGCATTAAAAAGTCATTTTCGTAAAAAATGTCAGATTGGCCAAACAAGCACTGAGGAGACGCTATGTTATTTTTTTAAAACTTTAATTCCCTAATTTAGCTAAGTTAAAACTACCCATGTTTCTATGAGAAAATGTATTCTTTTAAGTCATTTTAGCGATTGATTGTTATCTATAATAAATATACTAGATTTTTTTTCTCTTAGAACATTCGCTTAAGTCATAGTGACTTATGACTATAAATTTTCATGAGCCACACTAACTAGCCGATACACAAACCTACATAAAGTACTACCTAATGCAAAATTTATAATCTCTTAGTGAAGTTGTTTTTAGACACAACAGCAAAGTCATCCTTTGTAAGTACTTAAGCTCCAATCTTAAACCTAATCCCGGTTCTAACTTGTGCTAGAAAACATCCTTCCAATTCAGTCTACAATTAAGTCACAGAAAACTGTACAGAAATAAATTCTCATACAAATGATAAGAAGTTTTTGCTTCATAGTTGAGTTCTGATTCAGAAAGCTGTTGTTGATACGGCGCGTATCGTGAGGAGGTTCCTCATTCTAGAGGCTTGATGACTGGTGACTTGACTTGAATGCAGATGTTTTTTTTTTCTACTTTCGGAGATGTTATTCGGCGCACTTTGGAATACATCGTTGTTTGCCAAGTGCTGTGACTAGGGAATCCAATCCCGGGGTACTTTTACGATACCGGGATTTCGGGATTGAGGACGAGTAATTCCGATATTGATTTGTGCTTAGAAATTCAAAAATTTTAGTAATTATCGCAAATTTTGTACTAAATATGAATCTAAATTGGTTTTAAAAAGTGTCTAAAGACGCACTTGTCTGTAAAATAATTTTAAAATTACAGAACCTTTCTAAGAAAATCTAATTTTCTACTTCTATAAATTTTCGGGATTAAAAAAGGTCCGGGATCCCGGGATTGGATTCCCTAGCTGTGACTTTTTTTTTTTTTTTTTCAGTTGGAGGAAATCACCGGATCCCCGCCCGCCCCGCGGGCGGGGTATGTGGGAGTTGAACCGCACTAAAACCTCCAACCGCTCACACTCAGCGTCCGAACCCCGGCTGAGGCCAGAACCCAGCACAGGGTTTCGAGGGACGGCGCGACGCGTTACGCCATCGGCACACTTTCCCGTCGCTCCGTCCCCGGACGCCGAACCGGTAGCCGCCGGCGAATACGGCCACCAGCTCTCTCGGTCGACGGGCTATCTGAAGCCCGCCAAGATGGCTGGACCGCGTGTCACCCTCCCACGGAATACCCCGCTGGGTCAGAACCAGCGTGGGTCGGGGAGCGCGGTCCGCCATCCCCCGGATGCTCTGACGCAAGGGCGTGTTGAGCGAGACACGACACCTTCTTGGGTCCCCGCTCGCACTCGCATGCGTTGGGGACCCGAAACTCTTAGGGGGCCAGAATCCGGGCGAGATCCCGGTCCCGACCCCCTGCTCGACGGCGGCGGGTTGGCAAGTTGAGAGCGGCGTATAGCCTCTCTCTCGCAGCCCCCGCCACCTGCTTCTGCGAGATGGTGGACTCGCAGAAGTCGAGCATCGCCTTCCAAGACTCGTCGCTCTCGAGCATCGACGCCGCGACACCCGGGAGCGACAAGTCTGGACCTATTTGTTGGACCAGGACACAGCGCTGCCTCTCCCATGCGGGGCAGCGCGCGAGCGTATGCTCCGGCGTGTCCTGGTCACATCCCACGCAATGATGGCACCTCGCCGTCGGCTCGGCCTTGATCCGGTGCAGATACCGACCGAAGCACCCGTGCCCGGTCAGCATCTGCACCATCCAAAAGGTGAGGCGTCCTTCGCCACGACCCACCCAATCATCTAAGATCGGGCGGATCGCCTCGACGGTCCGTAGACCCCATGTGGGGTTAGCGAGACGTCGCTTCCACGCTTCCGTCACGGACCGCCGAGATTGGACCTTCCTATCGCGAACAGCTTCCCGCAGGGGACGCACCACGCCCCGGGCGCGGAGGTCACATCGCCAGCGATAGTCGCCAGCGAGCGCCTCCGCCTCCAACTCCCAAGGCGGCGTCCCCGCCAGCACGCATGCCGCCTCAAATGCGACGGTGCGGTACCCGCGGATGGCCCTAATAGCTACGATGCGCTGTGGCCGACGCAGGAATCGGGCGACATGTCTTCGCACCCGTGCGTCGGCCCAGACGGGCGCACCGTATAGGGCCATCGATCGCACCACCCCCGCATAGAGGCGGCGCACTGCGTGGCTGGGCCCCCCGACATTCGGGAGCAACCGACCGAGTTGGCCGGCCGTCCTCATCAATCGGGGGACCAGGTTCGCGAAGTGGGCCTGGAAGGTCCAACGGCTATCCAACACGAGGCCGAGGTACTTCAGCTGCACCCCAACCTCAATCTGGACGCCTCCAACCATTATCTGGGCGTCGATTGGTGGCGCTGCCCTAGCCCCGTGGAACCACTGCCCCACTTTAAACAAGGTTTAAGAAGAGTGCTACATAATAGGTGGTAAACGGTACTGCGGTGTCTTCTGTTATTGCTTATTTTTCTATGAAACAAGAAAAAAATAGTATGTTTTATCAACCCCCACTTGCGCTTGCTTTACATATTTTACCCTGAACTAAATGACTTATTTCATACATAAAATTAGCTTCTGTATAGTACATGACTCTATGGTTCCAGTCTGGTCTAAAATTAAGGGGAATGTCACACATGATGGTCACACACAAACAAGACACGCCCATTCCGTGCTCGGCGCTAATCCGGCTTTACTCGAGACCTTACAAAGGCTGGGATAGCCTTATGTGGCTGATAGATAGCCTTGTGTACTGAGAGCGATAATTTAATGACTGAAAAAAAGATGACTAAGTAGAAATAAAGATTTATGTCTTTTATATTCTTGATCAAAATCCAATCAAAAACTTTAAAATCGAAACTTGAAACAGAAAATAATTATCGAAATCATTGATTGATTCTGAGAACAGTTTTGCGACATGAACATATATATTGTAATTACACAATCGTTTCATATATTTCCGTCTAGGTAAAAGATATGGGGGCGGCGCGACGGGAATGAGTGCCGAGGGTGTAACGCGTTGCGTCGTCCCTCAAAACCCCGGAGTTAGGACGCTGAGTGTGAGCGGTTGGAGGTTTCAGTGCGGTTCAACTCCCACATACCCGGTGATCCGGTGATTTCCTCTAACTCAAAAAAAAAAAAAGTTAAAATTAACCGTCGCAAATAAAAACATAAAACAGAGTTTCACCAGCTTTCTAATTCTCTGAAAAACCAATTCTATTTCCTCGAAATTTCACCAAACTGAATACTTAAAATGTTTCTTGAAAACTCGAAGTGCATTGAAACAAGTAAAGTAATTAATAGCATGAAAACTGAGTGATAATTAATGATAATGAGTTTCCTCGTATTTTGTACACGTACGAAAACGTTACTTAAACGTAATGGAAAACTAAATCATGTGCTCTACTAACACTAAGCTTTATATTATAAGACATAAAAACTTGAGAGGTGTCAAGGGACACCCGGATAGAACGAAGTTCCTTTCGATTAATTAGTGAGGGAATTGTAATAAAATTTTATTTTTTTAAGTTGTAATAATTAGTTAGTTTAAACTTAAACTTAAATAAAATAATTTGATCACAGCGCCATCTAACATTAATCATATAAAACAAAATAAGGAATTATTTTAAAAGATTTTGATCACAGCGCCATTTAGCGATAATCATCTAAAACAAAAAAAATGTCGTGACAACTTTTTCATAAAAATTTCCGTCTAGCCCCCTTTCGATAACGCGCGATAAGGAACTTCGTTCCAAAAACAAACAAAATCCTGTTAAATATAAAATTAACTGCTTGTCAGTCTCGCTAAATCTCGAGGAAAGATGAACCGATTTGGCTAATTTTAGTCTTGAAATATTCGTGGAAGTGCAGATATCGTTTTATATAGTCAAAAAATTCTCGGGAGCAATTCCAATAGTAATTTATTCCGCCTTTTGTGAACAAACGAAAATGTGCGGGAAAGGTAGTATTAAAAAAATAGAATAGAATAGAAACTCTTTATTAAACACCACAAAAACATGCAAAAGAAACACATAAAAAAACAGTACAGTAAAGTGTAACAATGGGCGGCCTTATCGTTAAAACAATCTCTTCCAGGCAACCAATTACATGTGTAAAAAGTAACTTTGCTAGAAATACAAACTTTTTAGCCTGGATATGTAGAAGTAGACTTATCATGTAGTAGGACTTTCTTTAAGCCTTGTTTGAAGAAGGACAAGTCGAGTCAACAAGAGAAAATATCAACTGTGCAAAATTACTAAATCCTCGCATCGCATAGCTTCAATACAGTACTGCAGCGATGCCAAGCGATGCCACTTAATATTCTCGTAGTTAGTTAACTAAGTTCCGTCGGTCGCTCGGTCAAGTTGGGCCAAATCACTAGAAACTCATTTATTTATTAATTCCCCTTTCAATCGCTGCTTACGACGAATTCTATGTTTGTTTTTATTTAGCTTTTTGAGGGATTTTAATGGAAAATGTTGTTTATGGTTAATGTTTTTTTATGGTTGGAAGTTGTCAGGGTAGCTTGGGTTATACATTGATTTTGACTTAGATCACGTTACGTCATGCCTTATTCCCACAACCTAAGTTTATTTATAAACTTATTCAGACACTCGCTGTTTTCTATAATACTTTAATGCATTTTCAACGGGTTCTTACCATAATATTTAATTAATTGAATTGTCTCGATAATTTCACGTTGTTGCAAACGCCATGATCACTCAGAAGAAGAAGAGAAACGTCAGAAGACTGGATACTGCGGGTCGATTTAAGAGCAATCAAATCTGTCTACCCTCTTTCTCGTTCGCTTTTGGGTAGTACCACTGGAACTCGTACTCACATCACGACACACCATACTCACTGTATCTACAAGACTCTCTGAGCATGAACCCTTAGTGACTGTTGTGTTTAGCACTGGATTCCACATGCTCGATAATCTGAAGCCGTCACCCCTGTTATGCTATGTCTTGAAATCTCGATAGCTTCTTTAACCATCCTTGGTACCTACGTAACGACGTTCAGAAGATAGTATATATTCACATAGTATATGTTGTGAAATTTTCTTTGAAAATGCATGAAAGTACTAAGTTTATTTGTTAACCGAACTCGGGCGTAACGCGTGACATGGCGTATGGTGAATCAAGTTTAATAACGTTTTTATGAAAAACTAGTTGACCCACGCTGCGTCTTCGTCTGCGTCACAGAGGGATATAATATAGCCTATAGCCTTCCTCAATAAATGGAGTATCCAACTTTTAAAGAATTTTTCAAATCGGACTGTGGTTCCTGAGATTAGCGCGTTCAAACAAACAAACTCTTCAGCTTTATAATATTAAAGTATAGAAGATATAGATAAGAAAGCCATCAAAATCGGTTTAACCAAAAAAACAATCTTGAGTCTTAAAGTAAAATTAAGCATTTTTTTTCCTAAGTCTACGTCAATTATTTTCAATTAGTTAGTCTTGAATTAATTGAGATTGAACTCTGTAATCTAGTTAGAGTCTATCTACTAATTAGACCTATTGACGATCTAATCTTAGTAATTAGCTTTATTAAAATAAAATATAGAGTAGGTACCTACTGGTAAAAGATTTAACGAATTTAAAACTTTGTTGAAATTTGATTCGAATCAGCCCTGGTACGGACCATATCAAGTTTTAGATAGGTCTATCGTATCGTCCACTTCTCATTCCCTCCACTCACTCACACTCCTGTGAAGATCGACATTTAGGTCTATTTAGATACTAAATTCACCAAGTAGTCGTGGTGGCCGAGTGGTTGAAACGCTTGCCTTCCGTACGGGAGGTCGAGAGTTCAAAACCGGCTATTTTGTACCTCTAAATCTTAATTTAAGAATGATTTATGTGCAATATTTTATAACACCACTGGCTAAAAACGTTGAAGTAAAACATCGTGAGGAAACCTGCATATCGGAAGAGGATTCTAAAAATCCTTTGAAGATTTTGTGAAGTTCAAATATGCATCAGGCAAGCGTGGTGGACTATGCCTGATCCCTCTACTGAGGAGACCTGAGCTCAGTTGCAGAACATACAGCACTAGATTTTTGAAGATAACACAATTGTAGGCACAAAAAAATGCAGATTGAATTGTAAGTTGAAAAACAAAAACAAACAAAAACCCACAATTTCGTCATTTGCATTAAAACCATTAATCAACACGATTTCACCAATAACTTCGAATGAATTATACGATATTTTTACTAAAATATTTTCCCGTTCAACTTATTTCTGATTCGGATATCTTAAGGAAATGGCGGATAAGTCAAAGCGCTCCGTTTATGATGTTAATGGCCAAAGAATATGGACATAAGTCATGGAATATTTACCGGTTTTAGGGAGTTTTGGTGTATAAATACTGGAAGAGACAGTATGTTTAATAAAATCTTTACTAATATTATAAAGCTGAAGGGTTTGTTTGTTTGTTTGTTTGAACGCGCTAATCTCAGAAAATACCGGTCCGATTTCAAAAATTCTTTCACTGTTGGAAAGTCTATTTATCGAGGAAGGTTATAGGCTATATTTTATTCTCAAAAAAATTAGGAATCCGCATGAAAATATCGAATATGTAACAAAAGGTGAAAAATCGAAAACCTATTTATGCGTACGCTGCAAAAACTATTAACAATAGAACAAAATGATGTACTACGGGTTTTTAGGTCTTTTGAAGACAAACAAAAAAGTCCGCGACAGCATATATCTAACTATCATAGTTTAGTCACAATAACCGCTTTTATGTTTATAAAAATAAAAAAATTGTCCTAAAAATTAATTTAACGTTAAATGAGTATCGTTATATTAACCCTTATCCAAATTAAGTATTATATTATCAAGAGTATTAATGTAGAAGTAAATTACTTTTTGTTTTATTCCAATCGGACTCTTCGTTTAGAAGTTATCACGAGTATAAAACGCAATTTTATTAATACACCCACAACGGGCGGCGAAAATAATATCGCGACGACACAGCGAGTACTGTTTGAACCCCTTTGTAACGCAGACGAAGTTGCGCGGGTCAGCTAGTATTAAATAAATTTAAAAATATGTGTTCTCAGAGCGCTATTGACATGTACCTTTACGCGAAGTTTAAGATAATGGCTTGTTGGAACGAAGTTCCTTATCGCGCGTTATCGAAAGGGGGCTAGACGGAAAAAAATCTTACGAAAAGTTGTCACGACAATTTTTTGTTTTAGATGATTATCGCTAGATGGCGCTGTGATCAAAATCTTTTAAAACACGTTCCTTATCGCGCGTTACGTTAGGAAAAATAATTATAAGATATCTTTTAATTAAAAGGATTTTCGTTCTATTCGGGCGTCCCATGACACCTCTCGAGTTTTTAATATTATGGCATTGTAGAGGCTCATGAGCGACGGTAACACTTACGATCAGGTAACCTGTCAGCCCGTCTGCCTGTATGGCAATTTAAATACTTCTATAAGTACTATTTATCAGTCTAGCAATAAATATTCTGGACAAGATATTAAGGCACAGAAAAAATCCAACCACATAAATTTGATAAATTGAAACACTTATCAAATCGACTCAAATCCAACACGGCCATCATCTTTTATCTGAAACAAGAATCATCAAAATCGGTCCACCCAAACTAAAGTTACACAACAAAAAAGACAGTCAACCTTCTTTTGAGACATTTCTCTGCAAACATCTGTACCAACCCATTACTGCCCACTGTTGGGCTCAGGTCTCCTCAGAAGAGGAATAAGGCATTGTCCACCACGCTTGCCCAGTGCGGATTGGGGACTTCACATATCTTCAAAGAATTTTTAGAACCCTTTTCCGACATGCAGGTTTCCTCACGATGTTTTCCTTCACCGTTTTTAGCCATTGGTGTTGTGAAAAATTGCACATAAATCTTTTTCACATTTAGATTTAGAGGTACGAGCCGTCCGGCTTTGAACCCGCGACCTCCCGTTCGGAAGGACGCGCTTCGACCACTCGGCCACCACTGCAAACCTCATTACCACCTATTTCAAAGATTTAAAGTTAATATAATAAAGGCTATTCCACGCTACATAAGTCCCTGTCCCACTGTAGGGCATCGCGACTATAAAAAGCAGCAAGGAGTAAGGAACCGCGACGGTAACATTAATCAGACTGACTCTGACTGTTGTGTACGTAACTATTGAAATAGTGGATGTGGTATTTATTATTAAAAGGATGTTTTTAGTAGTAGTTAAGATACTGAAAATCACTTTTAATATTATAATTATTGAGATTAATCTAGAGCATTTTTTAAAATTTTAGGGTTTGACGCTAATAGTGTAGGTATTGGTGTATTAAAAAAAACAAATTGTATCAGAGTTTCTACTAACGTCCTGGGTTTTAATTTTTTACATAAAACAAATATATAATTAATAACTAAGATTAGTTAGATCGTTTTAAATACAACGTCTAAAATATTTATTCAAAAAAATCTTAAAACGAGTTTCGAGAAAACTTTTTTTATGGGTATTAACAAGAAACGGCTTTACGAGGATTTATACTCAAAGGCAGATTATGCGTTGAAATTTTTGCAAAATTTGCACGAATAACAATAATAATATTAGACACTAGACGGTAATTGAGGTTCATAAGCACTGTTAATCCATCTGTAAGGCCAAGAAAACATAGCCCAAATATCACATCCAAACTTTACCACATCAACGTCAAAAGTTGGTTGACAATAATTTTCGTAGTTGTAAGTAGGTCGACACTAACTAGTGAAAGATTCTCCCCCCCCTCCCCTCTCATCCCCTTTCCCCCCTCTCTGAAGGGAAGCGGGGGGAAGGGTCGTTCTCGCTCTGCACTCACGATTAATGGTCGTAGCACTTTTGTTTTCTTTCACAACTTGCTATGGATTATATTTAGTGATTTTGGTGGGAGTCTCGTAACTGGCGCCAATTTTACTTGTGTTATAGATTTTTTTGCAAGAAAGACGAACAAGCCTTTGCAATGCCAGGGTATTGAAGGGCTATAATACTAAACTTTGTTGAAGAGACAAATTAATATCAAATCACTCCAGGAACAACAAGAATCTGCTTTATTCCAAATCAGTATAGTAAAATATGCCAATCAAATCAAACTGGTCCAACCAAACTAAAGTTATGACGGAAAATACATAAAAAAACAGACGAATTGAATACCTCCTCCTTTTTGAAAGTCGGTCAAAAAGATCACCTGAGCCATGGATTGCCATATAAAAATAATAACATCGCACCCTATATTATACTATGACCTGGTCAGGTTCGCAGGAATCACTGGATGGAAATCAATGGACAGACAGTGCGGGACCGGTCGTTTGGCAAGGGTTTTTTTTATAACTTTTTTGGTTCCCCAACAGTTCCTTATACTAAATGTTAAACCAAATAGATTACAAACATCATGGAGGTTTGGCGGAGGCTTATGTCCAGCAGTGGACGTCTATAGACTGATGATGATGATAACCGGCTTGTACCTCTAAATCTAAATGTGAAAAAGATTTACGTGCAATTTTTCACAACACCACTGACTAAAAACGGTGAATGCCAAACCAAAAAGAACCAGACCATGGGAACACCCCAGAAAGGGGAAAACACAACGCCACACCACTACCTTCACCTCCGCCCAGAGTGGCGGAGAGAACGAGCCCGGGCAGCGGGGTTACCCCAAGGCCCGTCCGTGTCCCCCTGACGGGGGACACGAAGACCCCCATGGCTGGCTGGAAAACAACGTGAGGAAACCTGCATATCGGAAAAGGGTTCTAAAAATCCTTTAAAGATATGTGAAGTCCCCAATCCGCATTAGGCAAGCGTCGTGGACTATGCCTAACCCCTCTTCGGAGGAGATCTGAGCCCAGCAGTGGGCAGTAATGGATTGTTACAAAGTCTAGAAATTAAGATTTTAAAATTTAGTAATACATCAACACTCATTACACACTCCAATGCTCATTTACTCGACGAATATCTCAGTTTTAATCATGAAACGTCTTATTCCTTTGAACCATTCCGTTTGAGAACGCTTCGTCAGGTCAGCTCCGTAATGGTATTAAGCGGTGACCCAAATTTGAGGTCTCTATGGCATGCTCTACATGTTAAGGAAAGGTAGAGTCAGGTAGAGTTTGTAAATTAGGCTGATCTTTCGGTATATTTTCTTAAGAGTATCACTAGATGATATAAAATAAATGTTTCTATGTATACTTAAATCTTTAAGATTCAATAGGTTTATGTATATAATATATCTAGAACTAGAAACACTGATAATTTAAGGTTTTTGATGTGTGTATATTTTTCTATCCGTCTCTACCATTCTCTCATTTCTCTATCGACAATTATGTATGAATTTCGTAGGTAGAGTTCCTCAAAAGATATGAGCGTACAAAGATATTTACTATTTATTCATTCACTAACAAGAATTACATTAGTTGTAGCTATTTTATAAATGAAACGTACACATGATAAATACTAACTTGTGAAAAATACAGGTGAAATACAATTATATGTAATTGAGTAGAAAATACAATACAAAAATGAGGGAAAAATAAATTAACCAATTTTGCTTCGGCATAACTGAAACTCTATTCTTCGAGTTATTTCATCACATGTCGTTTTCTCTATCCCCTAAGCTTAAATCTTTAAAATTACACAAGCGATTTTGATGCAGTTTTTTTTTTATATAGAGTGATTCAAGAGGAAGGTTTATGTGTATAATATAGGGTGGGCAATCTTACGTTTGTATTTTGAACTACTGTTTATTTAGAGAATGACATCGCAAATGTCATTCGATTTGTGTTCATAATTTAGTTAAAGGTTTGACATTTACGAAATAGGACGTTTTCGGTTCGCCCAATAGGCAGAAGATCGTTTTGCCGAAGATGAGCATTTTTACCGTCTTTTCAGATGAAGCCCATTTTCACCTCGGAGGCTATGTCAATAAGCAAAATTGTCATTCGAAAATGAGCAAGGAGCCGCCATTACGGTCAATGGCGAGCGTTACCGTGTCATGCTCAACAAATTTTTGTTTCCAAAAGTTGAAGAGTATGACATGGACGACATTTGGTTTGGGAACAGAATGGCGCAACATGCCACACAGTCAAATTGACAGTCGAACTTTTTGAAAATGCAAACTTTATATGGCCCACCCCTTACATACATGACATAGTAGAGAAACACTCATGATTTAAGCACATTTTGATATGATATCCAAAATACCTCAAACATTGCAATATTCACTATTTCAGAAGAACTAAAATTTTGCAAGTTCTAACTTATTGAACAACAAACAATATTTTTGCACACAATAAAATTTTCTATTATAAAAGTCAAGGCAACCCAAACACAACAACCCAACAAAAATGTTGGAACTCGATTGATTTATAGTATTACTATCGAACTGTAAGGGTGAAACTAGTGATGGGACACATTTGTGGTGAACTGATTCACTGACATTTTCTTTTTTGTAAAAATATTATTTTGAGTATTAAATACAAAAGTTCGATACATAGTATTGTGCATTTCTAGTAATTAAGTGATTTTTTAGGCTGGTCAGCTAACGGATTATGATCACTCATGGATCTCTGAAATGTCTGAGGACAGACCTACGAGTACCTTTAAGAACTTTCCTCCACCCTCGTTTGAAGAAGGACATGAAACACAAGACCAGGAGATCGTTCTATGCAGAATGGTGCGGTGCCAATAAAGTGTTCCTGAAACGAACCATGGATAATTGGTTCAGTATTTTGATTAACTTCAAAGCTTATTTAAGCGGGATATTTTTGTTTAAAACTTCATTAAACATTCCTCTGAAATTACATTTCACAATCACCGTAATTTCGCTCTTACCAAAAACTTCTAATATTACACAATATTAAACATTGGTATTATAACACAATTATTACTAAATTTCTTTAAACACTCGCGGTTATCTACATCACTTATATTATTACTAAACGGACAGATTTCTCTGCTCTTAAAATATGACCTACCCGCAGTTCTTCAGTCTGCCCGTGATCATGGCGCTTGATACAGTGCTGAAATATTGGGACCACTCGATAAAAAATAATCGTGGTAAGAACAATTATTACTATTACAATCAAATAAACAAATAATATCATGTCCTCATTTGACATAATATGTGAATGAAAATTTACTACTTAAAATAAAAAATCAATCGTCAAACTGAATCAATTCACAAATCCTTTTCCCATCACTAAATCCTTTCTTCCCCCTTTAAGCCGGGTGTTCCCCAGGGAGGCCCAGATTAGGGCCCCGACAATACCTCCAATTGAACCTTGCAAAAAATTTACATAATCCTCCGCGGATTATTATGGGAAATTTTGTAAAACTCCTTATAAAATGTACGAGATTGCCCTTTTTGGCTTATCGTATGAGGTAGTTGAGGTAAATCATTTGAGGTAATCATAGGTATTAGCAAAAAAATAATAAAATATTCGTATTTTGGTATTTGGTTATATTGTCTACTTACTTCTGTATTGGCCCACGCAATAAATCAGAAGATCGATACAAAAAATATGATTCGACTTCCTTTCAAAACGGAAGCCAATTTTCCGATATCACGACAATTTTTTTTTACTGGGCTTAAGTGTAGGTACTATTTAGGATTGGCAGGAACTGTGCGAAGTCACTGGATGCAAACAGTATAAGACAAGAATGTCTATGAGTTACTTATAATTTATAATTAAGGGATTTAGGGTATTTTGAAAGCCTTTACTATTTACAGTTGGCAGATGAATAAGTCACCTGAATAATATACATGTAAGTTGCATTGGAGTTCAGTTCAGAAACACAATGAAAACTCCTTGGTTCACAATAACAGTTTATTCATCTTCCAAAAACAGTATAATCATCCTCCAAAACTCAGTCACAATTAATCTCAACTCTGTTCACTTTGAAATCACGTCGACTACTGTATTTAAACGATAGTTCAGACGCCTTTTATACTTTCTTGAGAAATAAATCAGATGGCGCCACTAGTATTTCCGTTTTCATAAAATAGTAAATTGTAATAAAATTAACCGAACATTTTCTAGACAAATTCTGGCAAAAAAACTTGTGTATACTCCTCACTTGACATTGGCGAATCATCCCGGGGGATGAGTCCATAATCAAAAGAAGAAGAAGAAGTAATAAAATTAAAAGAATTTAACAACACTCTTATAAAATGATTCATCACAACCGGAAGTCTTTCCTTTAAATCGATGTAATACCCGCTTCTACAAACAACTAAATGGAATTAGAGACAAGTCACCTAACAGTTGTTATAGACCTTTGCAATCAAAGACTTGTGTTGAATATTCTACGCTATATTATAAACTCTCTCAAAAATTATAAAAGATCATAAATTCTTCCACATTACAAAATACAAATCTCCGCATAAAATATTCATAAAAACATATTATCTATCATTAGCATTCCGAAATACAAAATACAATTTCCGTGTATGAAACATTCGCTGAAATAAAATATGCAGGAGAGCTCTCTCAGGAAGACTTTAAAACGATGTCAGTGGAAACGCAGGCGCGACTGTGCTCGTCTGAATACACGAGATACGGAGGAAACAGTACAGTGACATTTTATTTTACATTACCAAGCAACAGAGAAAGAAAAAACAGTAAAACAAAAAAGTGTTGTGACAAAAAAAGTGTCGTGACAACTTTTCGTAAGATTTTTTTCCGTCTAGCCCCCTTTCGATAAAGCGCGATAAGAAACTTCGTTCCAAAAAGAGTACTGTGGTACCTACATAAATGAAAGGTTGTCTATTAGATGATAAAAAGCTACCCTTTCAGAAATTAGTCAACGTTCTGAGAAAAACTGGCGAAAGACACTCAGCGAGTATATCCTTTTTTGTATTTTAGTATCACTATATTAATATTACTAAACAGGTACTTACCACAATTTTAGCGATCGAGATATTTCAACACTGGTGCAAGCGCCATGATCACAGGAAGACTGAGTACTGCTGTACAATGAGATGAGGGTTGATAGATTTTTCTTGTCTTAAAAAACTAACTTTGTCAATGGCGATTGCAACAACAACTAAATGTCATGGTTGCTCATTTAATAGCAAGTTCGTGCAAAAATTAAAATCGTAGTCAGAATAATGTATACAGATAACTGATTCGACAGCCTCATCTATAATGGAGCTCTGTAGCATGTCCCTCTTTAAACGAGGTTTAAGAAACGTCCTGTATAGGTAGGTGATAGATAACAGCCCCTCATTGCTCTGGCATTGCAGAGGTTCATGAGTGACCGCTTAGCATCAGGTTGGCCGTAAGCTTGTTTATATATTGTGCAATAAAATGTATGAATGAATTGAATACTAGCAAATTTAAATACGAACATACAGTACTGTATCTCGTACACTCCTGTTCTCGCCGGTGAGACATCGAGCGTAATTTTTGCTTACATTTCACCGAGAGCTGTAAAACCGTCCGTCTAACTCAATTTTTATATTACAAACTTTCATTTCAGTTAAATTTAAATTACTCTAGAGATAGCGTAATTACTGGGAGTCTAGTTACACACCTACATATTTACTTTGCAGGGTAACATGTAACTGTAAGCTTTTGAAACAAAAGAAAAATCATGGAAATTGGTTTAACTTAAATCTGACACGACGACCCCGGACACGACGACCCCCATGGCACGGTATGGCAGGGTGTAAAGATTGACTGTACCAATTTCATAAAAATTTACAGACAGAGTTACTTTCGCATTTATAATATTAGTAGGGATTAATTTATAATATATGATTTTTAATAAATAAGTGCAGAGTAACGACGGTAACAGACGATCTAGTGGCCCGTAGAACCTTTTTTTTCATGTTTATTTTAAAATATAAACATACTTTGCAGATAAACAAGTATAGGTAAATTATGAGAAGACAATACATAATGTTTGCACAGCTATAATTCTATTTTGTGTCTAGAGTAAAAATAAAACATGTAAGCTACCATCAAATATTTTCCATAGAAACAAAACTAAAAACAGATAGGCTTTTCCACTTTTCATGGCGGAACTAGGACGAAGTGAGTGTCCTAAAAAGAATGGAACTACTTCAATATATTCAGAGCACTCGAGCTGTGTACGATTTGTAGAGGCTTTTGCAGAACGAAATTCAGTTTTTGAGGACCAAATATTGCTGTCAAATTTGGAAGCAGGTATTTCTATTCTTTACAACACACAACAGTTTTTAACATCATAATTCTACTGTATTTTTAGACGCAGTGTGTTTAATTTCTTAATAATAAAATTTTTATACTTTGACTTGAAGTGTCATAGATGGCGTTGCTTTAAAATTATCTCATAAAATTTCATTATTTAAATTTGAAGTAAAACCGTACAGTAATTTATCCCGGACAAAGATGAATTTTCTACCGTATTATTTGTATGGATTTTGAATCGCGCCATCGTTGTGTGTTACGGTCGCTTGACTTGAACAAGTGTTTTACAGTTAATACTACATATTAAAAATCGATATTTAATTTAAAAAAAAAACGTCGTTCCACCCAAATGCTAGCAATTATATTCTACAATTCGAAGTGAATTTTCTTAATTACGCATTCACATAACGCGAACAAAGGGCCATACCCCGGGGTTTGTCCTGCACCCTACGCGATAACGCATACACAGAACATGTGGATACAGGAGTTATTGTTGTTACAAAGTGTGCTTGATGTGAACAGCTATTGCAAAAGTAACAAAGTGCACGTAAAAAAGGTTTAGTCTATTTAGTGTTTTGAATGCTTTTTTTGCTATGTAGGCAGGTAACGGGTCACCTGATGTAGGTGTTTACCGTCTAATACATTAAAACTATGAACATACTCTTAACAAAGTAGAATGCTTTACTGAAATTGTAATTAATAATCATGTCATTTTTACGCTTTATCTTGTCAAATTTGATCGAAAATTAAATGCACATTCTTGAGTTCATACTCAACTCACCATAATTTATGTAATTACTGCAAATGTTGTAATTGTAATAAAATAAGTTTATAACAGAAATGATTAAACTAAATTATGCATTTTATCTAGTGCTGTACAATTTGGCTGTTTAAACCGGCCATAAAGTTTAACCAGGTTAATTAGTTCATCAGCCAGCAAATTTATTCAAATTAACCGGTTAAATTAAATTAACCGGTTAAATTAACTGACTGGCTAACCGGTTAATTTGCTAAAGATTCTTAACATGGAATAAATCTATTTTTATTTTTATTAACTTTTAAATATTTTAATAAAATAAAAATATTTTAAATATCTTATTTTTAATTTAATAAAATTTTAAATATTAAAAATAAATTAAAATATAAATTAATATTTTTATTTTTAGTTTTATTAAATTTAGAATATTTTAATAAAATAAAAATATTTTAAATATTTCATTTTTATTTTAATAAAATTTTAAATATTTTAATTTCAATTAAATTTTATATATTTTAATTTTAATAACATTTTAAATATTAAAAATAAATTAAAATATAAATTAATATTTTTATTTTTATTTTAATAAAATTTTAAATATTTTAATTTTAGTTAAATTTTAAATATTTTAATTAAATTTTAAATATTTTAATAAAATAAAAATATTTTATATCTTATTTTTAATTTAATAAAATTTTAAATATTAAAAATAAATTAAAATATAAATTAATATAACTAAAATTAAAATATTTAAAATTTTATTAAAATAAAAATAAAAATATTAATTTATATTTTAATTTATTTTTAATATTTAAAATGTTATTAAAATTAAAATATATAAAATTTAATTGAAATTAAAATATTTAAAATTTTATTAAAATAAAAATGAAATATTTAAAATATTTTTATTTTATTAAAATATTCTAAATTTAATAAAACTAAAAATAAAAATATTAATTTATATTTTAATTTATTTTTAATATTTAAAATTTTATTAAATTAAAAATAAGATATTTAAAATATTTTTATTTTATTAAAATATTTAAAAGTTAATAAAAATAAAAATAGATTTATTCCATGTTAAGAATCTTTAGCAAATTAACCGGTTAGCCAGTCAGTTAATTTAACCGGTTAATTTAATTTAACCGGTTAATTTGAATAAATTTGCTGGCTGATGAACTAATTAACCTGGTTAAACTTTATGGCCGGTTTAAACGGCCAAATTTTACAGCACTAATTTTATCAATCCTCATTAAAATTTACTAACTACTCTAACGTAAAATGTACAAACATACCAACTTGACTTCTGCTATTACGTTTTCTATGCCACATCACAATTAACATTACAAAAAGCCCTTTTATATTATAAATCAATTTCGCGTTGATGACGATAACGTTCCTTTGATGGTGATAATCGCGTCGAACTAATTGCGTCGGATTGTTGTTTTAGATATTATTTAATATGCTGATTTTATTTATGCTGCCTTAGTATGCGGTCGTCTTTTGTTTACATTTTGTTTTCTAGAAGAGTTTGCTTGTCCTATGTCTTTTAATTGGATATGATTTAGAATTATCTTTTGGAAGACTTTTACGATGATCGAGAAAAATTGGAGATGCATAACGAATCCTAATGTCTTGGCAATGCAGAGGTTCATGAGTGATGGTTACCATTGCGTCGCCTCAGTGCTTGTTTGGCCAATCTGCACTCGAGCAAATTTTACAGGAGACAGCAAACAAGCACGGAATTTTCATTAAGTGCCGTGTTGAGAATAAAAATTTAAATGAGATTTTTATTGTTTTAGAATTGAATATTTTAAAAAAATATTTTACCAGTCGAATGGAAATTTTGTTCTTTATAATACTGCATTAAAAAGTCATTTTCATAAAAATGTCAGATTGGCCAACAAGCACTGAGGCGACGATTGGTCATCAGATGGGCGATAGACTCGTTGACTTTGTCTTGTAAAAAATTTTCTCTAATGTGTAATAATTTATTACTTTTAGGCGCAAGTTTTCTCGGTAGAGCGATCAGACATAGTCCACCATGCGACCCTGGTAGAACCATCAATAAAGTCATCATCAGTCCCTAGACATTCACTGCTGGTATAAACTTAATAATTGTTTCACTGATGTCCTATAACGATCTCATCACAACTGTAACAACCCATTACTGCCCACTACAGGTATCCTCAGAAGTGATAATGGTAGTCTATCACACTTACTCCATTTGGTGCTTCACATATCTTCTAACGTTGGTAGACCCCCCACAAGATAGACCTTCGAACTGGTCAAGATCGCGGGAGGTCACAGATGGCGCAAGACCGGTCGATGTGGTGAGGTTTGGGGGAGGCCTATGTCCAGCAGTGGACGTCTATAAGCTGATGATGATGATGATGATACCTTCTAAAGATTTTTAAAATCCTTTTCCAATATGCCACTTTTCCTTCACCGTTTCAGCCATGCATCACAAAACAACATTTTTTTTCCTATACCAAAAACATTACTTATTCCTATTGTGAAAAATCCCATTAAGTTAACATCAGTAAATCAGTTAAGCTAGAACTGTTGAGTGCAACTTAACCGTAACTTAAGTGCAAGTTACGAGTGATTTATTCTCTAGTATGTGATTGCTTCACGGCGGGGGAGATGCTGATCTCTGTTTGTTTTGAAACTGAGGGTAGATTGAAATGGATTAGTGAGTAGATTGTGGATTCACTTTGATATATTTTGTGAGATTAATTTAATATTTAATATTAGAGATGAAGGATTTTTTTTTGAAGTATATATTATTTTTAAAGTCACTTTATTCTAGTATTCTGCTGATTTAAATGCTCGTGAAATATACTTTTTATTTATTAATACGGTAAAATATTTTACAAGAATACGTAAATAATAATCTTTGATCAAAATATATAATAAGATACAAAGTTACAAACAAAGCATTACAAAATAGTGTTCATGTTTGTGAAACTACCGATAACCGACACACTGAAAAGTTTATACATTATACAATACATAATAGTTTTTTTTATTAGAACGAAGTTCCTTATCGCGCGTTATCGAAAGGGAGCTAGACGGAAATTCTTATGAAAAAGTTGTCACGACACTTTTTTTGTTTTAGATGATTATCGCTAGATGGCGCTGTTCTTAAAATATTTTATAAAACAATTCCTTATTTTGTTTTATATGATTAATAGTTGATGGCGCATTGATCAAAATATTTTACTTAAGTCATTAAATAAAAAATAAAATTTTATTACAATTCCCTCACTAATTAATCGAAAGGAACTTCGTTCCATGCGATTGTCCCTTGACACCTCTCAAGTTTTTTGGAATATGAATTCTATTACATTACAATAAGAAATATGTTATCATGAATAATACGACATCGATTTTGACACCTAAATGTAGTAGTTAAGCGACTGAGATCTAAAAACAGTTTTTTTTTTTATTATGGTGGAAGTTGGTTTCGCTCCATTTGTGTATTACGTTCGCACGTTCAATGACCTGCCTGGTAAAGATTCCCTGGACCTCTTCTCTGGTGGAATTGGAGGTTTCAGACGGAGTGCTATGTCTGATATTCGTCCATGACAATTTTTAATTTATAATCATACTTTTTTTTTTGTTTTTTAATTGCTATTGTTGTTTTAATTTTTTCACTTTTTAATTGTATTTATTTTTTTTTTTTTTTGTATGGTCTTTGATCGCTAATTTAAAATAAGCATGCAGTCGGCACCTATAATTGTGTTAGCATTAAGTCTAAACTGGAAGTCTTTTAATATACCTGTATTGCATGTTCGGGTGTATCACATGATGGTGCCCTTTATAAATAAATAAATAAATTATAAAGATAATATATTATATCAAAGAAAACTAACATATAAAACACATGACTAAACTCAATCATTTTACAACATAATCGTATAAAGTCGTAACTTACATATCATTTCACAATTTTTTACGCTCAAAAACTTTATAAGGAAAATAAGCGATGATTCATGACTTCTAAGGCATTTTTAGGGCAAAGGGATGTGGCTGGACTTTACCCTTAGAGGGATGGAGGTTACAGGGTGAATTTAAACGATTTTATATTATTGAACGATAGATGGTTATAATCATTTTTTTATTAAAAGTAAAAACATGTAAATTGGTGTAAATGAATTGTATCAATCTTCATGATACTACAACTCAAGATTGATGCAACTTATTTACATTTTAATGGCTTAAAACAAACGGCTTATTACATGCGGGGTTTAAGAAAAGTCCTGTATGGGTAGGTGATAGATAACGGCCCCTCATTGCCCTGGCATTGCAGAGGAAAGCGACGGTGACCGCTTACCATCAGGTGGACCGTAGACTCGTTTATCTATCTTGCACTAAAACATACTTGTTGACCGACTTCCAAAAAGGAGGAGGTACGCAATTCGTCTGTATTTTTAGGTCCTTACTTTAGTTTGGATTTGAATGATTCTAGTGTCAGGTGAAAGATGATAATTGTCATATTATCTTATTTAATTTTTAAGATCGAATAAGTAGTTTTTGGTCTGTGTTTGTGACGAATAAAATTTTACGATTTGTGTTTTTTTTATTGCAATGTAGGCAGACGAGCCAACGGCCCACCTGATAGGAAGTGGTTACCGTCGCTCATGAACCTCTGCAACGTCAGGGGACACTGAGGGGTCGCTACCTACGACCTAACTTTAAGGACCCTCCTCAAGCCTCGTTTGAAGAAGGACAAGTTTTGCGTATATTCCTTTTTTAAATGAACTGAATTCGATGTTTTTTTTATTAGGAAACAGACACTTTGGATATTATCTCACATAAATTGAATAAAGAATGGACTGATACTTTTTGTGCTATGCTTGAAAAATGGAAATCGTCCGTTTACTTTTCATTTTTGAAAAATAATAAATTTTATTAGTTTTCTTAGGACTTACCATTTTACTTAGTTAATATTGAATACAGCACTATTACCAATGGACATCACTATTATCACAGACTACGTCGCAGATCAGAGTAATTGTATATAAGTGACCACAGCACAGACTACTATTTGAGTTACTCTGTGCCTCGGGGCACTCGCATTGTCTCAGCACAAACATTGGCTTGGCTCAGAAGATAGCTTCGGGTACAGTTCATGAGCGATGCTATAAAACAGTAGCTTTAGCGACTTTAGGAGTGATGTGTTTTATTTTCGGTGGTTATCAAAATTGAGGATAATTTATTGGTTTTCCAGCTATTATTTTAGATTGTGTGTTAGTCCATGTCTTTTTTTGAATAAATAAATAAGATAGGTAATGTATGATAATTATCAAGCCGTTGTGAGAATAATTATTATCAAGAAGACAATCTGCTTATACATCGTAACAATATAACATTATACTAGAGGTGAATGTTTTAGAAATTTATTCAAGCATAATCGAATATGATCTATTGCCACTTATGAAGTACAGTTTTCTTGTCGAATCTTACTTTTTTCTATTTATATCCTATGACATAAAAAAACTAAATCAACCTTTCTAAAAAAGGTCACCGTCACTAGCGATACTTTCAATATATTTATGTAATGCAATCCACAAAGGTTAAACAACGTTAACCACTTACGATCAGATGGCTCATTAGCTAGTATAAATGTAGTGCAGTATTGCCCCTGATTGCAAAAATCCTCGAGTGACGCTTACAACTTTCAGGTGACCCTGCCTACATGCCAATAAAAATATAGCAATACTATAGCATTGTAGTATACACAGTCTTTACCAAGACCTTACCGAGCGAGTTAATTAACTATTTTAGTAGCGTAGCTTTGAATAGAAGTGAGGCTTTGTGAGCCGTGTACGACATTTGTACATCTTCTTTGTGTACATCACTAGTAATTGGGAACGAGTTTGAAGGGAGAATATTCTTAAGAAATGTAGTACATTTTGGAATAATTGTTAAGTGTTTTGCTTGAGATGTTGTTTTCAAACAACATCAAAATTTGTCTATACAATAATATTATTTCGTCTATGAGTTTTGGCTTCAAACGAGGCTTGAAGAAAGACCTTAAAGGAAGATTGTAGGCCCTACTGTGTCTTTCACAATGTAGAAGATCATGAGCAACGGTAACCGCTTACGAAGAAGTGGCCCGTCAGCTCCACGAGGCACGTAAAAAAACTTGAGAGGTGTCAAGGGACACCCGGATAGAACGAAGTTCCTTTCAATTAATTAGTGAGGGAATTGTAATAAAATTTAATAAAGACAGACAGATGTTTTAAACTAAATAATTATTATAACTTTTAAAATATTTTTTTTATCACAACGCCATCTAGCATTAATCATATAAAACAAAATAAGGAATTGTTTTAAAATATTTAAATCACAACGCCATCTAGCGATAATCATCTAAAACAAAAAAGTGTCGTGACAACTTTTTCATAAGAATTTCCGTCTAGCCCCCTTTCGATAACGCGCAATAAGGAACTTCGTTCCAAAAAGATGTACGACTGATAACTCACAATTTCCGAAGCAGATTTCTAACGGACTCTAAATAAAAATAAGTTTTTACATTTACTGAATTTACTTCGAAAGGAGGGGGTATTGAGTCCCACTTTTTTTTGGACACCGTAAGGTTATAAACCCACCGAGTATTAGCTAATTTTAAAGGGCATTTAGAGTCGTTTCTTTTGGCTCTGTCAAGTTTCCTCTACATCCATGTAACACCTATTCAACTTTTGTCAAAACAATCCCATGAGTTTTTGCGAATTTCTTAAAATTAATATCTTAGTTACGGCAGCTTCACTCTCGTGACCTGCTTACCATAATTCGTGGGTAAAGATACCGCATCAGCTCGGATAAGCAGATTCAGAGAAAGGATCTCAAAAACTCGCTTTGTTTAGTCCTAATCTTGTTACACATTCGCCTTATATTTTCGCCTTTGTTGTGTGGTGTATGTAATAAGCGATCACTACATGATATAATTCATTACTCGTCGCTGTTTATCCTTATGAACCTTTAAAACGTTAGCTTGACATACCTATTGTTTTTTTATTGTCTCGTAGGCAGACGAGCTAACGGGCAAACTGATCTTAAGCGGTTACCGTCACTCATAGATCTTTGCATAGTCAGAGGACACTGCGGGGCCGCTACCTACGGCCCACACTTAAGGACTTTCTTTACGCCTCGATTGTCCTAAATTAACTTGAACTAGATGTAACTATGTAAGTTCGGGTGGAATCTTGCAAGCTAAATTCGACAAACATCCCAATTTTCGATTGAGCTGACATTTGTAATAATATGACAAAATGGCGCTGATCTGACGATGAATTCAGAAGGTCATAGGAACGCTTGTGCTAAACAAGATAGAGTCGTCGTGTTTGGGCTTGTTTTAGGTACTTATATTAGCTAGCACTCTACTTATACATGATATTCACTGAAAAGCTTGTATTAAAAGTTTTGTTTCAAATAAATTATTAAAATAAAAAAAATAAAATAGCCTTTAATCTCTGACTTATAAATTAAATTATAATATATGTGTATATTTTTGTTGTTGTACTCAGCCAGGTTGTCCATTGACGTAGGCCTCCTCCAGTTTTCGCCATTTCTCTCTATCCTGGGCATATCTTCGCCAGAGGTGGGGTAGGTCATCTTCCCATCTTTTAAGTTGTCGTCCTCTGCGTCTCTTACCATCTCTTGGATACCATTATGTGATGTCTTTGGTCCATTTTTTTACTTTGGATCGTATCAAATGTCCTGTCCATCTCCATTTAAGGCGCTTGATTCTGCGCAGTACATCTTCTAAATTTGTCAAGTTTCTGATTATATCCAGTTTCCATCTATCTCTTAATCTTAAACTTAGCATGCTTCTCTCTATGCTTTCCATGCAAATAAATTATAATTATTACTTTCTATTTTCTCTACCGCTTATGAATCAGAGCACATCAACACAACCCTAACTCGGTCTCTGTTCGCGTCGATGAGTTTCTTTTATTGGTTTTCTCGTCCCTAACTGTATTATATCTTAAGTTAATTCTCTTACCACACACCGCATTCAGTTGAACACTAAATATATTTATGTAATTTTGATTTATTTACTGTTTGAATAGTATAAAATACATTTTGTTGCTCCAATCGAATCTACACTAATATACAGGGTGTTAAAATCCGATGAAACAATACTTTCACAGCAAATAGTATACTTGATGTAGAAGCCATCCACCAAGTCTGGGTTTTCTAGGCATAATATATCATAAGTTATAACTAATCAAAACTACGTGTTAATTTTCTATTAGTAGCAGTTTATTATAGTACGGAACTCTAAAATTGCGATCGGATGCGCCTGTGTGCGTGAAAATGGCATATAGATATAGCACGCTACATGTAGGTCAGGGTAGGGTTGTCAAAAATAATACAAAATAATAATTTTTCAACTTTGTATGGGAAAATAAAGTCATTATCTCCGTTTCAAAAGTATGTGTATATGATTTGAAATGTGATATAGATTAAGCCCTTAAAGTATTGTTTCACCGGGCAACAACACCCTGTATATATTTAGTTCAAGAGTTTTTATAAAGGCATTAATAAAAGTATTGTCAGAGTTAAAAAAACTTGAGAGGTGTCAAGGGACACCCGGATCGAACGAAGTTCCTTTCGATTAATTACTGAGGGAATTGTAATAAAATTTTATTTTATTAAGTTATAATAATTAGTTTAAAACGTCTCTCTCTTAATGAGAGAGAGAGACAGAGAGAGAGAGAGACGTTTTAAAATAACTAATTATTATAACTTAAATAAAATATTTTGATCACAGCGCCATCTAGCATTGATCATATAAAACAAATAAGGAATTGTTTTAAAAGATTTTAATCACAGCGCCATCTAGCGATAATCATCTAAAACAAAAAAAGTGTCGTGACAACTTTTTCATAAGAATTTCCGCCTAGCCCCCTTTCGATAACGCGCGATAAGGAACTTCGTTCCAATAATACATTTATAGAAGAAGACTATGGGCTATTTTATTTAGATACAAATAAATAAAATTGTATTTAAATAAAAAAAGGAATTCGTATCAAAAGTTTCATAATATGCAACCCAAGGTGTAATAAAAGGACCTGAAAAAATAAGTAAAATCTTCCTCTCATTACTCCCTTACAATATAACATACAATAGTATAGTCAGAGCCCTTTAAAGACCGTCACTGTACCAACCCACTACTGCCCACTGTTGGGCTCAGGTCTCCTCAGAAGAGGGATAATGCATAGTCCACCACGCTTGCTCAGTGCGGATTGGGGACTTCACATATCTTCAAAGAATTTTTTAAAACTTTTTTCGATATGCAAGTTTCCTCACGATGTTTTCCTTCGCCGTTTTTAGCCAGTGGTGTTGTGAAAAATTGCACATTTAAATCTTTTCCACATTTAGATTTAGAGGTACAAGCCAGGATTTGAACCCGCGACCTCCCGTAGAAGTACTTCGACCAATCGGCCACGACGACTATTTATAGAGACTATTATGTCATACAAGCGAAACATACTGCTAAAACAAATAAAAACAATTAAATTAAAGCCTTAAAGTTTTTCTAAACACTCCATACAAAACTACATAAAAAACGTATAAAACTTCAAAAGAATTTAATTACAAGTCCCATTAGTGGGAGCTCTCAAAGGCGTCTATAATCCGACCGAATTACAAAGAGTAGCACAGAAAATTAAAATATACAGAAGTCACATTTATGTATGTACTATTTTGACAGGTGAAACTTGGACTATCAAAGAATCAAACTGTTACGTCTTCAGAATACTTCAGAAGCACACCGCGGAAGCCATTTTGTATTTTACACAGAAGCACTTCTTCGGTAACCTTCATTGCGACCGCACATACCATTGTAATTCATTAAACCTTTCATTAAATCATCTTATACGCAATCCACTCTAATCATTAATATCATCGTATTAACAAAACTTTGAATTTAGTTAAGAAAACATAAATACATGGTACGTGTACATATTGCATCACCAACGTCCAACACACGTAAAAACAAATGACGGTGACGGTCGACCAATATGAAGTCGGAGGTTTATTATTTGCCGGCATTGAACCGAATGAAATACCGTTTACGGTTTCAATGTGATGTTGTAAATAAGCACATAGTTCTGCCACTAACTGAATTCTCCATTCGTGACAAAGACGAAGTTACTCAGGTCTGCTAGTATTATTATATTCTTTCATCTTCTGATTAAATTCGTTGCGGGGTTCAAGACAAGTTAGCTTTCCCTCGGGTTTTCCTGGGCTTCACTGCTCAAAGTCATTACGATGGTCGCCGCTGTGGATCCTGGCTACACAGGAGTTACAATGGTGGGAGTGAGAGGTGCGCCAATAGTATTATTATAATCAGTGACGTTACGATTTGTATGTAAATTTACTTCTGCAATTATGTTGTAGTTTTAGTCTTAACGGGTGCCTTTGAAATTGTTTCGCTTTATCGAGCTAGATTCGTAGTTAGAATCGAGAGGTTTGAAGTGGTAAATGGTGAACAAACACAATTTGTACAACTAATGAGTTTTCAATTAATAGTATTTTTATTAGTTTGTGGGCTTTAAAATCGTTTATGGTAAAGTTCTTGAAATTAAAAGTTAAATTCTTTAAAATATTAAATAACTATTGTTATTAGAGTCTTCTAAATCTTAATGTGAAAAATATTTATGTGCAATTTTTCACAACACCACTGGCTAAAAACGATGAAGGAAAACATCGTGAGGAAATTTGCATGTCGGAAAGGGTTCTAAAAAAAACCTTTGAAGATATGTGAAGTCCCCAATCCACATTAGGCAAGCGTGGTGGACTATGCCTAACCCCTCTTCGGAGGAGACCTGAGCTCAGCAGTGGGCAGTAATGGGTTGTTACAGTACAGTACAGTTATTAGAGAGAGATTGTTATTGTTAGAGTGCCAAAACTTTGAAAGTCTATATTACGTCTTTGTATTATGATTGTTTTTCTATCTATTTATTGTTCTTCAAGATGTATATATGAAACTTACATAAATATCATTACAAAGTCGAAAAGTGTTTATATAACCTGTTTTTATTTAATACTCTTCATTGGACTGGTTTGACCTAAAGTGAAGATCTAATAATTAATTTTATGTTACATCGTTAATTTGGCTTAATAAGTATTTTTAATTTAAATCTAATCTAATTCTAGTTGCAATAAGTATAAAATAATACAAAAAAATATGTGGAATCCAGTGTTAGACGAAAATAAAGCCAAAAAATCTAGTTGTGAGACGGCAGTCGATACTGTCAGTGTAGTATGTCGAAATATGAGTTCGAGTTCCAGTGGTACTGGCAAACGAACGAGAAAGAGGGTAGACAGATTTGTCTGCTCTTAAATGACCTACCCGCAGTTCCTCAGTCTTCCCGTGATCATGGCGCTTGAAACAGTGCTGAAATATCGGGACCGCTCAATTAAAAATAATCGTGGTAAGAACCCGTTTAGTAATAGTGTAAGTGATGTAGATAACCGCGAGCGTTTAAAAAAATTTATTCCAAAAAAATATATCTCCAATCACAAACTATTCTCAAAAAATCATATAACTAATGGTCACTCTACACGAAACTACTTAAAGTGACTAGTATGTCCACACTCCACGATTTTATCGGCTACTGGTCCCAACGAGCAATTACTTACAGAGCTGATCCCGACCAAGATTGGAAAGACTTACCGAAGCG
Organism: Trilocha varians; assembly: GCA_030269945.2. NCBI lineage: Eukaryota > Metazoa > Arthropoda > Insecta > Lepidoptera > Bombycidae > Trilocha > Trilocha varians. The sequence continues at coordinate 11,718,678 of AP028257.1, forward strand.
AAGGTATTACCAAGTTTTTCAAATCGTTCGACGAGATTAGGTGTTTGAACTAGTTTCAAATAAGATTTGGTTTTTGTTAGGTTGTCTTTTGAATTTTGGGTTAGAACTTAGTAGATTTTGTTTCAAGTTCAGTTTTTTTTTATTAATTGAGTCACTTTTAAGTATCATTAAAAGCTATGGTATTTTTTTGTAAAACTTAAAAGAAAAAAAAAAACATTGTATGTTGTTTTAAGAGATAGAATATAATAACGTGCTAAACAAAATATCTAATGAGCATTTTTACCGAAAAATCGTCTTTTCAGATGAAGCCCATTTTCACCTCGGAGGCTATGTCAATAAGCAAAATTGTCGCATCTTGGGGTCGGAAAATCCACACGTCACCATTGAGAAGCCAATGCACCCACAAAGAGTTACGGTTTGGTGTGGGTTTTGGTCCGGCGGGATCATTCGAAAATGAGCAAGGAGCCGCCGTTACGGTCAATGGCGAGCGTTACCGTGCCATGCTCAACGAATTTTGTTTCCAAAAGTTGAAGAGTATGACATGGACGACATTTGGTTTCAACAGGATGGCGCAACATGCCACACAGCCAACATGACAGTCGAACTTTTGGAAAATGCAAACTTTATATGGCCCACCCCTTATTTTTGCAGTATACAATTTCTATGCATCATTGACCATTTATTATTTAAAAAGAATATCAAAAAAAATACTTTGTTTCGAGCAGAAATGTTGTTTTAGGTCAAGGTGAAAAACCTCAAGGTGTTTACAGATATTCATAAAAACTTACTACCAACTAAGCCGTAAACCTTCTCGTATCACAGTTTTCGTTGCCATACTCCTCCGAAACGGCTTGACCGATTTTGATGAAACTTTTTGTGCTTATCCGGTATCTATGAGAATCGGCCAACATCTATTTTTCATATCCCTAAATGTTAGGGGTAGTCCATTCCTAAATTTATTTTTTTATTTTTTCGACGCAGACTAAGTTGCGCGGGCAGCTAGTTATATTATAATTAATAGCCTATGCATAAGCTTCCCCAAAAATAATAAAAACGATCTAAACATAAATAAAGATTCCAAATATAAACAACAACAAAATAACCAAAACAAAAACAAGCTACAAATTCCAATTCGGGACACATTTGAAACATTAAATTGTTAATTCAGTTGTTTGAGCACAAGAAAGTAATTATGAAAACGCCTCGAAAGATACAAAATTAACTAATATTTTGATATTCAGCTTCACAAACTTGAACGGGAACAAGAAGGCTTATTAAAGACGAAATATTCTGAGATTCCTTCGAACAAATCCTTTCTTCAATCTAAATAAATTTAAAAGTAGTCTTACAATCCGATTATGACGGACGAGAGATTAGGGACGAGAAAGAAGAATGAAAATGGCGTGACAATTTTGGGACAAAACGTTGAACTTGTTTAGGGCATAAATGCAAATACATGTTTGCAATTTTGACTGATTTTTAACAAAAAATAGTGAAACTACTATGCAAGTGTTTATTGGAAGTTCCTTATCGCTCGTTATCGAAAGGGGGCTAGATGGATAAAAATCTTACGAAAAGTTGTCACGACACTTTTTTTGTTTTAGATGATTATCGCTAGATGGCGTTGTGATCAAAATCTTTTAAAACACGTTCCTTATCGCGCGTTACGTTAGGAAAAAAAAAAGATATTTTTTAATCGAAAGGAACTTCGTTCTATTCGGGTGTCCCATGACACCTCTCAAGTTTTTTGTAGTTAAATTGAGATGAACTGTGACCTCTTCCATTTTTAGTAGCATCCCTAATTCACAAATTTCCAAAGTATGTAGATTTAAATTCCGGTTGAAGTTCGTTCCCGTCACTATTGCCCGGGCATCGGTTCCGTCGATTATCCGGGATTCACGACACGTTTATTCAATTAGACTTCCAAGTGTTTAGCGGGTCCGCGGTGTTGCCAGCGTAATGGGAAAAACGTGAGGGGTTGCCATTTAAAAAATTCAAATCGCCCCCCACCTGGGCTGAAGTGGCAATACCGAAAATTTACGTCGTTTATATTTTTATAGCGATTTAAGAGCAAAAATGTGTTTTGATATTTGGAATCTTTAGTATTTGTTTGGTAAATGGTTGGTGATGGAAAGAAAGTAAATTTATTGAAGACTGTAACCATCTGCACTGATTTTACAGTCTTATCTGTCTTGTTACTTATAATTTATATTAACTTGCACTGGATGTAACTACTGTACTGTAGTCGTGGTGGCCGAGTGGCTTGCACCTCTAAATCTAAATGTGAAAAAGATTTATGTGCAATTTTTCACAACACCACTGGCTAAAAACGGTGAAGGAAAACATCGTGAGTAAACCTGCATGTCGGAAAAGGGTTCTATAAATCCTTTGAAGATATGTGAAGTCCCCAATCCGCACTGGGCAAGCGTGGTGGACTATGCCTAATCCCTCTTCTGAAGAGACCTGAGCCCAACAGTGGGCAGTAATGGGTTGATACAGGATGTAACTATGCAATTTCGGGATTCCACTCGAACTTATTGAGAGTTAAATTTGACAAACTTCCCAGTTTCCGATTGAGCTGACATTTTGCACGCAGATGTAAATCTCGTGACAATGCAATAATATGATAAAATGATTATAGGAACTCTTTTAAACAAGATAGACCCGTCGCGTTTCGACTCGTTTTACTTGTATAAGCCACCACTCTACTATATCAAAGATCTTAAAAGCTTGTATTTAAAAAGTTTTCTTTAAGATAAATTATAACATACCAAGGTTACTTTATATACGCTTCTATACGCTATTAAGGCTTCAAAACTACACAAACTAAACGACCCAAAATGTCGTCGTCATGTAAAAATCCAACACATGTTCGCACCCTCCGTATATGCCATGTATGTACCGTCATTGGTCTCGCGTCATTCGCGTCATGTCAATATGACAATAGAATGACGCGGGTCTCGACGTGGCGGTGACAACGAGGATTTATCATGACATTGACGTTATAGGATTTCAATATGTGTTTTTGACCGACATTTAAAAAGAAGAGGTTATGGAGATGATTTTTTTTGTGGTGAATACTAAATATCGATGAAATTTGTTGTGTGTGTACTTCACATACATTTGATATCAGATTTCTTTTCTTCGATGGTAAAAAAGTGTAAAAAGATAATTTTTAGATAAGAGATAGCTTTATGTGAAGAAATTTATGTGCTTATATTTCACAACACTTCTAGCTAAAAAAAGGTTGAAGAATTGTACCAACGCATTACTGCCCACTGTTGGGCTCAAGTCTCCTCAGAAGAGGGATTAGGCATGGATCACCACGCTTGGACCACATATTTTCAAAGGATTTTTAGAACCCTTTTCCGACATGCAGGTTTCCTCACGATGTTTTCCTTCATCGTTTTTAGCCAGTGTTGGTGTGAAAAATTGCACATAAATCTTTTTTACATTTAGATTTAGAGGTACAAGCCGGCCGGATTTGAACCCGCGACCTCCCGTACGGAAGGAAGCCCTTCGACCACGCGTCCACCACGAAGAATAACATTTTCTTTCAACTTAGACATGTGAAGTCCTCAATCCGCATTAAGGAAGCGTGGTGGACTATCCTTGTTCTGAGGAGACCTGAGCCCTGCAGTGGGCAGTTAATATAAATTAGAATAATACGTCCATACATTCTAACTGGTGTTATTGACAGTTCGTAGCAATACATGACTCGCTTCGTGATTCGTCAAACGATGATTTAGTTTGAAACATTATTGACGTCTGCGTACATCAAAGAGTCCAATTGCATCATGATGTCAATTTAACAATACAATCACATTACAATACAGAAGGTAAGCTTTATACAAGGTATTTAAGACTAGTGGGCCCGCTCAACTTCGTCTGCGTTACAAAGGGGTTCAAAAATTGTAGCCTATGTGTTATTCTGATGTATAAGCTATATTGTGGTAAAGTTTCATTCAAATCCATTCAGTAGTTTTTACGTGAAAGAGTAACAAACATACATCCATACATCCATCCATACATACAAACTTTCGCCTTTATAATATATATTAGATGTGATTCATTTATAAATGCATCTCTCACAGTTACGAAATTCCTATAGAAAATTAAGTTTTGTCGTTATGTCGTACTAACCACTTTGATTTAAAATTTTATAAATTTAAGAATTTATATAAATATTGCGGAGCTGGGACATTTAAGTTTTGAAAACAGTAATTCGTGTGGGCTATCAGTGGTATTAGGCCAAAGGGAGATCTCCGACCGGGCGAGGTAGTGTATGCCCGGTCAGGCCGAAGCCCACTGTAGTACATTTGAGATGTCGTATATATGCGAAGATTCTTGCAAATGTCGTAACCGCGAGTCAGGCCGTCGCGTGCTATTGGTCGCCACAATTCGTTTGTTTTTTTCCTTGTTATTTTTTTCTTGAGCGTCGTATTACCGTGCAATGGATAACATAAAAAAATGCGAGTGCAAGTTCTACTATGGCAACAGTGCTGCAAAAATAATAGAATACGCATAATCCTTCGTAGTCTTGGTTATAGAAAAATATAAACTAAAAACTTGAGAGGTGACATGGGACACCCTAATAGAACGAAGTTCCTTGCGATCAAAAGATATCTTATAATTTATTTTTCCTAACGTAACGCGCGATAAGGAACGTGTTTTAAAAGATTTTGATCACAGCGCCATCTAGCATTAATCATATAAAACTAAACAAGGAATTGTTTTAAAAAATTTAATCACAGCGCCATCTAGCGATAATCTGTACTGTACTGTACTGTACCAACCCATTACTGCCCACTGTTGGGCTCAGGTCTCCTCAGAAGAGGGATTAGGCATAGTCCACCACGCTTGCCCAGTCCGGATTGGGGACTTCACATATTTTCAAAGGATTTTTAGAATCCTTTTCCGATATGCAGGTTTCCTCACGATGTTTTCCTTCACCGTTTTTAGCCAGTGGTGTTGTGAACACACGTGTGACATCTAATACAAAAAAATGTCGTGAAAACTTTTTCATAACAATTTCCGTCTAGCCCTCTTTCGATAACGCGCGATAAGGAACTTCGTTCCAAAAATATAATTGTGATTAGCTACTTTTTTTACCAAAAATATTGTCAATTCCTACATCTACAACTCACATTGACGATTATTAAAATCTTCAAAACGTAACGAGTGGGCAGCCTAAATATTAAAATCACATACCTCAAGTCTTACATTTTGGTTCGTCAAACGAAAATAAACATCATTTAAAATTTATAACGTCCAAAATGTCTTTTAGAAAACGTTTACCCACACATCAAAAAACCCACAAGGGTCTGACATACCCGCGGTGAAACAAAACAGGGGTCCTTTATAATACAGAATAGATTTAACAGAAGTAAAACTTATACATTACTGTCTACTACTGGACTAAGCAGTAGTATGATCAATCAGGGTCCACCTCTCGTTTACCTACTATGCAATAAAAAAATACGCGTGGTGGGTTAGGCATCGCATGGGTTTTTACTTCTAAAAATTAATAAAAAATAAATAAATAATTTCTAGCAACTATTGTTATTATAATATGCGTTTAATTTCACTAATTGATTTAGATAACTATGATCACGTGTTCCATATATTTGTTTGACAAAGAAAAAATAATCGTTAATTATTTGAATTTCATAGCAGTATTAGTGTTTCGAATATATGTTCTAATATCACTCCCAACATTGTAAGTCCTCAACAGTAATCATGCTCAACAGTGAAGCCTAAGAACTCAAACCTTTTTTTTTTATTGCGCGATAGATAAACGAGCTTACGGCCCACCTGATGGTAAGCGGTCACCGTCGCTCATGAACCTCTGCACTACCAGGGCAACGAGGGGCCATTATCTATCACCTACTCATACAGTACTTTTCTTAAACCTCATTTAAAGAGGGACATGTCATAGCGCTCCGGGAACACCGCGGGAATTTATTTAAATTGGCACATACTTGACTTCTGTTACTACGTTTATCTGTGACAGGGGTCCGTTTTGCCCCGAGCGTCACAGGCGGCGAGACTCACTGTCTTCATTATGACGGTGAAAGTGACCATTAAAATTCATTCGCATAGCCCGAGGTCATAGGGACCCTACGTGTGCTTATTGTAATTTACTACGGTAAATATTATACTCCTTGAGGTATACTATACTTTTGCGGTATAATAATTTTATGTTTAAAATATAATTTGGAAGTGTGCTCTTGGTCTATACTTGTTAGGTCAGAGACACACAGATGGTTAAATGGATGAATTTTGTTTGTGTGTTAATCCCTGGCCGCTCACGATGGGTCTTATTAGACGACTCAGAGTCACTCAAAGAACAATGGAACGGGCTATGCTGGGTGTTTCTCTGATCAAATCAGAAATGAGGAGATCCGCAGAAGGACTAAAGTAACCGACATAGCCCAAAGAATTAACAACATAATATTTAATGTTAAATTAATCTCAAACAAATTAAGTCATTGAACACGATTACCTATTGGCAATATATAAATATATATATAATCCTCCATGCCGGTTTCGGCTACGGCGACTATTTTCCATTTTATTTTTCCCCTTATCATTGGTAGGTTGAGCTTTGATGACATGCTCTGATATGACTTATGTATCCTATCTTTGCCGTAAAAGTGCGTCGGCAACGTTGACAAGATAAGATACCATTCACATAATTGAATTTAGTGTTAGCTGGTGGTCTGCTTTTAATGTCGTCACGCTTCTTGTTGGTTGGAAAGTCGCTTTGTTTCGAAGGTGTGCACTGCTTTATTTACAGAACTGCGCCAGACCGCTCTATCTTCGGCCAGTTCTTCCCAACGAGAGGGCTCAATTTTGCAGTTTTTCATATGCCTCTTCTGAACGTCTTTGTATCTGAGAAACTGGCCTCCACTTCTTCGTTCACCAGTTTTCAATTCAGAAAAGAAAATGCGTTTCGCCACTCTCTCGTTAGGCATCCTTGAAAGGTGCCCACACCACCGAAGTTGGCGGCGTATCAGATAGGCTTCCATGCCTGAGACATTAGCTCGCCGTAGTACTTCAGTATTCCTGATGCGGTCTGACCATTCGATGTTCATAATGTCCCGTAAGCATTTTATATGGAACCTATCAAGCATACGAATATGTCGGCGGTACAAGCACCATGTCTCGGATGAGTATAATATATTGGGTAGTACAACTGCCATATACACTTTGATTTTGGTGTCTAGTCGTAAATCGTGCGAGCGAAATACCCTGCAGCGAAGTTTTCCAAAAGCAGCGGATGCAGCGCCGATTCTGCTATAGATCTCCGCGTCAAGGTCACCTTTGGTAGTTACAACACTTCCCAAGTACCTGAATTTGTCAACCTGTTTCAATTGGTTTCTGCCTAGTTGAAGAGTTAAGGATGTGTCTCTTCTTTGTCTGCATTCATTTCCATCACTTCGGTTTTAGTGACACTAATCTTAAGTCCAAATTTACAGCATACAATGAAAATGAATCAGTACAGAATTGGCAATATCGTAGCACCGTAGCTAGACTACGAATTCCGTAGAGCACTCGCTACGAAAGGCTACAAGCAATTATGACATTTAAATGCAAATAATTTAAGATTCAAATTGCCATCCACTTGAGAACTCTTATCATTTGTTTCAGTACCATGTAGCGGTTTCGTACACCTCATTACACTATTAGAGAAGCTGTATGTGTCAAAGATTATGTAAATGTAGAGAGAAGATTATTATTGACAACACGATTTTTAGAAGTATGGACAATATTGGAACGAAATTACGTTATCGAAAGGGGGCTAGACGGAAATTCTTATGAAAAAGTTGTCACGACACTTTTTTGTTTTAGATGATTATCGCTAGATGGCGCTGTGATTAAAATCTTTTAAAACAATTCCTTATTTTGTTTTATATGATTAAGGCTAGATAGCGCTGTGATTAAAATTTTATTTTTTTAAGTTATAATAATTAGTTACTTTAAAACGTCTGTCTCTCTTTATTAAATTTTATTACAATTCCCTCACTAATTAATCGAAAGGAACTACGTTCCATCCGGGTGTCCGAATCGTCCGAATATTCAATATAATGTTTTTCGGTCTATATGTTTTTATATTATTATTGTAATAAACCCAATTTGTTTATTATTTTCGAAATTTCAATGTACCCTATTCCTGTACATACGTATATAACTAAATAAAATACAGTCTCCTCTACATATTTTACTCTTTGCCGTTTTCCGCAAACACACTTTAAATGAGCTGAAATTCGTCGACTTCTGTTTAGTGTCGTGTTCCGTTTGTGTTTGTACGTTCAGTGTAATTTTCAAGCCACAACTCCACTTGTGTGTTGGCGTCGTGTATGTGTAGTGTGCTCTCTATATGAGCTTTCAAACTTTAGTATGAGTTAATTTGATTTGTAAAATTAATTGTTAGAATTATTATAGTTTTATATTTGTCAAATTTAATTGCCTTATTAAGAGTGGTTTATGTTGTACTGTGCCATGACGGAGTCGGGACTGAGCTATGACGTGAAAAAATTTGTTACAATAAATAATTTGATATTACAATATAATTGAAAATATTTACGATAATTCCAATTATGAAATTCGTCATTGTTCAAATATTGGCAATACTTTTGTCAATATAATATTACCAATAGCGAGAAATTAAGCAGCCTAAAGAACTTTTAACTGATCACGTAAGTTAGTATCATTCAAATTATTCTGACCATACAAATGTAAATCAGAATTGATTTTAATCAAACGTCCAATCTTGTCCTTTGTAAGCGAAGCAGCCAATCAACCGAGCATAGCCGCCGGCTTGCATTCCATTTAGAACTGCATATCAAACATACATACATACATATACACAGAATAATATGCTAAACTAGCTGCTGCCCGCAACATCGTCTGCGTCAACTCTACAACACATTGTTTTCTTCATCCCTTTTTATCACAATAAAAAGTTGTCCATGTTCTTTCTCAGAGTCTAAAGATTATCTGTCCCAAATGTCATTAAAATCGGTTCATAGGTTTACGTAACAGATAGTAAGACGGAGTAACTTTCGCATTTATAATATTAGTATGGATAGAAGTAGGTCTCCAGGTAGATGCCAGAAAAACGCCGAAGAAGTCGCAGCAATATTAAGAACATCAGGAGGCAACCCACACATGTGTATTGTTAGATAAGTGTCAATATTATGATATCAAAAACAAAAACACTTTCGAACTAGCTGTTATTATTATCAAAACATAAGTATTAATATTTTACAAATTAATTACTTTTTGTTCCTTGTCACCTTTAAAACGTCTGCACCGATTTTGATGGGACTTTCACAGTTTCACTGACAGACAGCTTATGTATAAAGATATAACTAAGACATTTTTCTCTACATCTGGCTGGACCGATTTTCATAGGACTTGACAATGGCAGATAGCTAAAATATTAAGACGTACCTAAGGCATTTTTCTCTACCTCTCTGAAGCAAACGAATTCACAAATTTATCAAGTTAAAAAAAAAACAATTTTTCCATCATATATATAAATTTTTAAGATAAAAATACCAATTTCTGATATCTAAAAATCGTCGGCAAGTACAAACCCACTCCCTCTGAATACAGATGTAACACTCAACTGAATGTAAAGTGGCGCGATCGGCCAGACGAGCCGATTCCGTGCCAAGATCCGTTGCCAACCGCTGCCATGTACCCAGCCAAATACAATAAACACTATAAAAAAGAAACTAGGTGTTTTTTTTGACGAAGATTTGATTACGAAAATAGGAAAACATTTCACTATTTAAAAAAATACATTTTTACATTAATTTGGCAAAATACTATTTTTATATGCGTTTTTTTGCATAAATTCGCGTATCCCTAATTATCTAGAACTATGCAACGGATTTTATTGCGATTTTTTTTATTAAAAAATCGTGTGATTCTAGAGGAAGATTTATTGTAACAAGTACGTTGTTTACAAACACATTTATTCATTATTTTTGTATGAAGAAATTCTGCATTATATCTGTGTGAAGCCAGGACAGGATAGTAGACTATAATGAGTCATTTCATCTTTGGAATAAGTAAAATTAATTTAAAAGAAAAAAACACAACTGCATTTAAATATTTCACGTAACAAAATTTACAAAATCCATTGAAATATTCCAAGAAAATTCCAATACTTTAAAAGACATAAAGAAACACTCAAAATACATCATATCAATGTAATTTAATGAAATGAAACAAGTTTCTTTCATCCCTCTAAGTAAATCGTAATCCCTTATTTAATACAGGAGGGTAAACATTACACACAAATTAAGGGTATATTAAACTTGAAATTACGCCGGTGCACACGAGACGTAAATGAGGGAAGAGCGTGCGTGTGAAACGACCTTTATAGTATAGTATGCGTACACTATGCTATGCCACATTAAGGGTGGATGTTGCTTTGTTTTTTTTGGTTGATGAGTAGATGTGGTTTTATGTGAAAATTAATTGGAAAAATATATGTTGTTATTGCATTAAATGAATTTAGTTAAAATAAACTGAGAGGTTTGATTATTATTTAAAACATGTTTTATTTTCATATTTAAAAAGAGTTTAATATTATTATAACATTTTATTAAAACAAATACAGTAGGTATGATGTCACCTAAAATTTGAGGTTCAAAGAATTGTTAAACAAGGGATTTTTGTGTGTGTTTAAGTGTTTTATTTTTGAAGCAGACAACCGAAACTACAGTGTTTTAATGTGTTTCTTGAAAACATGAAAAAAACAATTATTACATATACCAAATATTTTCATTTTACAAACGCAGCACCTCATAGTGTATTCACAATATTTTGATCCGTATATATAAATAACAGGGACACGAGGGTGTTGTCTTATGGCTCGTACATCCAATTTGAGATGCCCTGCAACACACCTGGGATTGATTAATGGCAACCTCGGCGAAGGTTTTATAAATAACCTAAACATGCATCCGTTCAACCCGTTTGGTGTTCTTGTTGGGGCATGCTTGATTTTATAGTGGTGTAATAGTATGAATGGGTGTAATTTCTTTTGAGTGTTTTTAATTTGATTAATTATTATGTGTTTACAATTTAATGTTTTTATAGGACTGAAAATAAATTAACAGATGATTAACGGAGTATAATATAGAATGAAAAATTTAATATTGTTATGTTATAATTTGAATCTGTATCTGTATCTGTACCAATCCATTACTGCCTACTGTTGGGCTCAGGTCTCCTCAGAAGAGGGATTAGGCATAGTCCACCACGCTTGCCCAGTGCGGATTGGGGACTTCACATATCTTCAAAGGATTTTTAGAACCCTTTTCCGATATGCAGGTTTCCTCACGATGTTTTCCTTCACCGTTTACAGTCAGTGGTGTTGTGAAAAATTGCACATAAATCTGTTTCACATTTAGATTTAGAGGTACAAGCCGGCCGGATTAGAACCCGCGACCTCCCGTATGGAAGGAAGTCCTTCGACCACTCAGCCACCACGACTTTTTGAATGGAATGTTGAATTAAAATGTTGAAAACTCAAAAATTTAAAGTTTTTGAATAAGATTTAGACTTGAAGTTAAATTCTACACAAGATTTAATAAGAGTTCTGTGAGTGCCCATAGTGTCCCCTGATATTAATATAGACGTCTGCCTATAACGGTAACTGTAACAACCTATTGTTGCACACTACTAAGTAAGTAAGTCTCCTCAGAAGAGAGAGAGAGGCATAGTCCACCACGCTTGCCCAATACGGATTGGTGTCATCATATATGACGGCGTAAATAGTGTGTTGAGGTGTAATGACGTTGTAATTAGTCGATCTTCATTTGGTTTTGCCAGGAATGACGTCACAATGTCCACTTGAACACTTGATGATCAACACTTTTGAATAAAAACATCAAAATAACGAGTTTTAATAGTTTACTACTTTTACATCAAGAGGTCCGTTCGCCTCGACAATCCAAACACGAATGAATAATAACAGCGGCCAAAGCCTGTATTTATAGCAAGTCCCCACTTCCAGCTACCCGCACTGTGAATGTCTGTGAATAGGTTGGTTTCCCTTGTTATCACCCCGTCATATATCTTCGAAGGATTTTTTAGAATCGATTCCTCAGAATGATGAAGGTGATCGCCGCTGTCATACTACAAACACACGAGTTGAGATGTGAGGTTGTATTTCATTTAAATTTTCAACCCCAATTCCCGTTCTAAATATACACCACAAACACGAGAATGCAAGTGAATAATGTCCGTGCAATCTGTAACAATATCTTAAGAGAAATCGTACACATTAGGTATAATGTAACGCGACAAAAAGACGTGTAATGGCGACAACAAAGCGAGACGGTTGATTTATGTCGCGCCGCGCGGGTGCCGCGTTTAGTCGAGAATAGTGACACCATGATTTGAATGGTGCTTTTTGGTCAAAATTTTCGGTATAACCGCTCTTGTGTGTTTGCATTCAGTGATTCTTACGGCCTACCTGGCGGTGTACTTAGGAAGTGACTTTTTTGGACTGGAAGAAACTTCAAAGTCAATTTTTTTTTTTAAGTGTCGTAGGTAGTTTTAGGAATCGAACCTCTTACTACACGTGTTTAAACTTATTTTATACTAGGGTTGAAAAAGTACACGTAGTGTCTCTTGATATTCCAGAGATCCATCAACGATGATAAACACTTAAATTAGGCCCGTTGGTAAGCTTTTTTTTTGAGTTGGGGGAAATCACCGGCTTATGTGGGAGTTGAACCGCACTAAAACCTCCAACCGCTTACATTCTGCGTCCGAACCCCGGCTGAGGCCAGCACCCAGCAAGGGGTTATGAGGGACGGCGTGACGCGTCACGACCTCGGCACTCTTAGTAAGCTAGCAATAAAAAAGGTCTATATATTTTATCTTGTAGTATTAAATAAAATTTTCTTCATGGTCACTATAGTTAGGTAGTGCAGTGACACCGTGTCAACTCGTAGCTCGTAGATCATGCGATAGTGATGCGACCACAAATCACAGGTGACGGATAGAGGTGGCCTGGAGTGGCCTTTTATATGACGTTTCTATTTGTGAGGATCGCTGCCATATTGGATTCTTATATAAATGTTGGATTAGTTTGTCTTTTGAAGGCTTTTTTATTACCATGTAGGAAGATGAGCCAATGGGCTTACTTGATCGTAAGCAGTTACCGTTACTCCTGGATTTATGCGATATCAGGGGACACTGAAGGGCCGCGACTTATGACACACCTTTAAGGTTTGGTAGGACTGTACTTATGTTTACAGTTAGAAAGGAGAAAGAAAAAAGAAAGAAAACCTGTTAAGACAAGACAAACGACTTGCAATTTAAAAAAAAAGGAAAAGTATAGAACAGAGAAGTGGAAGATCTAATCTTTTTTCTTTCTTTATATCGTGTCTAAAAATCACTACACTTATCTAGGCAAATAAAAAATGCACCAGACAAAATTAAAATGACTTGGAACATTATCAATAGGGAGGCTGGAAGAGTAATACATAATGACTCTGAATTTACACTGCAAATTAATAATAAAGTTATAAATTCTCAACAAGAGATAGCTAGCGTTTTTGAAGACTTTTTTGCAGATATTCCATCTTCCACAACCAAGTCCTTGATTTCGTCTCCTGCCATTGCTGAATCACTATTAGAAAATCATGTTGATAAATGTAAAGTCAATTTTAATTTTAGCCAGATTAATACAAGTGATATCATAAAAAGTTTTAAAACTATTAATGTTAAAAAAACTCCTGATTTATGGGGAATATCAATTAAGGTTATTAATCATATAATAGACGTAATTGCACCGTTTCTCACTGAAATCTTCAATGAATGTATTAAAACTGGTGTATTTCCGGACCTAATGAAACACAGTAAAGTAATACTTTTATTTAAATCAGGTAGTACATCAGACCCCTCAAATTTTAGGCCTATTTCTGTGCTACCTGCGCTAAGTAAAATTTTTGAAAAAATAATCCTTAACCAACTTCTAACTCATTTTAATAAGAATAACCTGCTTCATAATAAACAATTTGGTTTTACTAGGGGTTGTTCCACTACTGATGCGGGTGTAAATTTAGTTAAAAATATATTTCAGGCATGGGAGAAATCACGTGATGCACTTGGTGTGTTTTGTGATCTATCCAAAGCCTTCGACTGTGTTGATCATGATACATTAGTAAGGAAGTTACACTTTTATGGTATAAGGGACGCTTCGTTAGATCTTATAACCTCTTATTTATCAGGACGGATACAAAAAGTCGATGTTAATGGAAAGCGATCCGGCGGTGTCATGCTTAAAATGGGTGTCCCTCAAGGATCTATCTTGGGTCCCTTCTTGTTCTTAGTTTATATAAATGATTTACCTAGCTTTGTAGAAGCACGTCACGAGATTGTATTGTTTGCAGATGATACAACTTTATTATTTAGACTTAAACGTCAAGAACTTGACTATGACGATGTGAATGATGCCATCTCGCGTGTAGTTCATTGGTTTAGTGTTAACAATTTGTTATTAAATAGTAAGAAAACTAAATGCATAAAATTTACGTTACCAAATGTTAAACAAGTTAAGAGTAATGTTATTATTAGTGGTGAAACATTGGAGCTTGTTGAGTCAACTGTCTTTCTTGGTATAACGGTGGATTCCAAGCTCCAGTGGGGCCCCCATATTACTAGGTTGGCGGGAAGGCTCAGTTCTGCAGCTTACGCGGTTAAAAAGATAAGAACATACACTGATGTGGACACAGCTCGCCTTGTGTATTTTAGTTATTTTCATAGTGTTATGTCTTATGGTATTCTGTTATGGGGCAATGCTGCCGACGTAGAAACAATATTTATTCTGCAGAAAAGAGCTGTTCGTGCAATTTATAATATGAACTCAAGGGAGTCTTTGCGGGACAAATTCAAGGAAATTAAGATTCTAACTTTAGCGTCCCAATACATTTATGAAAATTTAATGTATGTACATAAAAATATTCATGAATTTCCTAAAGTCTCGGATATTCATAATTTTAACACTAGGAACAAACACAAGCTTGCGTTGCCAGCATCTAGATTACATAAAATAAGTAATTCTTTCCAGGGTTTGTCTGTAAAGCTTTATAACAAAATCCCAGTGGCCGTTCAAACATTGCCTATAAATAGGTTTAAGAGAGTTATCAAAGAACGGCTATGCAGTAAAGCATATTATAAACTTAATGATTATATAAATGACTGCACAAAATGGGAATGAGGTGCTCGTCCGGGCCATTTCAATTGATACATTTGTTAAAAACAAAAATATTGTAAAACAATATTTAAAAAAAAGAAAAAAAAACATATTAAATTAAAAAAAAGACATGCCCGCTGAGTTTCTTGCGCCGGTTCTTCTCAGGACGGAGGCGTAATTTTAGCGAACTGGTGGTAGAACTTTTGATTTTATTTTATTTTTGACTTTCAAAATGTATGTGTGTCCACATCTAATTTGAAATAAATGATTTGACTTTGACTTTGACTTTAAATACATTATAATTTTAACAGTGTGTGTGCATGCGTTTGTGAATATTTTAATTAAAAAAATTATCACAAATAAAGTGGGATATAAAGAAATTTTACAAAACAAATTGTGCCATCAGCAACTATTACTAAGTTACTATTAAAGCTATCTAACAGAACATTCAGTTAGTGCTTGTAAATCGCATCTGAAGCACAATGTATTAGTTTTGAAACTCGTGTTTCCACGCGATTTGGCTTATTATCGACCATCATTCTATGTGGAACTCATATTGGTGATAAATTTAGTTTTGGTTTGAAGAGTTCTATAAAATGGAGCGAAATTATACCTAATTTATATTCTTTTTTTTTGCCATGAAGGCAGACGAGCCAACGGCCCACCTGATCGTAAGTGGTTACCGTCGCTCATGAACCTCTGCAATGTCTCTCTGAAATCTTCAAAATTATGTAAGACCCTACCACAATCGTCACCTTTAATATTATGGAATATAAATCATCCGAATCGGTTCATACAAACTAAACAAACAAACACTAAAAACAGTCAACTTGACCCTCCTCATGTTATAAGGATATTATAAAAAATAATACTCCAAACTAATAATAGTTCAAAAGCCGAATTATTAAGTAAATTTTCCCCTAAATATTATATAACAAAGTGCAAGAAGTGCACGGAGATTGCTCAGATACCGATAAAGCTCTTATATCGAGTACACTTGTAATTAAAACAGCTTACGTTGATATATAGAACTGGAAGAGACAAACTAAAAGTATATACTGACATTTACTTTTAATTTAAGTTTTTTTTAAAATCTGAATTGCTTTATTTGGTATTTCCTTTGTACCTAATTTATAATCGATTTTTAAATAGTTTATTGACGTGACAACGTCTTATAAATTGGTTTGCCGGGTGACACTTCAAGCTTACTCTCCGCTCACGTTATGCGCTCACAATGAGAGCGAGTGAGAGGCACGCGTGCCTTTCACTTTTTATGTCTGTCTCTCTCGCTCTTAGGCGGGCTAACCATGCCCGAGTCGTTGTCACGTAAAACTTTCGCCCGTATACCGACTTTACAGGCAACCATTTTTTTTTTATTAGCTCGAATTGTGTTGTTAGTGTAAATGGTGTATCTTGTGCATGTAGCTTTAACCAACTTCTATTATATTGTAAGCAATCTGTTATTCACCTGTAATTAAGACTGCATTGACCATGTGTATGTTTAAGTGTTTTATGTAAACTTTTTTGATGTAAGTCTTGTTGGTGGATCATTAATAAATAAATAAATAAATATAGATAGTTCAATAAAGAAAATTTATCTGATTTATTAAAAAACTTTTAAGATCCTGAATATCATGTAACAGTGCAATGCTACCTTAGATAATTAAAACGAGCCCAATTTCGACGGTTCTATCTTGTTTAGTACAGGAGTTTGTAACTACCACCCGATACTTTCATCAGATGAACTCTGTGGTACCATAACACTACTATTGCATTTCATGCTAGGTACATAATATTATTCGTAGAAAATTTCAGCTCAATCGGTAACTATGAAGTTCATCAAATTAAACTGCAAAATGCCGAACTTACATACAGGGTGTATGAAGACTACTCCCGAAAACGAAGGTTGGGTTAGTACTAGTTATGCTGAGCTGGGAAGTTAAGCTTTTTGCAAAAAAAAATCGTCTGTATGGATCGATTTCCTAGCTTATCATCACTAGTACTACCACCAGTCTTCGTGTTCGAGAGTGCTCTATTAACACCCTGTATATACAAAGTAAACTAACGAGCCATCTGATCGTGAGTGGAGAAGGTCCAATGTCAGTTAAAAAAAGGTTTAAAAAAATTATAATTCTTAAAATTTCATCACATCCATTTACTCTAATTCCCGGTTCAAAATTTTAATATAATGCCGCTGGAAGGCGAGATCAATAACCTCAGAGACCGCGTGCGTTGTTGTAAAATATTTAATTAACGCAATTAATTAAAAGGGATCAAAGATAACCTCACTATTAATATCGCGGGCGTACTAACGTCTTCATATTAAATAGGCAATTTTAATATGTTATTAAATATTAGGTAATATCTTTATAGAAGGTGTCTCAAAAGAAATTTCATATTTAGTGGATTGATTAAAAAAAAAGGAAGCGGTATATAGAAAAAATGTTTATTTATTGTTAAAATACAGTTTTTGGGAATTCATTTCTTAAAAATAATATCGTCTAAATGTAAACCCTCACGTTGTTGGCACTCATTTAATCGAACAGTAAAATTACTTATGACTGCTCGACAGGTGGAGTGAGGGATGGCTGCCATTTCGTGACGGATATTTTCTTTCAAATGCGCCAGTGAAGTTGGTTTATTGGCGTAAACTTTAGATTTAAGAAAACCCTATAGGAAAAAGTCCATAGGGGTTAAATCTGGGCTACGTGGAGGCCAATTTATGTCACCTCTCCGGGAGATCAATTTTCCTGAGAAAATTTCACGAACACGTGGCAGAGATATATTGGACGTGTGTGAAGTTGCTCCGTCCTGTTGAAACCATGTTCTTTGGTTATAGCCAGGAAAGTTTTGCAGTTCAGATACCAAGAAGTTGTCTAACATCTCCACATAACGCTATGAATTCACTGTAACTGTACGCCCCATTTCGTCTTCAAAAAAGTAAGGGCCGATGATTCCTCGCGCCGACATGGCAGCCCATACGGTCACTTTAGGCGAGTGTAGGGGTTTCTGATGTTTGCGTTTCGGATTGGCTGAACTCCAGTAGCGACAGTTTCGCTTATTTACGTGGCCATTAAGATGAAAATGAGCGTCGAATCACCGTTCTTGTAAAACTCTCGCACGCACAACGCGCGGTCTGCTCCCGAGAAACGCTCCATAGCGACTGAATCCCCAAGAGCCAAGCTACCAATTAACATAACCCCCGCACCCCTCAAGTACGCAGCGTTCACGCAGTAAGCTAAACAAATATAAAATTTCTTTTGAGACACCTTTTATTAGTATACTTTAGACTAAGTAATGTCTATATCTACTGTACTGTAACAACCCATTACTGCCCACTGCTGGGCTAAGGTCTCATCACAGGAGTTTGCCCAGTGCGGATAGGTGATTTCACATATCTTCAAAGGATTTTTTTAGAATCTTTTTCCAATATGCACGTTTCCTCACGATGTTTTCCTTAACCGTTTTAGCCAGTGGTGTTGTGAAAATTGAACATAAATCTTTTTCACATTAGATTACAGACAATTTAGAAGTAAAGGCCGACCGATTGTGAACCCTCGACCCCCAATCGCCATTGTTTTTCAGTATTTTTGTTGTATTACGATGCTTTTCAAACATTTCGCTTCGCTTCGCATTCGCCATGCTCTTGGCTATATAATAATATAAACTCTGAGATAAGCTCTAGTAATTACGAAACCCTCAAATTAATTCTGACACTAAAACATAAAGATAATCAGGCATACATAATTAAATACTCAAGTAAGTTCATTACTCAAAATTTTAATTAAGATACGTCGCGTAATTTCCGTGACGCCGCGTAAACGTCGCGATAACACCGCGTTAACGATAACTCGCCAACTTTAGTTTAAGTTAACTGAGATTAGTGAATGAGTTTAACACGCTCACTGCTGTGAATCTTTGATTTAATGTTAAAGTTAAATTAAGTTAAACTGGGAAAATATTTAATTCTAATGGTAGTACTTAGTTGAAGAAAATTAGATTTTTCTACGTCAAATTCTTGTTTACTTTTAAAGCTATATAAATAGATGACTTTTGATATTTCAAAAACGTTTTATTTTTCTATCGATTCGAAATTGACATGTTATTAATTTATTCGTTGCTTGACGAAAGGCTTGAGGGTCCACCTAGTGTTAAGTGGTTACCGTCGCTCAAAAACGATTACAATCACGAAAAAGAAAAACACACATATCTCCAACCATATGTAAAATTTAAAACAAGAGAAATTACTTTTAAATAAATTATTAGTTTTAATTATAATGATACAAAAATAAATACTAAAAATTAAATATAATATTCTTAGAAACTCAAAGTATAAACACTAAACACTTGACTGAAGTTGAATAGTGACATAATTTCAGGAATTAGCGAGCGCAGTCACTGTGAGGGATCCGATGGATAAAACATTTAATAACTAAGCCTCGGGTAAACCGCTCGAGCGTTTAGATGGACTGAGGCATAAGAGGAAGCGATTTAAGAAAATATAAAGAATATCTGACCCATTACTGTCCACTGTTGGGCTCAGGTCTCCTCCGAAGAGGGGTTAGGCATAGTCCACCACGCTTGCCTAATGTGGATTGGGGATTTCACATATCTTCAAAGGATTTTTAGAACCCTTTTCCGACATGCAGGTTTCCTCACGATGTTTTCCTTCACCGTTTTTAGCCAGTGGTGTTGTGAAAAATTGTATATAAATCTTTTTCATATTAAGATTTAGAGGTACAAGCCGGCTGGTTTATTTTACTTATAAAGAAGGTTTATAAAGAATATAAAATATGTTTATTTTACTAGCTGATCTGCGCAATCACGTCTGCGTGAACTCTTTCACCTGTTTTTTTTTTCGTAACAAAAGGTTGCCTATGTCCTTTCTCAAGGTCTAAACAACCTTTACCTGTGCCCAATTTCATCAAAATCGATTGACAAGGAAAGCGTAACAGAACCGACCAGTTACTTTCGCGTTTATAATATTCGTATGAAAATTATTAATTCTGCTACTATTTTTCTTTTTTACTAACATTTGTGACGTCGCTGCCAGTTGGAACTGAAAACCAGCATTCAATGTGTTGGGTGTGACATTGAACATTAAGCTGAATTTCAACTGGTTTGTGACAAAAACATCTCTACTGTATATTTTTTTGTGTTGTTTATTATTTTTTCTTCGTCACAAATAAACTATGTCTATAGCCAAAAGACCTCGATAAGTCGTCATGTTAGGTGACTAAATTGCCACTCCAAATGATTTTTTCTTCAATTCGCTTCAGTGCTTACCGTGGCACGGTACCCCGAAAGGCCAAAGTTCCGTTCCCGCAATAACCCGGTCTTTCATTATTCTCTGTTATTACTAATATATTATAACTAAAGCGTGTTTTCGTAACTTTGTACTCTGAAACGTCTGCGGTTAGTATCAGAACTATTGACAGTTTACTTGAAGTAGTTTGTTAAGTTATATGGGAGACTGAACTTGATAACTTTCAAGGTCAGATTATTATCAACACTACCATTATTAAGTTAATATATTTTCAGCTAGCTGAACCGTTTTTGCCTGCTCAAGAGAGATCCCTTGCATTTCAATGTTTGATTCGATGGTTTTGACGAATTTTGAGTTGATATAAAGGCATTTTGTCAGGATTCTCATGCCTCTTCAAATGTGTCTAAACTCGATTTGTCTACGACCTTCAATTGAAATTTAGTTTGCGGGGAAATTAAATAATTTGATGGGGTATATTTTTTTTATTGCCATGTAGGCAGACGAGCCAACGGGCCACCTGATCGTAAGTGGTTACCTCTGCAATGTCAGGGGACATTGAGGGGTCGCTATCTACGACCTAACTTCAAGGACACTCTTCAAGCTTCGTTTGAAGAAGGACAAGTCATAGCGCTCTGGGAATACCGAAGACGGGAGCTCATTCCATAGCCGGATGGTGCGTGGCAAAAAAGTGTTCCTAAAACGGACCGTGTATGACCGCGGTGGTTCCATATAGTAAGGATGAACTCCACCTCGACGCCGGGTGGTACGGTAATGGAAGGGAGATGTTGAAATCATCTCAAATAATTCCTCAGAGCACTCCCCGTGGAACAACCGGTATAGGATGCAAAGAGACCCGAAGTCTCTTGGCAGACCCAAAGGTTCCAGATGGTCCGTGATGCCACCGATTGCATGTGAAGGTGTAATTATAGAAAGTAATACTAATATTTTTGAAAAAATCTTGTTAAATACAAGTACCGCAAATTTCATTCAACATATTATACTATCAAACCAAGATATGAAAATTAATTAAACATTTTCTAATAGTATGCATTACGTGAAGCTCTTAATTAATAGTAGAAGCAGCGACGCGGAGATTTTAACTCGAGAAATCCATTTGTATGATAAATGCGATTCAATGTTTAGTGCAGTCCTCGACGGGAACGGTTTCACTAAACTTTATCTCTAAAGCTTATTTTAACTAGTCGTTATGGAGCTAAACGATAGTTACGCTAACCGATCGGTTAAGAACGTGTTTTGTCATTGAGGATGGTAAAAGCCTTTTTGATTTACATTCCAGAGTAAATCAAAAGAAATCGTAACCTGAGACTCGATTTAAACGAACTACCTTTAGTCAATGGAACATCTGTACCAACCCATTACTGCCCACTGTTGGGCTCAGGTCTCCTTAGAAGAGGGATTAGGCATAGTCCACCACGCTTGTCCAGTGCGGATTGGGGACTAGTCAATGGATTATCATGAACGAATTAAAAAAAGTATTCATTTGTTAATTTAATGCTCCATTGAACAAAAGGTAATATGTGCTACTTACAATAACTAAAAATATTAAACGGATCAAATTTTACAATGATTTTCTCGTGATCATTATCTCAGCCACAGTGTCGAAATATTGGGATCCTGTTTAATATTTGAGTAAGTAACATAGTTCTTCAGTTCAGTTTGGTGATTGTAAATCTTCACAATACCAATACCTTTAGTTTAACCGTCCACTTACCTCATTAACTAAGCTTAAGTTAATCGATCGTTTACCCAAACTACGGTTAACGACTATTAAACCGGTCTAGTCCAACCATCTCCCAGGATAGACAGTGCTAGATGAATTTTAATGGGGAACGCGTCGGGGACTCGCTAATGGCTCCTTGAGAACGCACAGACTCCTTTGTAAATACCACTCGGATACTGTTTTGCCTTTTAAATGTTTGAGATGAATGCATATTCATAAAAATGCAATTTAGTTTCGGATTTGGAGCTTTTTGTTTACACTTAACGTCAGAAGCTGTGGTACAATAAATTATTTTTTATTTAAATTTATTTTTGTAAGAATATAATCCAAACTATAAGCTTTAATTGTGGGATAATGGGCAAATACAGAACCGACACAATTACTTTATTACTCCTGAATGAGCAGATGCGTCTCTTTATAGTAAACTACGTGCACGGTGTTCCCGGAGCGCTATGACATGTCCCTCTTTAAACGAGTTTTAAGAAAAGTCTTGTATGGGTAGGCGGTAGATAACGGCCCCTCTTTGCCCTGGCATTGCAGAGGTTCATGAGCAACGGTGACCGCTTACCATCAGGTGGGCCGTATGCTCGTTTATCTACTTTGCAATAAAAAAAAAGCTACGGTTGCTCATGGATTTCTACAATGTCTGGAGACACTGCGGGGCCGTCTTTTACTATCTTTATAAGACTCTCCTCAAATCTCATTTAGTAAATCATTACACTTTTTTTTGAAATGAGCATTTATACATTTTTTTTATTGCACGATAGATAAATGAGCTTATATAAATCCGATGGTAATCAACACCAACATCACGCTAGACTGACACTATCAGGAAAACTACTGCACGGTCCGCTTTTCCATTCCGATTTGAAATGGACGCACGTCCACGGCGCTTCTGGAGTGCTACGACATGTGAGACATGTTCCTCGTTAAGCGAGGTTTAAGAAAAGTCCTATATAAGTAGGTGATGGATAACGGCTATTTATTGCATTGTAGAGGTTCATGAGCAACGGTAACCGCTTACCATCAGGTAGGTTGTAAGCTCGTTTATCTATCTTCCAGTAAAAATAAAAGTATCACAGAATACATCATTACGACTACGCTCTGCCAAGAGTGACCTAAGAAGAAAAGATATTCATTAAAACAATGATAGTCCGCTCCAAAACACATAACGCGTGTAAGATAAGTATGATTGAAATTATGCGGACGTAGATAATGCCAGAAACGTGCCAGGAATGCGCCAGGATTGTGCCAAGTCTGCCAGAGTCGTGCCAAGACTTAAGGCGACAATACCATAACCATTATTGTTAAAAGATAGCTATAAATATCAATGAAGACATGCTGAAATGCGTGTACATTTTAAGAAAATAAAATTTTAACTTTTGGGTTTTAAATTATGGGTCAAAATTCTTGGATTCGATCCCCAGTGAGTGTTGCTCTAAAGTATTAATTTTAGAATTGTCATTATACTTTCATTGTATTTACTAAAAAAACTTTACTTTTAGGGTTCCGTACTCTAAATAAGATATAGTTTCACCATGTTGTTTGTCAGTTCGTCCGATATTTTTCTTTTTTATTTGAAAAGAAGAACTACCATAACAGCCTAATAAAAATTTATAAAAATACTGACATTTCGTTTTTGTATTATTTTTGAAAACGAAATTATTCGTGTACTTGTTAACATCGTTTAAAATTGATACTAATTTTCAAAGGTTTGTAATCTATGACCCAATTAGAACCTAAAAGCCTTAGTTATAGCCTAAAGCAATAACCTAGTTTTACTAATATTCGTACCTAAATCAACTTATTAGCTAGTATTTGTTAAGGACCTCCAGAGGTTTTCATTAAGTTCATTGAAATATCAAATAATATTAATGAAGTAGTATTCAAATCAATTTGATCAACATCCAGGGGTGAAAAACAAAATAAATGATCGTTTCATAAATTTTATATTTAATGACAAGATGTAAAAATAATCTTCAACCTTTTTTGGGTTTTTACTGCTGCTAAAATCTCCGCAAGCAAGCCCAGTAAATTAATCACTATAAAAAATCTTAAATTACACTTTTCAAACACAATTGTAATTTATTTTGCAGTTCATGTAAGATTTATTAATTAAGTAGCTGCTGCCCGCGACGTCGTCTGCTTCAACCTTATAAATCGTTTTTTCATTTTTTTTTCTGGTAATTATTCGAATATTTCTCACTATAAAATCATCGTAGAAATTCAAAGAACATTAAACAAAAAAATGGCCAAATTGGTGAAGGCTTGAACTTACCAACGGTTGTCTGCCTTTTCGCCGAAAATTATTTAGACGATAATCACTTGCCAACCAACGTTTCGACTGTAACTATTCATTTTGTTAACCAAAGCGTGATTTATATGGTGACATTTTTTCGCCTCGAAGATACGATTACCGAAAGAATATAAAATACTTCTAACGTCTAAACATTCACTCTTCTCGCCCGTCACCTTGGGAGACAATTTCCTCGCCATGGAATATTATTGTCTCTGTGTAAACAGAATTTCAAAGCAATAATCGTATTTCGAGTTTTTATGACAGTTGTTGTCATTTTTCATACTAGTAAACTCGAAAGGCATTTCTCGCACTGAACACGATTCAAACCGATTTGTACGATACTCGTATGTCAGTCGAAAAAATGTCAAGCGAGATCGTGTTTAAACAAACACAGGCAATTCTCGCCTTCGATAATGTCATAAGCGAGTGTCGTATGACATTCTCGTAGGCGAGAGTTTAATTCTTGCCTGTGTCTAAACATTCTGATACGATTATGTTATGGCGATTATAGCTTGAGATAGTTGCGCATAGTTTCTCGCCTCGAACCTTCGAGAAAATGTCTCCATCTAAATGACTTTTAACGATTGCCAAATTTTTGTTACCAACACATTTTGCGATTCATTTTTATAAATTAGTTTTAGAAGCATATTGTGCAATAATTAACTTAACACTTGTATACCCCATTAACACATGTGTAACTTTTGTATCCATTAGACTAAAGCTAAAAACTATTCAGAACTAACTTTAATTTATTAGTGGTTCAATCAATTTTATTATCAGCACTATCAGTGTAGACATAGCATGCCCAATTAAAACACCAATTTTCCATAATAACCTACAAACATTCAAAAAACTATCGAAGCCCTCACTTAAAATGTAATGAATAATATTTATTGCCGCGGAAATATGGTCACTAATACTACAGAATTACGTTCCATTTTCGCACGGCAATAGTTGCTAAGTAAACACACTGTCGATCAAACAGTTTGCCATCCAATTACCGGGAAATCGCGACTAGTGTCGGTTTAATAGGGTTGACAGAACGTCACAATGAATCAGAGTTTAGTTAGGATTGTGATAAATTAATTGGTGACTTTCTAAAGTATCAATTTAATTGGTGTTAAGTTTTAATTTAATTGGTTACCTGTATTTTTTATTATACTATTTTTAAGCGTGAATTGCTAATGAATTAACCGATTTGGATTTCGTTAATTAGGTGAGGTGGAGTGTATTTAATAAAAGTGATTTTCAACTTCAGTTATATCTATATGTCTATTCTTGTTTATTTAAATTCGGGTATCAATTTATGAAAGAGTTCATTTATAGAATACCATAACTATGATAATTTTCGAATCTAAGATGGCCGCTGTAACAAAATGGCTGATATCATATCGTTTTTTCCTAACTGTCTCAATTTAAATACTAAATGAAAGGGTATAAGATATAATATAATAGGCTGAAAAGTACTTGATTATTAACCTGACACAAGATGGACCAACAATTTGGTCATGGTCACGGGAAATCGGTGAAAAGTGTATGTGTAAGTTCTTCAAAATGTTCTATGTGTCGTGGGTTGTATTTTGATAGAGCATTTTGCAGCTTAAAATTGTCTTAAAAACTCACAGTATATCTATTTTATATCCATCACACTCTCAGGATTTTCGTGGTCAGATTCCGCGAAAACCCGGATCAATCTGACCGGCTATATCTACCGGTACACCAGCTGTCAACCGGTTAACCGGTGACAGATCACCGGACGTAAGTGGTCCCAATACCATAAGATTACCAAACATCTTTATTGGCAGGGAATAAGACTCAAATTGCTTTAAATCGATGACAGGTCACCGCAAGTGTCTATTATCAAAACACATTACCAGTCATCTTTATTGCAAAGGAATAAGACTCTGTTTGGCTTAAATATTCCATCAGCTTTTACTGTTGAAGTGTTATTCAACATTAGTCTTTTGTACTTTATTTGTATAGAAATAAGGTGCAGTTTTGTTTGTGTTTTGTAAATTAGTATGACAATTGACAACGGCATGTTGATAGGATGAATGGTTTTGGTTTACGTGTCCATTGAAATTCTTACCTGGTTTTGGTTTTAAATTGAGTATTTACATAGTAAAATTATTCTAAAAAATACTGAACCTTCAATGTTTCTTCTTTGGTACTAAGTACAGCTGTTTAAATTGTTCGCCGCCATTTTGGAAAACGGTAATATTGTTACCAGCGGCTCCAGTGATGAAAAATTTAAACATTTTACGATATTTCAATATCATGCATTTATTAGCATTTTTCGTAACTTTTTACAAATTATATTTATTACTGTCATGCAACATATTAACCTCACAAATTCTATCATAAAAATCCATATACTTATGCAAATTTATGTAAAATTACATACCCAGTCTAACCCCAACCTCCTCTTCTACCAAACTCAGTGAAAAATACCTTCACAATATTAAGATTTGAACCCTCTCGTAACGAGGTGGCAATGCCCACGTTATGGGCCAACCCAACGTTGCCCAGGCCCTGGGTATGTAGATAGCAAATCGTAAAATGGTTAAGATAGGACGGAGTTCGAGCGCCATCAAAAACACATGTCTTTTGAGCGGCGGCATCGACGACTTACGCGGGAATCTTTCAATCGTTATCTTTTATTCGGTGCCGGTCTCCTGCTGGGATAATTTACGGTACAAGTTATAAGCGAGGATATCAGAGAAAAAAAAATGTAAATAATGTTTAAAAAAAATAAGTTTCTGACGACATGCAGCAGTAACTATCTGCGGCTGACATAGTACTGATCACGAAACCAGCTGTGGTAGCAGATTACCTTTTAACCCATTGATCAAGGGCCGCGACCTTCTGCAGAAAAACCGACCTAAAAAGTTGAGAACTGTGTTTTATTCGAGCACCACAGCGTGTCCTTATTCAAACGAGGTTAACAGTCTTATAATTAGGTGATGGACGGTCTTCCAGGTCTATTTGCTTTATAACATCAAGTGAAACGATAGCTTTGGTTCATCCGACTTAGTCATTTTGTGAACTTTGCAACGTTCCATTCGTAATTAACTTTTTCAATGGAAAACGTACTTAGGTATAAAGATTTTTTTAATCCTTACTTATAATCGATAATCAGTGATTGTTGGAAACTGTAGCATATTAGATGGAAACAAGAAACTACACTCGCTAAATGACTGGTTTTCCGCTACTGCAATACCTTGTGACTCAAACCACAGGTCATCAATGTTCATGGCGGCGCTTACTGAATTTATAGCGGTTACCTACCGCATCTGCGCTAGATTTATTAAATGACGGCTGCGACACTCCAAACTTACACTTTTTGTACGAGCACCGGCCTACTTGGCACTTCACACGACGCGACGTTCAGTTCATAACAGATACTCAACTTAGATTATAAAGATAGAAATCCTATGATAATTTCATTCTTAAATATTTATTTACTTATCAACTCAAGTAATCTCAGAAGAAATTAAACTGTACTCTGTGCTGTTATTTCTGAATATTAATTTGTCACCGCGCATCTTCTGATGGTACCTCTGTATTGCAAGAAGATCTCTTTACACAGTTTTTTTTGCAATTTCAAAATAAAATTAAAGATCATTTCCTAAAAATTATTTATTTTACATTTTCTTACGGCTTACTTTGTTAAAAGTGCCATGAACACGAGAAGATTAAATAGTGTTCTTAGGTATATTAGGCACTATATTCATTTGTACTGTACTGTACTGTACTGTAACAATCCATTGCTGCCCACTGCTGAGCTCAGGTCTCCTCCGAAGAGGGGTTAGGCATAGTCCACCACGCTTGCCTAATGCGGATTGGGGACTTCACATATCTTCAAAGGATTTTTAGAACCCTTTTCCGACATGCAGGTTTCCTCACGATGTTTTCCTTCATCATTTATAGCTAGTGTTGTTGTGAAAATTGCACATAAATCGTTTTCACATTTTAGATTTAGAAGTACAAGCCGGATTTGAACCCCCGACCTCCCGTAAGGAAGGCAAGCGTTTCAACCACTTGGCCACCACGACTACGACTGTATTCATTTATTAATGTTGACATTTGCTTTCCTTAGTTGAGGGATTAGAAATCTACGATCAGTACAGGAGTTCCTATGGCCTTAAAATTCCATCATTAAAATAGCTCTATTGTACCTAATTACATTGTCACGCGATAAAATATGTCAGAAATAACTCTAAAAATTTGACACCAACTTATATAGATACATCCAGTGCACATTAAATAAAAGCTTAGACACTTTCTGCTAAAAACAAAAGCTATGCGATGTTATCTCGACTGTGGTTGTCCGTATGTGACAGTGACATACTGTGTGTATGATAGAGGCTTCTGAAGGGCGCTGCAACTTATGATCCGGAAGATAAATGATGTGTCCCGCTTTTTCCGCACCTCCTCTCAAACTATACTCTACACAATTTTCTGTTTCATTTATAATGCGTGTTTACTTTTGAATGCTTTGTAGAGAAAGAACTTAAGTGATTAATGGATAGAATATATTTCATTTCTTTTTTAGATATGTTTAGTATCGTAAATGTTGAGAAGATAGTGTATGGTATTCTTTATGTACTATTGTGATATTTTTTCTTAATCGTTAAAAATTATCGACATTGATACTTTACATTTATTATTTTTAAAAAGAAAATCACCAGGCTTTCCCATCTGCCCCTGCATCCATGTGAGAGTAGAACCGCACTAAAATATATCGGTAACACTCGAGTTATACGGGACAGCACGACGCGTTACACACTAAGACATTCTTTCCATCGCACCATTTCCAATATTGTACTAAATATAAATAAATAAAATTCAAAGTAACTGAAAATTTCAGAGTTGTATGAAAACAATTTTAAGATATTTAATCCCAGACGGAAATACTTGCTTCTAAGTAAATACTAGCGAAACCGATATTAATAATAAAAACGGATTTAAAATGAACCGAGGATCTTTGTCTAAGAATTTAAATTAAGCGGATAAAAATGGAAAAACCATTTTTGTAAAGGACTTTCTTTTGATGGTATTTTGTAATCCATACAACTTGGGGCCAGAAGTCTTTCGTGTTATTTCGCCAAAGATACTAAGATTACTTCTGTTTTATATTTTTAAAAATACATTTAAAAAATGTTGATAAATATTACAAAAATGACATGCCCGTTGAGTTTCTTGCCAGTTCTTCTCAGGACGGTGGCTATTTTTTGTTTTTTTTTAGTTGGAGGAAATCACCGAATCCCGTATGTGGGAGTTGAACCGCACTCAAACCTCCAACCGCTAACACTCAGCGTACCAGCTAACGGTCCATCTGATGTTAAGCGGTTACATAAAGTACTACAGAATATTATACAACCTATTTCTTACACTTAAGAACTACTTCCAAGCTTTAAAAAAATACCTTCTTTTGAATTTTGTTTTGTAAATTAATCGTGGATTATTGTGGCCAGGATACGGCCATTTTCCGGACTTGGTCCCGGGAATTTTTAATTATATCCCCGGAACTTGGACCAAGAAACGGAAGTTCGTGGTAGTTGGGAGTTACGCGCTGTTTCCGGGGATTATTACTTTTTTTTATTTGAAGATCAAAGGGTTCTTTTAATTAGCTGCATGGTTTACTCGGTTTTGAGCCGAAGTTTAATTATTCTTTTGTTATTTTTTTATTGCTGTGAGAATAAACGAGGCTTGAAGAGTTTTTAAGTAGATCGTAGTTGGCTCGGAAGTGGTCTTTTTCTTGGTTGAGGAAATCCCCGCAAGTGGGGTATGTGGGAGTTGCACCGCACTAAAACCTCCAACCGCTCACACTCATCGCCCGAACCCCGACTGAGGTCATAACCCTGCACGGGGTTATGCGGAACGGTACGACGCGTTACGCGCCGTCCCCCGAAGTGACCTTTAAGGTTACACAGGCCCATAAGCGACGGTAACCACTACGGTTAGATGGTCCGTTGGCTTATCTGCCTATGTCACTTTAAACAAGTATTATTCATTTCAAAACTGACGGCTGACTATTTTTCAATAACACAAAAACTACGAGTCAGGTCTTTAGTAAATTCATAGTACGAGATTATCCCAAATTACGCAATTAAATTAAATGTTATTACACTGTTACAGAATTTTTAGATGATGACACTTCAAAGATAAATATTAAATACTAGCTGGCCCACACAACTTCGTCTGCGTCACATAAGTAAATTTTCTCACCGTTTAAACCTTCCCAGGACTTCTACGAATATTTCAAGATTAAAATAAGCCAAATCGGTTCAGTCGTTCTCGAGTTTTAGCGAGACTAACGAACAGTAATTCATTTTTATATAAGAAGAAGATTATTAATTTGTTAAATTTGTGTTACCTGACAAGAATGACATCATTCGCAATCATTTACCAAGATATTGTAAGCCTAAAACGGCGCAACATGACAGACCGGACTACTTCAAATACAAGACCTACATAAATGTAATACAATTCACCTATGTTGACAATAAAATATTTTTGGAACTAAGTTCCTTATCGCACGTTATCGAAAGGGGGCTAGACGGAAATTCTTATGAAAAAGTTGTCACGACACTTTTTTTTGTTTTAGATGATTATCACTGGCTGGCGCTGTGATTAAAATCTTTTAAAACAATTCCTTATTTTGTTTAATATGATTAATGCTAGATGGCGCTGTGATCAAAATATTTTATTTACCTTTTTTACTAACTAATTATTATAACTTTAAAAAAATATATATATATTACAGTTCCCTCACTAATTAATCGAAAGGAACTTCGTTCCATCCGGGTGTCTCTTGACACCTCTCAAGTTTTTCGATTTGATTATTTGTTTCTTTGTTTTGTTTTTTAATGATTATCGAAGCACCTGAACAGCAATATCCGTATCTCACTGAATGTAACTATGTGCCTAACTAAGTAAATTCGGGTAGATGAATTTGACTAACTCCCCGGTTTCCGATTTAGCTGACATTGTCTCCCAAATTTGTCGAAATCTGGGCTTCAATTGTAACCATTTGTACTACGGATTTCTTGTAAACCATCAACCCTGAAAGAATGTTAATATTTCTATTGTAACGGACGAGGTCTGACCTCAAATTCGAGCTCTGAATAAAATATAAGTTTCTCTTTGTTTTACAAAGAAATTTAAAATTCAATGGTTTTGTTACGAAATACAGGTTTTATTTTACATTTTACAAACAGGGTTCCTATAAGTTTGAATAAAAGTTTATTTTTAGTTTAAAAAATGGTTTATACTTTTTTCTGTGATTGAGTTGAGTTAAACTTTATACAATTTGATTATCGTTATAAATAATTTCTTGTTAGTTAGTAAAAAATATCTAATGTTTATTGTTTTGTTATAGCAATTAACGGTATGTCAGATTTTCCCAAGACTTTTTCTACTACTAGCAGATACCTTGACTACTGGTCTGTGGTCTAAAAAAATTACTTATAGATAGCATCATCATCATCTAATTTGAAAAAAAATATGTGCAATTTTTACAAAAAAACATCGTGAGGAAACCTACATATCGGAAAAGGATTCTAAAAATTCTTTGAAGATATTTGAAGTCCCCAGTCTACATTAAGTAAGCGTGGTGGACTATGCCTAAGCCCTCTTTTGAGGAGACCACAACAGTGCTATTTTATGTTGTTTTTTTTTTTAAGAAACATCTCTCTCAATGCAAATAAAATAGCACAAGTCTTTACTTAATATGTGTTCGTATAGTTTAGTCTACATGAGTTCGATAGTTGTATTCATGATATTTGCATCGATATAATTAGTGGTGGTCACCATTAGTTATCGAGGAGAATGATCGCGTTCGGGAACTTTGAACAGACGATCAAACTGTTAAGGGGTGTATTCAATGTATTTAATGTATTTTCGTAATATTCAGAGCTGTTTTATAGCCGGCAATGGTTAAAGAAAATTATCCGAAGAATAGGTAGCTAATAGAACTGGAAAGGTCTGGACCTGGATCATAAGGCAAGAACTGTCATTACGGCTTTGGGACGCTGTGTCCAGCAGTGGGTATCCATGGGTGATGATGATTATTGTAATGTGAGCAGAATTCATCTGCATCATTTTATTGCCATGTAGACATATGAGCTATAAATCAATCTACGAATATAATTTTAATTTATTAAATAAATACACAATATAATATATTATTGCATCCGTGAAACATGTGAAACTAGCGGTAACTTCGTCTGCGTCACAAAGAGAAACAATATATCCTATAGCCTTCCTTGATAAAATGAAATTTACAAAACTGAATTTTTGTAATCGACCAGTAGATTTGGAGGCTATTTAAGTCAAAGTCAAATCATTTATTTCAAAGTAGATGTGGACATACATACATTTTGAATGTCAAAAATAAAATCAAAAGTTCTACCACCAGCTAAAATTACGCCTCCGTCATGAGAAGAACCGACGCAAGAAACTCAGCAGGGCTCTTTTTTTTATTCACATTGTTTTTTTTTTAAGACAAATAAACAATCTTTTTTGAAACCTTTTCTTTTAAGACAAATAAACAATCTTTTTTGCAACTTCGTCTGCGTTACAAAGGGGTTAAAAAATTGTAGCCTATATAGGCACGCGCCGCCCGGCGCAAACAACTACGACCCTGCATTTTAAATTTGTAATATCTTCGGTAATATTCACTTAAATTACATGCTGTAAAAAGCATATTGATCTATAATAAATGCACAATTTATTTAAGGTACTTAATTGGATAAGGATTAATGCTGTATTGTTTAAAATCACTTCGTAAATAACCATTTTTTAGTAAAGAATAAAAATGGTTATGCTGGGTTATCCCTAAGAGATAGACACATACCATCGCGGACTTTTTTGTTGAACTTTTTGAGGTGAACAATACTGTAGTACATTATTTTGGTCTATCTCGTAGGGTTCAGCCAGCGTTTGCAATATAAGCGCAAAAAACGTGCTTATTTACGACATCACATTAGAAACCTTTAAATTTATCAGTGTTTCTCTACTATATTATGCATTTATTATACATACAAACCTTCCTTAAGAATCACTCTACCTATTAAAAAAAACCGCATCAAAATCCGTTGCGTAGTTTTAAAGATCTAAGCATACATACAGACATACAGCGAAAGCGACTTTGTTTTATACTATGTATTGAAGTATAGATTAAAATGTAAACAAAGATATTTAATTATTAACGGACTTGCTATACATAAACCAATTTTGGTCACTTTCTCAGTTAGTTATTATGCATAAGCATGTGGCTCATCTTTAACGGCCATTAGCGTGGAAACAGCGAAGTCTTGTAGTTCAGAACTATTGATTAATATCGAGGAAGCGTTCGGGATTTCATCTCTATAATTACTCTGTTATCTACTATTCGGGAAATACGAAGTTGATAGTATTTATTTTTATTTTTAACAGAGGAGGCATTGAAGTGTCATCTTAGGAGACAATATTTTATTTAATTAGTACTACTATCTCGTATATGTCTTGATTTTATCAAGGAAAAAAATAGAAACTAATATAAATCTTATCTTATAATACAGGGTGATTTGTTAGAGAGGGTACATATTGCAGGAGGGTGATGAGTACTCTGTTCTCAAACGGAATATTCCAAAAAATAGGTAAAATTACAATTTTTTTTTTAAAAATCTAAATTCGACTAAACTACCCCAAACATAAACAATTTCGGCTAAAAGAGTATTGTCTAACGACCTCTAGTGATCTCGCGCACCCTACACCTCCGCCACACCCATCAGCTGTCGAAAAACCATCATTTTGCAAGTATTTTAGATATTTTTAAGTTGCGATTACTAAGGCATTAAGCCATATTCTTTGGTAATAATATTTTTACTGGTCGTATATAACCATCAGCTACCATGACCTAGAAAATTACCCTGTATAATATAAATCTCGTGTCACGATGTTTGTCCGCGATAGATTCCTAAACTACTGAACCGATTTTAAATTTAATTAGCACACCGTGGCCAGTCCGGTCCAACTTGAGAGATAGGATAGCTAAGATCAAGGTCTGATGATGGAGCTGGAAGGTGGCCACAGGAATTCCGTCAATAAGTAAGATAACCTCATCGTGTTCAGACTCTAATGAGGCATTCTGATGAGTTCTTTTAGAAAATTCCCGGGAACAATTCCTATGCGACGAAGCAGACGAAGTTGCACGGGTCAGCTAGTAATGTTATAAGTTATTGGTGTCTTCGAAGTAGACCGAAGACAAAAAGGTCGCGGGAAGTCACTGGATGCAGACAGCGCAGGCCCGATCGTTGTCGCGAGGTTTGGGGTTGGCCTATATCCAGCAGTGGACGGCTATAGGCTGATGATGTATTGTATAAAGATGATATTTTTTATTGCATGCAGATAAATATTATATTATAGATAATATTATTTATATGTATTATGTATGTATGTCTATTTAATATCTGTGTATATTAATATTACATATTTTCGATATTGTAGTAGTATTTAATTACGTATTTAATATTATATAATAGTTTATTAAAATTATTTATTTTTTTCTTTCTAAAATTATTATATTTTATTGCCTACCAAACTTCTGATCTCTCCATTACCCAAAGGTAGACTGGCAGAGAATGCCTACGGTATTAAGTCTGCCTATGTACACACTTGTGCATGAAGCAATAAATAAATAAATAAATAGCCTACCTGATGGTAAGTGGTTACCATTCTATAAGCCACACAACTATAATAAGACAGGTATACCACAACTCCTACAAACCTAACTATTTTTTTCATGCAAAACTCTCGACATATTCGACATATCCGTATGACGTCATCAATTAAACTAATGAACTCGGCAACATGACGCGAATATGGAATACATGACATATCAAGCGGAGCGCGTGTTTTTAATTAATAACTTGCAAAGATTCAATAATTTGTAGATGGGACAGAATGTTGTTAAGGAATCTGCGTGTCTCTCAGAGTATAGAAATTCGAGTCTTGTCTAAAATATAGTTTTCTTTTCAGATATTGCGTTATCCACTCAACTGGGAACGTCACTTTTTGCTAGATGACGAAACTGGGAACTTCGTTCGGAATAACTACCGTATTTGTGCCCCTTTTTAAATACATTTTTTCCCATAAATTTTAATTTCAATTTTTAATTAAACCTTATATTTTTGTAAATCAATAAATTCCTATATATTTATTTACACTTATTTTTTACATTATATTTTTAAATTTATTTCCTTTGTAAATCATTATTATTAAACGACGCTGTATTGCATTTTCAACGAAAATATATTGTCACCGTAAAATATGAGACGATTATAAAATGTAAACAAAACAAGTTTTAGAACTGTGCTCAATTTTGGCTCCTGCCACAGACTTGGCAAAAGTAAACAAACCAGTTTTGTTGCCGATCCCAGTTGAGTGGTTATAATTTTATATTTTTATAAGCAAGAAATTTAAATTCGAGAATTATTGTGAATTCAGAATCATTTTGGTAATTATTTTTTTCCGACAATAGTTATTATCAATAAGATACTAGAAACAAAATTTAAATCATAGTTTTTAAGAAAGTCTCTCCTTGTCTTCGGAAAATTTTCAGAACAAAATCGTATTTTATCGTGTACTCTCTATAAATTGTATAATCTTTGCTATACATGCAACCAGTACGTTCGTTGTAAAAATGAGTTGCATTACTTTTAAAATAATGAGACATGAATATTTCATTCCATAGCCATTATTCTTTGTAGTTTTATTGCGACCCGTAGATAAATTCATAGGGTTCCGTGGTTTAATAGAAAACTTGATATTATTGTCAGATAAATAGAGAGGTAAGTAACTATGTTGGAATCTGAGTGAGGTTTTCCAAAGTAAATAGATACAGTTGTGTTTTGTTTAACAAATGAAACCTCTCCTATATTCATTTATTTTCACTTATTTTTTATATTATAATCTGACAGGGTGATAACAAGGGAAACCAACCTATTCACCGTGCGGGTAATTGGAGAGAGAAGTGGAGACTTGCTATAAATACAGGCGTTGACCGCTGTTATTATTCATTCGTGTTTGAATTGTCGAGGCGAACGGACGTCTTGATTTAAAAGTAATAAACAGTTAAAACTTATTATTTTGAAGTTTTTACTCAAAAGTGTTGATCATCAAGTGTTCAAGTGGACATTGTGACGTCATCCCTGATAAAACCAAACGAAGATCGATTAATTACAACGTCAATACACCTCAAAACACTTACGCCGTCATATCTTTAAAAAATTACAAAGAATTAAAATTAACAAAACAAAATAAAAAACAGAGGGCCACTGAAGACGGGGTTTACGCCCAAGCCATCAGTGGTCAGGGCTCAAGAGAGAGGAACCTCCTCACAATACGCGCCGTGTCAAGAACGACCGCCGCGCTGAATTAGTTCCTTTACCCAGCTGGGGAGCGAAAGCTTCTCTAGATGACGGTCGAAGCTTTTCGCTCAAACCTCTCCTATTATTATAATTATTTAAATTTTTTTATTGCCATGTAGGCAGACGAGCCAACAGGCCACCTGATCGTAAGTGGTTACCGTTGCTCATGAGCATCTAAAATGCTACGACATTGGGAGTCGTGACCCATCACCTAACTATTACTATCACTATCATATAATTAACGGTTTCATTATAATTAACGGTTTTTTTTTTAAATATATATATATATATATATATATATTTTGTCTATTTCATCTTTGTATAATATTGTTAAAATATAAAAAAAAGAAAAGATAATGCTTATAATAATAATACAAAAAAAAGACATGCCCGCTGAGTTTCTTGCCAGTTCTTCTCAGGACGGTGGCTACAATTATTATTTTTTGTGTCCGAACTGGTGGTAGCTTTTAAATATTGACGTCAACAAGAATGAGCATATCATCAAAGTTGAAAATAAAGTATTTCATTTCATTTCATAGAAGTAACCAGCTTGTTTTGGAACGAAGTTCCTTATCGCGCGTTATCGAAAGGGGGATAGACGGGAAAAAATCTTACGAAAAGTTGTCACGACACTTTTTTGTTTTAGATAATTATCGCTAGATGGCGCTGTGATCAAAATCTTTTGAAACATGTCGCGTATGTCACATATCGCGCGTTACGAAAGGAAATATTTTTTATAAGAAATCTTTTAATCGAAAGGAACTTCGTTCTATTCGGGTGTCCCATGACACCTCTCAAGTTTTTTTTAATTTTTGTTTGAATAGTTAACCATTCAAGTTTATTTTACCATTTTAAATGCGTTCTAGTTCATTCTCAAGTTTGAGATCAATTTCCGTCTATAGAGTTTTAAATCTATAATTTAAATTTCAAATGCGTTTTTAGCGTTTATAACAACTCTTAGGCTCTACGACTCTACGACTCCGCGAATCTACGACTCTACCATCGTCTTGTCGGAGTTCGCCGCAATCATTTTAATTGCTTCTCGGCGGCTCTCCTTCTCACTCATTATCTCGCAGATTAGTAGACGTCAGGGTTGGCAATACGACAATTTAAATTATTTATTAAATAATACAAGCTGGATCTGTAACCTTGAGCAATCTAATCTAGTACTATGTGAATATGAATGAAATTGAAAAAAAAAATGTTTGTCCGATTTCGAAAATAAAAGGTTTATTTTCACAGGTAATTCACCCCATATTAGCCGGCGCAAGGTAACAGACTCCCCTGTATAATATCTTCACTTGACTGTTTTTGTTGCTTACTTGTCCTTCTTTGAACGCAAAAACGTACAGAAAATTTCGAAATCTTGTCAATTCAAAACATACAGTTTTGAACTTAACTCCGAAAGTACTTGTTTCGTCTGGAATAAGCACTACCCGAATCGATCTGCCCAAGCTAAAATTGGGGCCACATGACGGTAAAGAATGCCATAGTGCGTAACGCGTCGTGCCGCTCCGTATAATCTGGTGCTTGACTCCGGTCTCAGCATAGCATAGTTCGGAAGCTGAGTGTGAACAGTTTTTAGGAGGTTTTAGTGGGGTCAACTCTCACACATCACAGTGGGAATGAGTAGCTCGCCAAGGTCATTTCATTATCGTAATCGTTTTTTTTTTTTGTATATTTAATGTAAAATCTGTACAAATACTTAAAAAAAAATGCTCATTATACAAAAAAAAGACATGCCCGTTGAGTTTCTTGCCAGTTCTTCTCAGGACAGTGGCTATAATTATTACTTTTTTGTGTCCGAACTGGTGGTAGCTATTAACTTTTGACGTCAACAAGAATGAGTACGTCATCAATGTTGAAAATAAAGTATTTCATTTCATCCCGCGAAACGTGTTTGAATCAAGCGATTTCCACCAACTAAAAGAAAAAAACCCTGTGCCAGAGACAACCCTAAGTCAGCGATGAATATTTCTCTACCCGCCCGCATCGCTAATGCACAGCGCGAGTGCTCTTATAATTAGTTCCAACTTGACCCAAATCGTAAGATTGATGTGTGTTTTAACGTTATCATTCATGACCTACTAGCTGGCCCACACAACTTCGTCTGCGTCACATAAGGAAATTTTCTCACCGTTTAAACCTTCCCTGGACTTCTACGAATATTTCAAGATTAAAATAAGCCCAATCGGTTCAGTCGTTCTCGAGTTTTAGCGAGACTAACGAACAGCAATTCATTTTTATATATAAGACTAGCTGGCCCGCGCAACTTCGTCTGCGTCACATAAGGAAATTTTCTCACCGTTTAAACCTCCCCTGGACTTCTACGAATATTTCAAGATTAAAATAAGCCCAATCGGTTCAGTCGTTCTCGAGTTTTAGCGAGACTAACGAACAGCAATTCATTTTTATATATAAGACTAGCTGGCCCGCGCAACTTCGTCTGCGTCACATAAGGAAATTTTCTCACCGTTTAAACCTTCCCTGGACTTCTACGAATATTTCAAGATTAAAATAAGCCAAATCGGTTCAGTCGTTCTCGAGTTTTAGCGAGACTAACGAACAGCAATTCATTTTTATATATAAGAAGAAGATATTTATACATTAACCGACTTTAAGTAATGTGGTAGTACTCAATTTGAATTTTGTTTGGTTGTGCTATGAGTATGATTAACTCATAGACTAATTCTTGTTGTATTAAATATCCAATTTAAATTCAATATTATCTTAATTTCTTCATTAGTCGACTTTAAAAAATGTGATAGTCCTCAAATCCATATAATGTAGACTGAGTTTTGCTATTTTGACTGTAGTTAATTTGGACCGATTTTTAATCGGATTAATTATTTGATGGTTATCAGTTATCATCAGCCCCCGCTCGTCTCTCGTCTTACCATACAGTATTTCTTTCTTCATAGGTGGTACCTCGGATGGTAAACGGTAATCGTCGCTCAGTGCAGGGTTTCAGTACAAAAACACAATTTTTCTATAATATACTTATGTGCTACTTATCCCACTTATATTGCAGTGGCCTATATACTCTTAACATAAATTTTCATAGACGCTTCTAACCGCGACATCAAAGTTACTAAGAAAATTTATCGAAAAAGAGATTTACGATCGTAGATAACTCCTGCTCTAGTTTTTTGTTTGGGAACATCTTTTAGTTGAAGGCGATTTACTAGGATTCGTGGGATAATATTAACTAGTTGGAAACGTTAACGTCACATAAGACAATAGGGGGCGGCGCGACGGGAAATAGTGCCGTGGGAGTAACGCGTCGCGCCGTCCCTCATAACCCCGTGCTGGGTTCTAGCCTCAGCCGGGTTGAGTGTGAGCGGTTGGAGGTTTTAGTGCGGTTCAACTCCCACATATCCTCCAACTAAAAAAAAAAACATAAGACAATACAAAAAAATATTTAATTTTGTTTTTTAGCATTTAATTTTTCAAAAGATCTTTAACATGAAAAATCACATAGATATTATCGATAATAAGCCTTATCAATTAATGAAAAATCTTCAATTTTTAAAACCGTTCATATTCTCAAATACAGAAATACTTCTTTACAAATCGGTTAAAAATAAAAAATTAGACTGAACAATTCCTACACTAACTTCTAGTAGCTATGTCCAAATATTTCAAAATGCTTCACTTTGACCAAAAATATTTCACTACAAAAATATCAATATACCTATATATAAAACTTTGGGTAAAGGTAAACAGTGGATACTGGAGGTAACAAAGCGAATACCACACTTTGTGAAATACCAATCGCTTGTTTGTGCAGACGAAGCCACAGTACACGCTTGTTTCATGCAACGATCAACTTAAACAATACGCACTAGGTGGGAAAAATTGTGCGTTTTTTTATTGGAATTTGAAAATAAGTCAACCCAAAAAAAATTGCTAAATCAACAACAATTTCATAACTATACACTCAAAAACGTAGCGAGAAACGATTATCTAGAAATAAATAGATATTTATTTCTACAAAAAAAAATATTGCACAAAAACTACCAGTCAGATTTTTATTAATTTGTAGGGACGCGATTGCATGCAGGCACTTTTGATGCAAGCAGTAATATAT
Organism: Trilocha varians; assembly: GCA_030269945.2. NCBI lineage: Eukaryota > Metazoa > Arthropoda > Insecta > Lepidoptera > Bombycidae > Trilocha > Trilocha varians. The sequence continues at coordinate 11,759,722 of AP028257.1, forward strand.
AAGTGCAGTGCGTAGCGCGACTCCCCAGTCGTTCCGTTAAGAGCATAGCGTACACTCGCGTCCACATTATTGTAACCATATGCATTATTGTATATTGTCAAAAGTGACAGTAAATAATGATAACTAGAATCAGTTGTTCACCTTAATTCAATGGTATCTACTAATTAGATACACGAGTAATATATAAAGGGATACTCTTCCGTTTGTTAAGTGATACCCTAAAACATATATAAATGTCAAAAATGTCTGCTTTCCAACAAAAAATAATCATCGAAATCGGTTCATATAGAAAAGAAATGCATAGCAAATTGTGAAATCTCCTAACCATCCGAATTGGTTTACCCGAATACATTAATACATATTAATTGTATACCTCCTCCTTTTGGAAGTCGGCAAACAATTTCTACTCATGTCTAAAAGTTTAAATCGCAGCGTGTAAAATCTCTAGTGCGTAATATTTAACGCATCGCTCATAGCGCTAACAACCTGTGTTTTATAAACGCCATGTTTTTTATCAAAACAAGTTCATGTTGTTGTTGTGTCTACTTCAACTTATAAATATGCAGCGTGGTTCCTGATTTTCGGCATGTTTTAAAGTACATTGTTTGTTTTGATGAAAATTGGAAAAGCTGTCAAAATTTTAAACTGTTTTTAAACAATTTGGTGTTTTATCATTAATATGGAATGGTAAGTGGTTACTGTCGCTCATGGACAGCTACATTATTGACAGCAAAAGTAACAAAATAATTGCGAGTTAGTTCTTCATCAAACCTAAAGAGATAATATTCAAAGTATATGGTTCTAAAAAGAGACATCGAAATCGGTTCATCTAGAATACAAATATGCAAAAATATGTATAGCAAATTATTACACCGATTTTGGAAAAAAACAGTAGGTACTCCAAAGCGACCTTTGTTCTTACCAAAAAGAATCATCTAAATCGGTCCACGAAAACTAAAACTATAGGAAAATTTATTTGATAACCTTCTGTAAAATTAATCAAAAATCAAAGTACAATAGATCAAGTAACTAAAGGTCGTTTTGACCCTTTGAATCAAAAAGCAACAAAAAGCTCTACTCATTAGACTAATAAGCGTAAAATTACAAAGGGTTGAACAGGGCGCGTCACGTGATCAACCCCCTTTAAAATGCATTTTCCACGTCACTTGAGTTTAGAGGCAACTTTCATCTATAAAAACTGTTTTATGTGGTATTCGAGCTTACTTTCTGCACATAAATGGTATATCATAAAATAAGTAGTAATAAAAATCAAAAGGGTATTGATTTTGACCGACATTCCGAAAGAAGACCATGTATTTTTTATTGTTCGTATAATTTATGAACACAATTTTAGCACTTGTAACAAAGTAAAATATATTCATAATTTAGTACTACAAATATAATGACAGACCTCGGTATATTTAAGAGAAAAGGGCACGTTTAGAAGCATCATTCTCAGAGTAGTATTTTTGTACATCCAGCAATGAAAGAGTTTTTTCGATAGTTTTTACTTGGGGTACCGCAATGGAGCACTTTATAGTTCAAGAAGAGTTAGTTAGCAAGCCAATACGGCAAAAAAAATCATTGTTTTATTTGCTATTTTGAATTAACACTAATCTTCTCTCACTCTCATATTTCAAAAACCGACATTCCTAATAAAAATGCCACATCAAAAATCTTCTATAGTGAACGTATCGTCAAAGCTTAACCCGTCGAACGCCCACATTTATTTTGTCTATAGTTCCAGGATAATTTGAAGGTATTTCACAAATTACTCACCGAAGGGTTAACTTATTAATTTGTTCTAGTTTTCGGCCTTAGCCTTTTTGGAATACTTAACTAAAGTATTTCAAACCGCTTCATTACTTTGTGTGTTAGGTTTATTTCAAATTAGAATTTTTGGAGTTGGTTTTGGACTGGGAATATTTCTGGTACCAGAAAATTAAGTAACTATAGATTGATAATTACAATATAAAGAGGTTATGTAGTCGTAAATTCATAATGTTTAAGTAAAATGTTTTTAAATTGATTATTAATATCTACAAATAATAAGTTTTTTTTTCTGGAAACGAAGTTAAAGGATAGTTTTGTATATACGGCAGTATGTAACGAATTATTATACAACGGTAACCCCATATTATCAACTACGAACTAAAAATGTAAGTAACTAGGAATATTGTATATTTGTATAACAAAACTTAAAGAAACTGTATTCTATTTTTCAAGTTTCTCTCGATTCCTTGGACCTAAACAAAAATCATCAAAATTGGTTTATAATCGGCGTAATTATCCGAATATAGAACGCATATCTAAACTAATATTAAAAGCTGCAGTTTGTTTGTTTGAACGCGCTAATCTCAGGAACTACTGGTCCGATTTTCACTATTGAAAAGTCCATTTATCGAGGACGACTATAGGCTATGTTGTATCTCTCTGTGACGTATAATTGTCAAACCGTCTTCCAAAGTCAGTAAAAAAAAAGTTTTTGAAGTAAATTCTCCGCAAAGTTAAAACAACTTTACCGCTCATAAAATATTCTAGTAGTTTTTCAAGTTAAGATATCAAAGGGATATAAATTACGTCAGTAATCGAATTATCATGGCCTACTAGACCGATTAGATCGCGTTAGTTCGGTTCAGATCTTTTACATTCAACGGACATTGAAGCACTTTGTGACGGATACTAAACACGTTTAGATCGTTGAAATTTGTTCAAAAATCTGTAAATGTTTTTACAAGCTTTATATTAACTTACTCTCAGACACGCACACACACACACACACACACATGCACACACACACACACGCACACACACACACACACGCACACACACAATCACCTTAACAATTCAACATTGTAATCTACTGATAAGTTTATATTACTAGAATACTTCATTAATACCTATTAGTAGAATTGTATACAATCTGCATAACTGTGTAATCCTTATTGGTTTTATTGATGTTAATACTGTAATGAAATATTTTGTAAACACGCTGTTGGATTATAAATTATCAATACATAGTATAAAACAAAGTCGCTTTCGCTGTATGTCTGTATGTATGCTTAGATCTTTAAAACTACGCAACGGATTTTGATGCGGTTTTTTTTAATAGATAGAGTGATTCTTAAGGAAGGTTTGTATGTATAATATAGTAGAGAAACACTGATAAATTTAAAGGTTTCTAATGTGATGTCGTAAATAAGCACGTTTTTTGCGCTTATATTGCAAACGCTGGCTGAACCCTACGAGATAGACCAAAATAATGTACTACAGTATTGTTCACCTTAAAAAGTTCAACAAAAAAGTCCGCGATGGTATATGTCTATCTCTTAGGGATAACCCAGCATTTTTTTTTTTTTTATTGCAAAGTAGATAAACGAGCATACGGCCCACCTGATGGTAAGCGGTCAGCATAACCATTTTTATTCTTTACTAAAAAATGGTTATTTACGAAGTGATTTTAAACAATACAGCATTAATCCTTATCCAATTTAGTATTATCCTTAAATAAATTGTGCATTTATTATAGATCAATATGATTTTTACAGCATGTAATTTAAGTGAATATTACCGAAGATATTTCAAATTTAAAATGCAGGGTCGTAGTTGTTTGCACCGGGCGCGTGCCTATATAGGCTACAATTTTTGAACCCCTTTGTAACGCAGACGAAGTTGCGCGGGTCATCTAGTCATAAATAAATGAAAAAAAAACTTGCACTGGATGTAAGTTCGGGTGGAATTATTATTATTGCGAATTTAATTTGACAAACATCCCGGTTTCCGATTGAGCTGACATTTTCACACGCGCAGGTACTGGATCTGATGATGGATCTGATGATGGATGGTTGATGGATTCGGAAGGTGGTCATAGCAACTCTTGTGCTGAACAAGATATACCAGTCGTGTGGGCTCGTTTTACTTGGTTTAATTAATACTCATGTCGCTACATGATATTAACGATCTTAAAAGCTTGCATTTAAAGTTTTTAAGCTTGTTTTCTTTAAAATAATTTATTTTACTCACAACTGCACCTAACACTTAAAATTCGCCAATTAATTGAATATTTCAATAGGTTTGATGTTAAATGTCCGTTAACCCTTCCACTGCGTACAGATTGTCGACTAGGCCACGTTATGACGAGGGTCTCCGATATCCACCGGATTACATTCATTGAAACTAGCCGCGACTAACAGGTTACTTCTCCTATGAGATGCGATCACTTCACACTCACTGATTCAGTATAGATTATTCTGGTCGTTCGTTTCGTACGCATTTGAAGGGTTAACGTTGGAATTTCTGAGTTAAGCGGGTTAAGGGTAAAGAGACCACTAAATTTTTGAAGTTGTGTCTATCTTTTAGTTTTTGATGAAGTTTGTAGTGTTATTTTTGGGTGCATTAATTTTTGATCGATTTCCGAAGGTTGGGCTGATTTGGTTGATATTTTTTGACGAAAACATAATTTCCCGCTTCACTTTAATACTACTTGGAACTAGTTGGGACGTATTGATTATACATGTATATATATATACTAGATGACCCTCGCAACTTCGTCTGCGTCACAAAGGGGATCAAACAGTACTCTTAATGCTGTTGCGATATTATTTTCACGGCGCGGGGAGTTTTATACTCGTGATAACTTCTAAACGAAAAGTCCGATTGGAATAAAACAAAAAGTAATTTACTTCTACATTAATACTCTTGATAACAAAATACTTTATTTGGATAAGGATTAATATAACAATACTAATTTAACGTTAAATTCATTCTTCGGACGATTTTTTTTTATTTTTGAACATAAAAGCAGTTGTTGTGACTAAACTATGATAGTTAGATATATGCTGTCGCGGACTTTTTTGTTTGTCTTCAAAAGACCTAAAAACCCGTAGTACATCATTTTGTTCTATTGTCAATAGTTTTTGCAGCGTACGCATAAATAGGTTTTCGATTATTCACTTGTGTTACATATTCGATATTTTCATACGGATCCCTAATTTTTTTGAAAATAAAATACAAATGGACATTCCAACAGTGAAAGAATTTTTGAAATCGGACCAGTAGATCCTGAGATTAGCGCGTTCAAACAAACAAACAAACTCTTCAGCTTTATAATATTAGTATAGATATATATAAATCTCCTGTCACGATGTTTGTCCGCGATGGACTCCTAAACTACTTAACCGATTTTAAATTAAATTGGCACACCATGAGCAGTCTGGTCCAACTTGAGAGATAGGATAGCGTATGTGAAGGTCTGATGATGGAGCTGGAAGGTGGCCACAGGAACTCCGACAATAAGCAAGATAACCTCAGCGTGTTCAGGCTCTAATGAATCTGATGAGTAGTTTTAGAAAATTCCCGGGAACAATTCCTATGCGAAGCAGACGAAGTTGCGCGGGGCAGCTAGTACATGTATAAGTGTAAGTTCTTCAGTGCATACTAAACTTTCTTTTTATAATCACTGCACATTAAAAAAAAACAAAATACGAACGACCTCATCTACATTCATCAAAATCCAGTGGATCTCAAAAGAACCAACAATTCAAATCAATTCCACAATAACAATACAAAAATCGTTTCATCCAACGCTTCCACAACAAAAGAAAAAAATAAATCTCGTCGAGTATTTTCTTTTACGTTTTTGGGCGGGGGTTACCAATTTTTTTAGGTAGAGGGCCGCATTGGTTAAGTATGTTCCAAGGGCTCATATTGATCATAGAGTACGAATTTTTATTAATCATTTTGGTTTGAAGCGCTATGACTTGTCCTTCTTCAAACGAGGCTTGAAGAGAGTCCTTAAGGGTAGGCCGTAGGTAGCGGCCCCGCAATGTCTTCTGGCAATGCAGAGGTCCATGAGCGACGGTAATCGCTACGATCAAGTGGGCCGTTAGCTCGTCTGCCTGCGTGGCAATAAAAAAAAAGTTATTGTTATTTTTTTTTTTGGTCATCTATAGCAGCACGTAAAACCGATTTCTGACGTGACGACGTATGCTCGTGGCGACGCGTACAAAAAAAAATCGATATTTCACAACTGCCAGACGTCTCTGACGGATCACATTTTTTACTTATCAAGCAGGCGGACCTGATTATTAGTGGAAACCGTCACTAATGGTCTTTTTACATTGTAGGACATACTTTAGTCGCATACTTTTGAAGACTAACTTCAAGTCTCATTTGAAGAAAGTCAAGTTTTAACCTTAAGTTTAAGTTTTGTCATATTATTATTATAACTATTTTTTTGCTGATTTTAAAGAAGGAAGAAACGTAGAAGAGAGACTTGTAGTGCACGCTATTAGAGACTGGATTTGGTTCGCGGACCGTAGTTTAATGATCCCTGTATTTTAAATCTAGTTTGAAGAAGGTCAAGTCTTAATAGTAAATTTTAGCTTTGTCCTGTAAGTAATGATTCCTTGCTTAGCTTAAGGAAGATAATTAAAAGAAACTTGTGGTGGATGAACAGACTAGATTTGACGTGTGAATAGTAGTTTAGAAACCCCTGTATTTGGGCTCCAAGAGCCATTAATAAATACGCTTCACCTACGATTCTATTCGTCCGATAATCTCAGCACTTATTCCTGCATTCTCCGAATTTCTTCACAAGAGGGGAAACTTTTAAAGCAATCAAACTCTGTTTAAGGCCCCGATGAAATTAACTACGAACGATCACATAAGGCTTACTAGCGCCATAGATTAAAAATGTTGTTTGTAGAAGTGACTTTAAAAAAAAAGTAGTTTAATAGACGATATGTTTTAACGGAGGGTGCTCTGGTTTAGATTTTTTTTTTTTTCTGCAAAAGTACTTCGATTTGGGCATCTGATTTTAATGACAATGCTTTTAAGAGTTTCATAAATCGTTTTTTTTTTTTATTATCTTGTAGGCAGACGAGCCAACGGCCCACCTGATAGTAAGTGGTTACCGTCGCTCATGAACCTCTGCAATGTCAGGGGACACTGAGGGGTCGCTACCTACGACCTAACTTTAAGGACTCTCCTCAAGCCTCGTTTGAAGAAGGACAAGTCATAGCGCTCATTATAATCGTATTTAATTACATATTATGTTTGTATTTAAAACCTTTTTTCAGAAAAAATATTGTTTCTTAGACATCAGTTGTTGTTGACTGTTGATTCCTGGGCGAGGTATGAGTATTTTCAAAAATCTTTGATTTTAGTTTTAAGTATTTCTTCAAAATAAATAATTAAATTCAGCAATATTTTGTAACATTTGTGGCGACCAATAATAGCGCGCGAGATCCTGAATCGCGGCAACATTTGCAGAAATCTTCGCATATATACGACATCTGAAATCTACTACAGTGGGCTTCGGCCTGACCGGGCATACACCACCTCGCCCGCAAGGAGATCTCCCTTTGGCCATAGTCCACTATACCCACACAATTATTACTTAAAGTACTTATCCTGGACAGAACATTAAAAAAATCTACCCCGTATTTTTTAAAAACTATTTTTTGTACTATTTTTTTCTACTTTTACTGCTCTATGACTGATTTATGTCACGATTTACTACAAGTTTCCCCTTACGTGGCAAGAGGGAAGATTCTCAGTTTATGGGATTTGTATGGGAAGGATACTTATTATTTAGTTATGGTAGAGTGAGATAAATAGGATTTAATAAGATACGGGGTTTAGGAGTTCGTTTTCCTGATGCGATTGTGTGAAAGTATTGATGGGGAATTGGTTATGCTTTTTACTATGGCGGGGGGTGGTTTTCGCACATATAAAATACTAGCTGACTCGCGCAACTTCGTCTGCGCCGAAAAAAAAAATAGGGGTGGCCTACCCCTAACATTTAGGGGATGAAAAATAGATGTTGGCCAATTCTCATAGGTACCGGATAAGCACAAAAAATTTCATCAAAATCGGTCGAGCCGTTTCGGAGGAGTTCAAGTTCGAACACCGTGACACGACAATTTTATATATTAGATTATTGTGAACATTTTGTTGGAATTTGTTGATACATTTTGAAATATCTTATATATAAAAATGAATTGCTGTTCGTTAGTCTCGCTAAAACTCGAGAACGACTGAACCGATTTGGCTTATTTTAATCTTGAAAAATTCGCAGAAGTCCAGGGAAGGTTTTAACGGTGAGAAAATTTCCTTATGTGACGCAGACGAAGTTGTGTGGGCCAGCTAGTTGTTAATAATATTTGTCATAGATTGTAAATAATATTTTGCTATGTGGGTAATCTACAAATTATGTTATTTTTTCAGTTTAGATTTCAATTGATTGCACTCTTTAGCCAGAGAACATTTACTTTACAGAAAGGACCACTATTATACCAGAAAGCCGAAGTATGTACCACCCTTTTGACAGATACCATTGCTAATTGCATTAGGGTCAACAAATCACTGTGTCGGTAAGAGATGCACTATAGTGAGTTTGGTTTCAAATAAACGTGGTTATAATTTCTGAACTATAATACACATTGCAGAGGCTCATGAGCGACGGTAAACACTTGCCATAGATGAGTCAGATGAGCATTTTTTTTTATTGCCATGTCAGCCAACGGGCCACTTGATCGTAAGTGGTTATCGTCGCTTATGAACCTCTGCAATGTCAGGGGACACTGAGGGGTCGCTACCTACAACCTAACTTCTTTTTATTGGTCTGTCAATAAAAAAAACCTCTAAACCTCAAATCACTATTCGTCAATTAATCTAAAAATTCAATTAGACTAAAACAATCCGCTATTAATTTATGAATTCAAGTAAACGTCAGCCGCCATTCACAACCGAAGCGGAGGAAAGTAATTAGAAAACCTTGAACAAAACGTCATAGAGCATTTCCAATCTTTCAGCTGTCATTGTTGATGTCGAGTGAAATGTTTTAATTTGTCGTTGGCTTGCGATACAGTGTGTAATATAACGGTAATGCAAGTCAGGATTAAGTTTAAAATCGATTTATTTCAGTGTTTTTTTGATTATTAATATTTAAACAAATAAAAAGGCAACAATTGACATTGTGTTTTTTACTCGTAATGTTAAAATTACAAATTAAAACTCTCATTATTTCTTTTTTTTTATCTTGTAAGCAAAACTGCTAAGGGGAGATCTGATCGTAAAATGCTTAGAATCACTTACTAAGGACCATTTGAACATGCATGCGGGAACCTGATCGTAAGTGGTTAACGTCGCTCATGGATCATGCAATGTCAGGACTGAACGGTCGCTACCTACGGCCTACCTGTCATCACCATCCACAAACCTAGTTTAAAGAAAGACAAGTCATAGCGCTCTGGGAACACCGAAGTTTATTCCATAGACGGAGTTGTGTGGTAAAAAAGAGTTCCTGACCGTGGTGGTTTCATAAAGAAGGGACGCCAGGAGGACTTTGACTTTTACTTTAAGTATGTAATGTGTGCACAATAAAACATTATTTCTTATTGTAGTACTGTTTATTATAGACTGTGTCATCATTGACATGGCGCGGGATCAGGTGCGTTGTTCGCGATAATGGATATTTCTTATTGTGGAACATCGGGACCCGAGGGATCAATACTTTTAATGTTCCACAAACATCCCTATAAATATGTTTTAAGTATATTTACGATCAAAGATCTTGATATTTGATGCTTAGAGGAGTTATTGATTATTTTGTTGATATATGGGTACTTTGCAAAGTGATTTTAGTAACTTCAGATATTAGATAAAATGTTTTGTGAAACTTTAATTATAGGATTAATTTCTGTACTAAATAGTCATCATCATTAGCTCGTAGACGTCCACTCTTAGACATATGTCTTTCCCAAATTTCACCATTGATGACTTTAATTTTTTACATCCAGTGACTTCCCTAAAAGAGTAATCTTATTTATAAAAATGAATTGCTGTTCGTTAGTGTCGCTAAAACTCGAGATCGACTGAACCGATTTGGTTTATTTTAATCTTGAAATATTCGTAGAAGTCCAGGGAAGGTTTAAACGGTGAGAAAATTTCCTTATGTGACGCAGACGAAGTTGTGTGGGCCAGCTAGTGATTGATAAAATAAGTCATTAAGAATAAGACCACAACACTGTGTACTAAGTTAAGATAATATAATTTCTATACATCATCATAATCATCATATAACAAACATTAGATCATCTAATATATAAAATTCTCGTGTCACAGTTTTCGTTGCCATACTCCTCCGAAACGGCTTGACCGATTTTGATGAATTTTTTGGGCTTATCCGGTATCTATGAGAATCGGGCAACATCTATTTTTCATCCCCTTAAATGTGAGAGGTAGTCCACACCTATTTTTTTTTTTTCTACGCAGACGAAGTTGCGCGGGGTAGCTAGTAATAATAAAAAATCTATGTTCAAAACAGTTCCTAAAATACGGACAGATCTTTTATAAAATTGACCTATTTTACCATCTTCATACAAAAATAAACTTTTCAAACATTATATCAAAGACTAATGAATACATATAAAATTAATTACCAAAGTGGCTTTTAGGGACTTCTAAACAAATCGTATAGACGAGTTTTCTAAGATACCTTCGCGTTTCCCTTTGCTGAACTTTCCGATATTATTATAATTTAAATTGAAAAGACGAAAAAGGGAAGTTGTTTTTGACTTTATATGTAAATGTCAAATCCTCGCACATCCCTTACAGGGGGTGAACAAAGCCGGCGCACAGAATATGTGTTGTACAGAAGTTAAACTCACGTATTTAATAAAACCATGTTATTTATTTTCGTAATTAGAAAAGAAAAAAATCAAAAAGTTTTAAACTCTTTTAAAAGATTCTCTTTTTAAAAGCTTTTATGTAACTTGCACTGAACCCCGTCGACTTCATTGGTAAAAAATGCTTTAGCGCGTAACGCGGTGTGTCGCCCTATATAACCCCATCCTGAGTTCTGGCCTCAGCCGTAGCCGAACGCTGAAAAACAAACCAAATATCCCTCTTTAAACAAGGTTTAAGAAAAGTCATATATAGGTAGGTTATAGGTAACGACCCCTCATTGCTCTGGCATTGCAGAGGTTCATGAGTGACGGTGACCGCTTACCATTAAGTGGGCCGTTAACTCGTTCTGTCTAGCAATAAAAAAAACATTCCCAGTTAGTGTAGTCATTTACGTAATCAATAATATCCAAAAAAATCAATGAAAATTGTTAAGTTATTGTGAATTTATCAAGCAAGATTTGTATGTAAATTGCCTTCTGTGTTTTTCTGTGATGAAGGTGGATGCTCCTTTTAAACGCGGCCCAAGTTACGGAATTTTAATAAAAAAACGGGGAATATTAAATTTTTTCCAAACTTTCTCGGTGTATGTAGATTGTATGAGAAGTTTTGGTTTAGGGAAAATCTTTTCACGTTTGAAGTTTGTTTCCGGTTTATAAGTCAAGAGAATAATTTGTAAATATAAATTTCTTTAAACACTCGCGGTTATCTACATCACTTACATTATTACTAAACGGGTTTTTACCACGATTATTTTAGCACTGTTACAAGCGCCATGATCACGGGAAGACTGAAGAACTGCGGGTAGGTCATTTAAGAGCAGACAAATCTATCTACCCTCTTTCTCGTTTGTTTGCCGATACCACTGGAACTCGAACTCACATATCGACATACCACACTGACAGTATCGGCTGCCGTCTCAAAACTAGATTTATTTAGATTTGTAAATATGTTTACACTGAGTAATGTAATGCTGCGTTTCGACATTGGCTAGCCATTCACCAGTCATTTATTTTATACGAGAGTTGGACGTTGGCGAGCCAAAGTATCCACTTTGGCGGGACATAATGGTTTATGGTCTCCCGCTTTGCGAGAATGGAAGTCGAAACTCATGTTTCCTGCTCCTTCTATCATCTTCTGATTGAAGTCATTGCGGGGTCCAAGACACGTTAGCTTTCCCTCGGGTACCTGGCTTCACTGCACAGAGTCATTAAGATGGTCGACACGGTGGATCCTGGCTACACAAGAGTTACAGTGGTTTTTTTTTTTTTATTGCGTGATAGATAAACGAGCCTACGGCCCACCTGATGGTAAGCGGTCACCGTCGCTCATGAACCTCTGCAATGCCAGGGCAGTGAGGGGCTGTTATCTATCGCCTACCGATACAGGACTTTTCTTAAACCTCGTTTAAAGAGGGACATGTCATAGTGCTCCGGGAACACCGCGGATGGGAGTCCATTCCAAATCGGAATGGTACGGGGCAAAAATGAGTGGGAGTGGGAGGTGGGCAAATACAAGAAAAAGGAATTGGTGGAAACTAATCGGTGAAGGAAAACATCGCGAAGAAATCTGCATACTGAGAAAGGAGAAAAATCCTTTGAAGATCTGTGAAGTTCTCAACGCATCGAGCAATGGAGTATACCTAATCTTCTGAGAAGACCTGAGCTTAGCAGTGTGCAGTAATGGGTTGTTACAGTATCTACTTCCATTTAGATTTAAAAATCGCTTCAGCCTATAAATTATATGTTTCTTGTGTATAAGATAAAGCATTTGTCTCTGTCAGTACCAAATACGAACGATTTTTATATAAGATTCCTTTTGAAGACACAAGAAGTTAGGTCAAAGTCTTATTAAGTTTACGATTTTTACTGAGTTGTAGTGATTTTTGAAAAAGTAGGTTGCGAAGTTTTGTCTTTTAAATATTTTTTTACTACGGTGTTATGTAAATCAATACTAAGTGAATATGAAATTTGTACATCAAAGTGAAATCAGAGTTAAACGAATGTTTTAAATCAGCTCGCTGAAGTACCCTAATGTTCTATAATTCATATTTATAAAGGTATGTGTGTATATGTATAAATGTATATGTTTGATAAATATTTGTTTTCATATAGTTAATTGTAATAGTATATGTGTAATATTTGTGTAAAATATGTAATTATATTTTATTTATGTGTATTTATAAATATATTATTATATTATAATAAAATGATAGAAAAGTCAACACTTCAAAATACACTCCCCCAAGTCAAACAGCCGATGCACATAACCATACCGCGATGCAGAATCAATACATTTAGTACTGTAAAAAAGTCAGCTTTGTCCGGGGTAAACTAGAAAACTACTACACGGATTTACTTCAAATTTGGCAAAAATATTGCTTAGAGGTCGGGTCAACACATAGGCTATATATTATCGTACTATCATCTCCGAGGAACAGGATATAAATATAATAAATTTCATTTAAAAATTTTAGAGCACCGACATCTATCGGCGTTCAAATCAAATATCATGTGAAAGCATTTTTTATTAGTACGAGAGCTAGCAACGTCGGGAAAACAAACATTTCAGTAAAGCCAGTTTTTATATATGCTATCTCAGATCTCTCATACTCTTTCACTTTTATATCAGTTGGCAAATTTATTTTAGATTTTAAGGTGCTTAAAAAACTTCATTAAAAAAATCATTCAAAATTAGCGTAAAAAAATATCTGGCAACAGTAAAATTCATGTAGCAAAAAGTATAATAAAAATAATTAAAAGAAAAAAAATGGCTTAAAATAATTTGATAAATCAGTTTTTTATCTGTACTCTACCACTACCGGCTACTACTAGACGTCCGGGAGTGAGAATTGTGAGATATAGCATACATAAATACTCTATCAAAAACGTTGCTAGCTCTTATACCATAATTTTAATTTGATTGTGTCATTTTTGGCACTGTCAGTAGTTATTTTTTTATTGTCATAGATACAAGGAGTTCTGTTCCTTCTTAAAAATTGTGTCTTTAATTCGTTTCAGAGATTAGCAAGATCTATACATATAAATAAATTTAATTAAACAATTTTAGAGCAACGACATCTATTGGCCTTCAAGTCTATATACATATCGAAGCATTTTTTTTGTTGATATAAATAATTTAAATTTGATTATGTCATTGTGGGACAATGTTTCCTATTTGTTAACTAGATGGCGTTAGCGTATAAATTTGAATTATTCTGAATCGCGCTATTATTTCGTACACCAAATGTCAAAATTGAGGTTACCTGCTTTGCTTTAAGTTATCATGTGGTTGGTCAATCTTAACTACTTAGATATCATTAGATTATTATTTAGTTTCGACTTAAAATTAACTAAAATGCCTGGAAAACGATATCTAATTTATCCGAATGCTCAAACGATACTCGAAGGAAAAGGTTAGCTCGATGTGTAGAAACCGCCATTGAGCGTGAAGCTAGGTTGGCTACTCTTCGAGAACACATTGCGAGAACTTAGTCGATCGAAGATCTTGAAGAGCAGGATACTCAGTTAAGGAGAGATCACTCTCAGCTTACTCTTTCACGGTCGTTGGAGACTGGTGAGCAGCATGAACAACGTAGCAGCTGCTCAGCAGCGTTACCAGGACGTACATGACGATACTTCTGCTCATGTATCGCAAGACCGGGACGAAATGCAAGAGTTGCAAGAGCAACCGTGGCTAAATAAAGAAGGAAGTGAATTCATGTACAATGTTGCGATTAACTACGCCGCACACGGAGATATTGGCATCTTAGAAGAAGTATGTGTCCTCTGTCAAGCCCGAAAATGAAGAAGGGAGCCCAATGGGATGTGTTGTGCATCTGGTAAGGTACGCTTGGTACCTGAACTGTTGAAACTCTTACTAAACGGCGAACACCCAAAGTCCAGCCATTTTTTGAAAAACATCCGAGCCTATAATAGCGCCTTCCAGATGACTTCGTTTGGTGCAAATCAAATCGTTGAAACAGGGTTCATGCCGACATTCAAGATCCAGGAAAAAGTTAACCATCAAATTGGTTCGCTGCTACCTACAGACATTCCGAAATTTTTGAAGATTTATTTTGTGAGTGATTTTAAAGAACACAATGTGAATGTCTCTCGAAAAAGTTGTATCCAGCTTAGAAGAACTCATTCGCTGTGTGTACAACGACATTAGTCGTATACCACACCAGCAGAGTTCTTGGGTGTGTGAGCGAGCCATTTTGACATCCAAAAATGATCAGGTTGTAGCAATTAACGAATGCATTCTTTCAGAAATTGAGGGACATGAAGTGGTCTACAACTCTATAAATACTGTCGTGGAGCAAGATGTTGCCACACATTATCCTGTGCAATTTTTGAACTCTCTGTCAGCAAGCGGACTTCCAGCGCATACTATCAAGCTAAAAGTCGGTGTCCCGATTATGCTTCTGAGGAACCTATCTCCTCCGAAGTTGTGTAACGGGACCCGCCTTAAAGTCATCTCGCTTTACAAACACACAATTGAGGCGGAAATTTTTACGGGTTCTGGCGTCTACGAGGCAGTATTTATACCACGCATTCCTCTCATACACCTCATAACTTCCCGTTCCAGTTCAAGCGCGTACAGTTCCCCGTGAGTGTGTGCGCGATAACTATCAATAAGTCGCAGGGGCAGACACTGGGGGCAGCGGGTGTCGACCTCAGGCCGGGCTGCTCCTCACAGAGCAGCTGTACGTGGCCTGCTCCCGCGTCACCGGTCCGGGATCTCTTTACATTTTGGCTGCGTAGAGCCAAACCATTAATGTGGTTTATCGAGAAGTTCTATAAGCATGTTTTTTACCCTATTCCTTAATCCTTATCTTAATCTTATATTTGTCTTAATTTGATTATTTTCTACATCTGCTTCAGTCACAACTTTTCACTTAATTCAGCAAAATTATCTTAAAGTCATTTATTCGAAGTGGGTCGAAATTAGCACTTTTTGCACTTCAATTTTACAAAAAATCAGTCTTATTCTGTAACTCTGTTAAGTGTAGATATGAAAGGTAAAGAAGAAACCAGTAAATGAATGTTATTTTAAAAGATACAATAGTTGGTATATTATTATGGTGTAGTACATAGCATTCACGCAGACGACGTCGCGGGCAATAGCTAGTATATATTATAATTGTAATCTTTTATATATGAAATCTGTCTTACCGTATATATTGTTCTACGTGTTTTAAGCTCATGTGTGCACTTCTTTTGTACACCTACTTATTGTTCTCTCTGCTCTTCCCGTGGTGAACTGGTAGATAATGCCTCAGGCATTAAGTCCGCCATTGTACTTATTTTTTTTGTACATGAAGAATAAATAAATAAAAAATAAATAAATAAATTAGTCAAAAAAAATAATGAATTGAAAATTAGTGACGTGTTGTTTTTAAATTGAGATTTGACTGTTTCCGCCGCCATTTTGGATAAATGTTCTTTAAAAGTTTATTTGCCTTATTTCTCCTTTTCGACTGATGAAATTTTACAAAATAAAAGTAAAGATATTTTCCGACTTAGTAAATTTATTTTTTTTGTCATTAAGTCAATGATGCTAAAAACCAATTCAATTTATCGATAGTTTCCTTTTTTTATACCCGATACGACGTTTACAACTAAATCGCCTATTCTATGAAGCAGAAGAAGTTGTGCATTTGACAAAGTTCAGTTGTAAATTCAAACAAAGAGACAAACTATTTGTAAATCTGTCCGCATTCCAGCCGGGCGGAACTGGATTAATTTAATTTAACTGCGGTGCGAGCGAAGCCGTCAAACAATTCGATGTTTGCAAACGTCAAACGACTACCGATTAGATTAATGAATAAGCAATCTATTGTTACAAATATTTTTATACAGAAGTAAAGTATACAGGGTGATTTGTTAGAGAGGGTACATATTGCAGGAGGGTGATGAGTACTCTGTTCTAATACGGAATATTACAAAAAATAGGTAAAATTACATTTTTTTTTCTTTTTTTTAAATCTAAATTCGACAAAACTACCTCAAACAAAAACAGCACCCCACACCTCCGCCACACCCATCAGCTGTCGAAAAACCATCATTTTGCTTGAATTTTAGATATTTTTAAGTTGCGATTACTAAGGAATTAAGCCATATTCTTTGGTAATAATATTTTTACTGGTCGTATATAACCATCAGCTACCATGACCTTCAATATGTACCCTCACTAGGAAATCACCCTGTATAGGTAGTGTGGGTACCTACAGTGAACTTATGGCCAAAGGGAGATCTCTGACCGGGCGAGGTAGTGTATGTCCGGTCAGGCCGAAGTAGTAGATTTCAGATGTCGTATATATGCGAAGATTTCTGTATATGTAGTAAACGCGATTCAGGATCTTGCGCGTTATTATTGGTCGCCACAGTAGGTTGCACTTTGACAGGTACTATTGAAGTCAACGAATCGAAGCTACAACTGGTAACCAGATCGAATTTGGTTTGTCTGTTTATGGCAGTATGTAGTAAACTTGTACAATTTGTTTGTGTTCTTCTTATTGTAAATAAATAAAATAACAGTTTGTTTCAAATTTGGTTCGCGCAGAGTTTGATTTGTTTACTATTCAGAATTGTCTCATGTTTCATGTATTTATTTTATTCAAATTTTTATAATGCGTAGCCAGCTTTTTCAATGTGTGGTTTTTTATTTATTTGTTTATTTATATCAGAAACACCAACTACAATCTCACTTAACTATACTTAAACTAAAAATACATAGTTTCTCTTGGCCCGAGTGGAATGTAAAAAAGAGGTGCATACAGCTTTCATAAAATTATATTAGTATTAAATCAAAGTAACAAAAAAAATTTTTTCTAAAACTTAAATCACAAAAAAATTTTCAATGTAGGTATGATAGTCCAATAATATAGTGATTTGGAACAAACTTTCTTTCTGTACAATTATTCTTTAAAACCCTTCGTGTTACTAAAAAACACGTCTCGTAAATATGAAAAAGGGCCTGTATTATATAAAAGCCTCGCCTGAGACAATCAAAGCTGTATTCAAAGGGAAAATATTCCGAAACACATGTCATGTCAAAGTCGACTTACAAGTTTGAGAAAATTCGCTACGATTGCTTCGGTCGATAGAGCTGGGATAGAAATATGAATACTTGTAAGTATTACTCGATACTCATGGGAAATATCTATTGGTACTAGGTAATGGTAGTGACCTTTTTTAATGGCAGTAGGAGTGAAGTAATCAGATGAAATATTAGTATGTATATTTTTCGCTTGTAAAATGCTTTGCTTTGTTTCATAACTGATGTGACAACTAGTGATGATGTACCAAATTTTCTTTAATTATCTGTTAGTAGCTTCTTTGATAGTAAGTGAAGCGAAAGTTTTAATATAAACTAGCTGGCCCACACAACTTCGTCTGCGACACATAAGGAAATTTTCTCACCGTTTAAACCTTCCCTAGACTTCTACGAATATTTCAAGATTAAAATTCATTTTTATATATAAGATTCTAAAAAATATTAATAATAAGGCCATTATAACTTGATACAACTACTATTTTATAATAAAAGTGTTATTATCCAAGAATAATGTAAAAGACAAATAAGCTAAACTAAAGGTGAGTTGTACAAATCTGCGACTATGTTATTATTATGTAAAGAATTTTAATTGAAATCGGATTAGTTCATCCCTAATGAATATTGAATGCTATCACCGAATATCAATTTGGAGATATGAATATTAATTCCGATTAAATTAAGATTTCACAATTAACATGCTTACTAATACAATTAACTTTCTGTTGTGATTTTCTTTTATCTTTTTTACTAAAGAACCTCAATTAGTTTTACTGAAATACCGTATTCTTCTTCGTCTTTAGCTCAACCGTATCACATTCAAATGGGGTCGGCGCAATATGTGTCATCTCTCCATTCATTCCCAATCTGGCATAAGGTATTTTAAAGTTAAATTTTAAATTCATATTTAAATAAAATATATTATGTTACTTTCATGCATTTTCAACGGGTTCTTACCACGATATTTAATTAATTGAGTTGTCTCGATATTACAACGTTGTTGCAAACGTCATGATCACGAGAAGACTGGATACTGCGGGTCGATTTAAGAAATCTGTGTACCCTTTTTCTGGTTCGCTTTTGGGTAGTACCACTGGAACTCGAACTCACATTACGACACACCACACTCATTGTATCTACAAGACTCTCTGAGCACGAACCCTTAGTGACTGTTGTGTTTAGCACTGGATTCCACATACTCGATAAAATATATGTTACTTTTTTTAGTATATGTACTTTTTTATATGTTACTTTTAGTATAATGCATCCTCTATGCAATAATTAATTCCTATTATTTAAATACTAGGTACGATACTTGTTAAAATACTAGTCCATATACCTAGTACCCTAGTACCAGTTACATGGACAGTAATAACGCCGGATCCAAGGGTTACCTCAGTAATACATCAAAGCGGCGCAACCCAATACAATTTGCTACGGTCGGGTTCCAATTCAATTTGTTATTTATGTTTTTTTGTAGGAAAATAATAATTATACTCACGATATCATTTAGATGGGAATTTGGTCGATTTGTTTCGATTATGTGTTTATTTGAGAGTTTTTTAAGAAAAAAAATTGAATGTGCTGAGTGTATTTCTAAGTGTTGGGTGTAACGGCTCGTATTCTCGACCTCTTAGGTCGGGTTTTTTTCAAAATACCCCGTACCATGACCCACGGGAAAAAGGGTAATCTGCTCCCCTGCTCGTTTTAGTCTTTAGAGATAATTCTACATCTCCGTGTTCAGCGTGTTGGTTGTATGTGTGTGTTTGCTGTGTGGTAATTGAGAGGTTGTTTAAGTGTTGTATTATTACAATTTTTATTATTACAATTGCTTATGGTGTCTCATAGATGTTTTTAGTTAGAACTTCTTTGAGTGATGAGAATTATGGTGATGTATGTATGTATTAAAATAGGTACGGCCATTTCTTATGTTGATTAAATTGTGTATACGAAGTTTAAGAGAAGATCTGTATAAGTAAGTTATAGATAAGTGCCTCTCATTGCCCTGGTATTGCTGAGGTTTATAAGCGGTAACCGTTTACCATCAGGCAGGTTCGTTTGTCTGTGTTGCAATAAAAAACCTATGACATAGTATGACATAGTAATCATCGCATTAGTTTCACTAAATTCATTTATTTCTTTTTTTTTTTTGCTCGTGTAACATATTATTATTGGCATCATTCCAACTACCCATGTAAACAATTAATTAATATTGTGATTGATATTATGACCCTATCAGGTCTTCACGATACAGGCCAGGCCTAGTGTGAGGGCCACTGGAAACATTGTATAATAGTTTTGTAAAACGAAAGTGATGTTACGGTATTGTTAGAAAATGTACTTTCTCTTTTGTATTTATACACTCATTTAACTTTATTACAAACTCATATTTCCATGTGTAAACAAATAATAAATAAATGAATAGTAGACCTCTGCTATAGGTAGTAGGTGGAAATCATGAGTGATAGTAACCGCATAAGGTAGATCTCGTTCGTTTATCTATGTATATTGTAACAAAACAATTCTTGTTAATTTTAATGATCTAAAAATTCTCATTCCTCAACACAAAAAATAAATCTCCAAAAATATTTAGGTACAAACAAAAAATAATTACTTTTGCTTATTTAAGCTCAGTACATTCAAGTAGAAAAGTCTTCAAATTAACGCTCCCCCGAGCCCCGAACAAAAGACCGTCGCACACAAAAGTGCCAAAAGGCCAACACTTGGTGAACACAAGATGAATACTCGAAAAGAGATTACGGATCAACTCAGTCAACAAACTTAGGCAATCTTTCTTTCATTATTCACAATAATCACAGGCAAATATGAACCTTAACGTATAGTGAATAGGTTGTAGTATCGTAGAGTGTTAACTAATATGTGCCTTTCCCATTTCACGTATATTTGTTCAGTGACAATGCGAACGGCAATAAGTGGCGATTGGTCCCAGTATCGATTGACCAATATGCCAATGTTTGCTGTAAAAAATCACTGAAAAGATTTCACGATAAAACAGTCTGTAAGTTAAAGTAATTAAGAACAGAATAGCTTTGATTTTTTTTTTGTGTTTTCCCGAGCGCTATGACATGTCTCTCTTTAAACGAGGTTTAAGAAAAGTCCTGTGTAAGTATGTGATAGATAACGGCCTGTTAATGCCCTGGCATTGCAAAGCTTCATGAGCGACGATGACCGCTTACAATCAGATGGACCGTAAGTTCATTAGCTGTCTTGCTATAAAAATAATTATGCAGATTTTCTCACGGTGTTTTCCTTCGCCATTTTCGGTCAGTGTGTGATAATAAGAAGTCGTGGTGGCCGAGTGGTCGAAGCGTTTCCTTCCGAACGGGAGGTCGCGGGTTCAAAACCGGCCGGCTTGTACCTCTAAATCTAAATGTTAAAAAAAATTATGTGCAATTTTTCACAACACCACTAGCTAAAACGGTGAAGGAAAAACATCGTGAGGAAACCTGCATGTGGGAAAAGGATTCTAAAAATCCTTTGAAGATATGTGAAGTCCCCAATCCGCACTAGGCAAGCGTTGTGGATTATGCCTAATCCCTCTTCTGAGGAGACCTGAGCCCAACAGTGGGCAGTAATGGGTTGGTACAGTACGGTACAGTGTGATAATACAGTTCCCAAAAAAGTCACTAAATTATGTTTTTTGTATATAGTAGTTTTATGACGTCAATAAGTATTCTTGAAAATAAAGTAGACAATCTCACGACTACAATATACATTAAAGTTAATATAACAAAAGTATATTAAATGTATATTGAACACAGTGGACCGTAGCGATATAAATTTCAAGAGCTGAGCCAACACTCGATGATCGCCAACATTAATATTGGATGTGCCGCGATAGCCGATTGTTGGTCAAACTATTGAAAATGTTGGCCATTTTATAATGATACCTCTATTACATATTATATTCTGAAATTGTTTCGATTTTATTTCTTAATATTTGTATTTAAAGTTTGGTTTTAGGTATTTTTTTAGTCGGCACATTGTTTTATATTATGACTAGCTGCCCCGCGCAACTTCGCCTGCGTCGAAAAAATTAAAAATAAAATTTAGGGGTGGACTACCCCTAACATTTAGGGGGATGAAAAATAGATGTTGGCCGATTCTCATAGATACCGGATAAGCACAAAAAATTTCAACAAAATCGGTCAAGCCGTTTCGGAGGAGTTCAAGTTCGAACACCGTGACACGATAATTTTATATTTATAAGATATTTACAAATTTCACATTTCGCTTACTTTTACGTCAATACTGAACTGAATATTGTCAATATTTTTACGTCGATAAGAACCGTATAGACATCAAACATATTGACAATACAGCAGCCAGTCTAATACTATCAATAATTACTAAGTTCTAAGTAGTTAAATTAAATAGTTCTAGATTTTCGTGAAACATTTCTAAAATGAACTAAGCTTTCATAAACAAAGCTCTCAACGCAAAGAGATTTAAAGTTTCGAATAAATATATAAAGAAGCTCAGTAAATTAATTAATTAATTAATGAAAATTTTTGAAGCTAAGTTATGGATAATATTAAATTTAAAACTTCAAGAATGTATCTTTACAAAATTACAACAGCCGAAGTCGTTTTTTTTACAAAGTATAAAATTAATCATAATTTAAATATTATAATATTTATGCTATGATATAAGTTCTAGAAAAATTAAAAAGTATTTAAATAATCTTCTGAATAAAAAAAATAATCAACAAGTTTTTAAGATTCTTGATATCACGTAGAAGTAGAGTCAAAACAAGATTGTAGGTAAATGGTCGCTCATAAAACTGCTATGCCAAAGCATTGAAGGCCTGTTACTCAACTGTAGGTACTTGAACCTTCTACTTTTTTTACAAGCTTTATAACTTGTACTTGATGTAACCATGTAATAATGTATCTATGTAAGTTCGGTTGGAATGCAACTCCATAGAAACGTACTAAACAAGATAGACCCATCGTATTTAGGCTCGTATTACTTGTCTTAGCTAGTCACTGTACTGATAAATGATATTCAGGATCTTAAAAGCTTTATTTAAAAACTTTTCTTTAAAATGACTTATGAACCTTTTGGAACGAAGTTCCTTATCGCGCGTTATCGAAAGGAGGCTAGACGGAAATTCTTATGATAAAGTTGTCACGACACTTTTTTTGTTTTAGATGATTATCGCTAGATGGCGCTGTGATCAAAATATTTTATTTAAGTTATAATAATTAGTTAATTTAAAATTTGATTTTAATTTCCTCACTAATTAATCGAAAGAATCTTCGTTCCACCCGGGTGTCCCTTGACACCTCTCAAGTTTTTTTTCTATAGTGTGATTAAAACTACATAAAAATCAAATACCTGCCTTAACTCCAAGAATTTAACGTTCAAAATTGAATAAATGACATCCTAATCCTAGAAACCTATGTAAATCACATCGTAATAGAGGCAGAATTAATTCGTAAGTGGGCTGTGGCTTCTGACTTGTAATCCCGACCCGGCTTATCCCGCAACCTCGAGATATAATCGCAAATTACACTCGTGTATACAGCTTGATTGTTGGGAGTTATGTATGACAATGGTTGTTTTAGGTATTTGTAACTTCAGGTCAAATTTTGGCGGAAACAAAAAAAAACGAACGATTCAAGAATATATATTTTTTTGTTTGATCATGATAATGATGATTTTTGTATGATATTCAACTTTTTTTTTTATTGCCATGTAGGCAGACGAGCCAACGGGCCACCTGATCGTAAGTGGTTACCGTCGCTCATGAACCTCTGCAATGTCAGGGGACATTGAGGGGTCGCTACCTACGACCTAACTTTAAGGACCCTCCTCAAGCCTCGATTGAAGAAGGACTAATCATAGCGCTCTGGGAATAATAATGATAATAACTGATTTAAAAATACTTGTACTTCGTTTATCAATTTATCGTAAATATTATGACCTTTGTACGATAATGTAACAATCATAATGATCCTAAATTTGGACTTTTGGAGATCTCTAAACTTGGCAATAGGTCGCTCTCAAATTAAACCGTTGTCTAAGTTAGAAAAACACTCATTAATTAATGTAATATTGATCTAATAATTATCAAGACTATTTAACAGCTGAAGTTATCCTAGAGAATAAAAAAAAACTTTTGAGTCTATTATCTTCGAACTAAAACGAATGACCAGATCCACATCCTATAATCAAAGGCTTACTAAAGG
Organism: Trilocha varians; assembly: GCA_030269945.2. Taxonomy (NCBI): domain Eukaryota; kingdom Metazoa; phylum Arthropoda; class Insecta; order Lepidoptera; family Bombycidae; genus Trilocha; species Trilocha varians. The sequence goes on from AP028257.1 coordinate 11,783,685, forward strand.
ATGCCTCCAAGCAAATCTTGACCAACGAGATTTCGGTAAAGCAGTCCGTGTGTTACCTCGTTAATTGGAAGCGCTTTATACTTCCCAAGAAACGGCCCTTAACACAGACGTTCCCTAGCGTTTGAGCCCATTCGAGCGGAACGAGTGTGAGCCCACGATATAAAAACACCAGCATAACTTCAGCAGTATATATAGCCTTTATGGCTATAGTAATAAGGTTGGTTATCGCTTGTATATGTGCAGGGTTTAAGTTGGTATATTAAAGGAGGACTCTTCGTTACGTGAAGCCTCCTCCACGGAAGGCATTGAGAAAATGACGCGAAAACTGTTGAATGTGCTTTTTGACTTTTTGTATTTTAGGATTCTATCAATTATGTTACCTCCAAAAATATTGTAACTTCAATCTTAACATAACAACGTATGTCCAGACAAAGTATTGGAAAATAGTGTCTCCAAAAATTAAACACAAAAAAAAACTTATTCAGACACTCGCGGTTTTCTATAATACTTTCATGCATTTTCAACGGGTTCTTACCACGATATTTAATTAATTGAGTTGTCTCGATATTTCAAATATCGTGGTAAGAACCCGTTGAAAATGCATGAAAGTATTAAAAAAAATAAGATTACGAGAAATTATTGCAGTTCCATTCGAATATACCGATCCTGTGCCAGTCCAGAGATCTCCCTACTCAACAAAATGTGCTCCGATTCCCAGATTTTCTTTGTTCCAAAACCAAACATTTTAAGATGCATATCAAAACACGTTTTCATTGCGCAAACACAGGCTACCCCACGATATTTGACATCTAAAAATTGTCTCCGTATCGTCGTAAAATCCAAACCAAATATATCTTCACCGAACACCAATTCAAATGCCTCCCGCCAGCAATATTTAATCGAAAATAGCTCTTAAGCTATTGGAATAAGGTCGATCTGTTGGACATGAAGTGGTAATAGATATGGATTGGTCTATTGACAAAAAACTCCAGGGTCTGAAGGGTTGTCAAACGTCTTCACGATGTTTGCTTGAGGAAATGGTGATACCGATTTATATAAATGTTGTAGTACTACTTAGAAGTAATTGTAAACTGAATAAAAGTAACTAGAGAAGTTTATTTTTGTGTTTAATTTCCATTTTTTGAGTAAATGCACATCTCTCACTCTTTTTTAGTTGGAGGAAATCGCCGGATCCCCATCCGCGGGGCGGGCGTATGTAGGAGTTGAATCTCACTAAAACCTCCAACCGCTCACACTCAGCGTCCGAACCCCAGCTGAGGTCAGAATCCAGCACGGGGTTATGCAGGGTGGCGCGACGCGTTACGCACTGCGGCACACTTTCCCGTCGTAATGCCTCTTTGCAGTGAAGCCTAGGTTTAATATAATTTTCATTATGTTTCAAATCTAGTTAGATTAGTATTAGTAAGATCTTCACAAGTCAGGCTTGACCTAGGGTGGGGATCTAATGGTTAATTGTATATTACACTGTAAATTGTCGCTGAATAAATATTTTTAATCTTTTTTAATCTTGATCTTTCGTTAAGACTAGCTGACCCGCGCAACTTCGTCTGCGTTATAAAGGGGTTCAAACAGTACTCGCAATGCCGTCGCGTTATTATTTGCGCGGCGCGAAGTGCACCCACATATACAATGCGTTTTATACTCGTGATAACTTAACCGTGAAAATAAAATATAACCTTCCTCGATAAATGGAATTTTTGAAATCGGACCGGTAATTCCTGAGATTAGCGCGTTCACACAAACAAACTCTTCAGCTTTATAATATTAGTATAAGAACTATTGATGAACTTTACAACACTTTACATCAACAACAATCTTCCATTTAAATATATTTTATAATCGAACAAGTACTTTTGGGTCTGTGTTCGAAAATGTGTATTGTTAATGGACAGAATTTCACGATTTGCTTTTTAAGTGTAGTACTTTTCTATATGAACCGATTTTGAAGATTAGAAGACGAGGAGAGAGATTAGGATATTTTTATTAGTAAGCAGATTCTTTGGACATTATTTCACATAAATTTGATAAAGATCTGACTGGTAGTTTTTGTGCTATGCTTCAGAAATGGAAGTCGGTCATTTTCATTTTTGTAATTAAAATATTATATGCTTTATGACACAAACGGAATTGCACGGTACAGGTAATGAAATATTTGATTAAAACAATTAAAAATACAATTAAAAACAGTGCCTTTAAGTACTGCAGTAAATAAATCGTAAAATGTTTAAAGTTCGTGAAGTTACAGTAGGTACCTGTTTGTTCAGGATGTTTGTACTGCAGAGGACACCAGATGTATTGTCTGTCTCGTGTTTACCCAGGTTCATCCGATAAGACTGCTTATTGGGAAGCTGTTGGAACAATATAGAATTGGATGGATGTTTATAGTTCTTAACTGTGTATGTGTGTATGTGAAAAACGGATGAATTTATTTTTATTAAGCTTTTTACGATTATGAGATGAATTAGTTCTTAGGTGTGTTTGATTAAAATTGATCCAAAATGGATGATGAAGGATTACTATATTTTTGCTTAAAATTTTGTTTCAAAAAAAGTTACAAAGTAAAAGGACTTTATAAGTATATGATATTATTGCTCAATCTAAGATATTCTATGACGGTCGAGTTTTTTAGAAATTTTGCTTTAACTGAAATAAACAAACAGATTTTAGTATGTCTCATAAAATCTCATTATAAACGTCGAGACGACTAAATTAAAACTCTTATTCCTCGTAATAAGTTAGTTACTTAGAACGAAATATTTTGAAATGTCAGAGCAAATCAAGGCTTTTTCCACAAAAAATAAAATAAAAAAATCAAGTAAAAATACTAATGGTATCATTTCACAAAATAGATTTGGAATTACAAAACTAGTTTTGAACTGTAATTTATTTCCACCAGTCGCATTTGTTTTCAATGGTTAACTATCCGATTTGTAAAAAGTATCATTTTTCAGTGTAAAAATGATTAGTTGTGGTACGTCGGACGATTGTGGCACAGAACACGTAGCATACAGAAGCTAAAGTAGCGTGTTTTTTTTTCGCGTTAATTAGGGTCGGGCTGTCTTAGTTTAGGGGGTGTCGCGACAGGAAAGTGTGCCGCAGTGCGTAACGCGTCGCGCCATCCCGCATAACCCCGTGCTGGGTTCAGGCCTCAGCCGGGGTTCGGACGCTGAGTGTGAGCGGTTGGAGGTTTTAGTGAGGTTCAGCTCCCACATACCCCACCGGCGATTTCCTCCAACTAAAACAAAAAACAAAATAATTTAGTTTAACCCGACAGATTGCAATCCAGGTACTATGCTTCATAATAAAAATTCCATATTTTGTTTTTATTGCAATAAAGACAAACGAGCTTCCGCTTCACCTGATAGTAAGCGGTCACTGTCACTCATTAACCTCTTCAATGTCAAGGACTTGAGGCATTATGATCACGTTGGCAAACAAGTTGGTGATGGCTACAAATTAGTCGTAATGGAAGTTTTTCTTTAACGATTTGTAAGCAGTTTACCTTCTGTTTTATCCTGTGGCTGTGGTATACGACCGCTCCCTTTAATCGAGGACTCGTGGAACTGACGTGCTTGATTGAATGTCATCAAAATTTTGTAGTTTGTGGTTTTTTCATGTTTTTTAGAGGTTGGTCTTTTTTTATTTTTCGTCATATAGGAAGATGAGCCCACGGGCTGACTAAGGGATTAGTCATCTCATGAATCTCTGGAGACGCTGTGGAGTATAACAAAGTCGTGGTGGCTGAATGGTTGAAACGTTTGCGAGAGGTCGCGGGTTCAAATCGGTTTGTACCTCTGAATCTTAATTTGAAGAAAATTATGCGCAACTTCGGAACGAAGTTCCTTATTGCGCGTTATCGAAAGGGGGCTAGACGGAAAAAAATCTTACGAAAAGTTGGCACGACACTTCCTTATCGCGCGTTACGTTAGGAAAAAAAATATAAGATATTTTTTAATCGAAAGGAACTTCGTTCTATTTGGATGTCCCATGACACCTCTCAAGTTTTTTTCTTACTGAAAATGGTGAAAGAAAACATCATGAGGAAACTTGCATCTAGAAAAGAATTTAAAAACGCTTCGAAGAGATGTTAAATCTACATGCAATCAGTATTAGGCAAGCGTGGTGGACCTGACCTGAGCCCAGCAGTAATGGGTTGTTACAGTGACAGTAGTCAGCCGCTACCTAAAGGACTTTGAATAAACTATTCTTTCTTTTTAAAACTAGAAACATTTTAAAACATATTACCGTCAATCAACGAAGCCATGTTCAACTCAAAGGGATTCATTTTATAATTAAACTTTCTTTAAGAGATATAATCCGGTGAGTCTCCGAGATTAGGAGCTGCAACTGAAACCTCAACCACGATTCCTTAAAGGAAAGATGTCTTACAAACGATTCGTGTAAATAGAGATAGCGTAAGTTGCAACATGCGACCGTATTTTTTCTTTCGAGTTTGTAGTCATAGATAAGTAATAAGTATATATGTAACTATGCATAAGTAACTATGTATTTGCGCTGATTAGCACAGTAGCAACGTGTACGTCTGGTGCCGTCATTTTATGGCTACTGTGGCTATGCTATCGGAAACCATTTCTGGGCACTTTTGTTTTTAATTTTAAGTTGTAAATATACGTATTGAATTTTATGTGCTTAATTGATTAATTTGATTTGTGCTCAGAATAAATGTTTTTTGATTTGATTCGATTTGATAATGGACTAGGTTGGAATTATCAATGTTTAGTAAATGAGTTCAATAAATGTGTAGTGATGTAGATAACAACGAGTGTTTAAAGAAATTTATCTCGAAAATTATGCTAGATTATGAAAGGATAATCGCAAAATTTTAAGCTATGTTTAATTGTGTATTATATGTACAAATTTAATGATCCTGATCTGTTAAGTTGGAGTCAAAAGAATAGGAGATTTTGTACTAATCTTGAAAAACAGTCAGAGGTTTGAATTTTTTTTTATTACCAAAAATTATTTTAAACATTTATCCACCTACCCATTCCCAATAAAAGCAATCCTTCAAGAAACGCAGCCACATAAAGGTAGCTAGTGGATGGGTCGCAGCCTCCGCGGAATCTTTCCCGCGCGGTTCAATTCACTTGTAAACGAATATCTCTTTGATCTATTACACGTGCCGGCTTCCATACATACTATGTACTATGTGTGGAAACTACATATGTTTTTATTGGAGTAGTAACGACGAGTCTTATTTATAGGAACACAAAATAAATCACAATTTTTAGTAGAGTCATTTGAATGTTCTATACTAACTTTGCTAGGACTTTTCCTAATTTAGTAAGTTCTTTGAAAATAATTGGAATTTTAGAATGAAATTTTTAGGATAAATGATTTTGTTTTATTTGTGACAAGAGTTTATAGTAGGTATTAGGGGTGTCCTAATAATTCGAACTTACGAATTATTCGGACATATACTATATATAAGACAAGATATCTAGCCCATTCAAGATATTATCTACAAAATACAAATTCTTCTCCTATTTCCGATGCATCGTCGTAGTGAAATTCGATACAATTCGAAATTTCGGATTTTTCGAAACTTTCCGAATTATTCGAAATTTTTGGAATATTCGTTGAATTTCGAATAGTTCGAATCTTCGAATTATTCGATTCGATTTGAACGATATTCGCACACCCCTAGTAGGTATACTGATCATGACACTTGCAATTTATTTTTGAGTTAGATGTAAAACAGTTTAAAGAACTTTATCCTCATACGAAAATAACAAAAAAAAGTAGTCCAGCAGATATATGGGAGTTGAAACGCACTAAAACCTTAATCACACTCAGCGACCGAACTCCAGCTAAAGAACCCAGCACGACGTTATGCGGGGCGGCACAACGCATTACGGTAATCTTTTGTAAAGTAGTAATTCAAAGCCAATTATCATCTCAAAAAGCAAAGAATAGGCATAGATTCGTGACAGCCGAGATGCGAGGAGAGGTTTAAAAGCAGCAATTATGCCGGCGTTTAATCGAGGCTGTGAGGGAGGCGGCTACCACAGCACCGGATATTACACTCAAACACCCTAGTTTGGGAGAGTGTTGTAGTAGCGGCTATGTGCTATGCTATGACGAAGATTTGTTTTAGTTCTAAACTTATTCAGACACTCGCGGTTTTCTATAATACTTTCATGCATTTTCAACGGGTTCTTACCACGATATTTAATTAAATCCAGTTCTATACACAACAGTCACTAAAGGTTCATGCTCAGAGTGTCTTGTAGATACAGTGAGTGTGGTGTGTCGTGATGTGAGTTCGAGTTCCAGTGGTACTACCTGGAGGATAAGAGAGGCTGGTTCTTCCCTCTTTTTGAACTCCACTTCAATTACGAACACTTGCAACTATACCATGGATAGGAAAATACTGCTGCAAGTGGAAGATGATGGGAATAGGTACACAGCAGTTAATGGAGGGAAACATGCACGTACCTGCTTTCTTTGATGTGTTCTTGTTGGCGTTCTCTGCAGCCTGTCACTGCGCTCGTACTCTGCTCTGTTATTAGCACATGCAACACTGATGTTCACTGATTAGTTCATACGCGAGTGTATAAGTTAATGCTAGCGGTTATTATTGCGAATTTGGCGGTTATGGCGGTAAAATTCAAGCGACGTGCAGACGTCCGTTCGGCTCAAAGTCTTAGCGGGAAGAGAGCGAGCGTGGGGTTCGCGTCGCTTGCGCGTCTATTCACTCGGAATTGTTCGTTAGTACTCGGCAGTACTCGGGTACTCAGGCGTGCATGTAGTTAGGATAGGGAAGGATAGATGGCGTTGCAAGTGTCCTCTGTGGTAAATTAGTTAGTGGCAACTACAAATATCCAGCACTACCCAAAAGCGAACGAGAAAGAGGGTAGACAGATTTGTTTGCTCTTAAATCGGCCCGCAGTATCCAGTCTTCTCGTGATCATGACGTTTGCAACAACGTTGAAATATCGAGACAACTCAATTAATTAAATATCGTGGTAAGAACCCGTTGAAAATGCATGAAAGTATTTGTTTTAGTTCTTTTAATCCTGGACAGATCAATGAGCCCACAATCTGATGTTAAGTAATACAGAGCACTGTGGGGCTGTTATCCATCAAGAAAAGTCCTGTATGGGTAGGATAGATAATGGCCCAACATTGCCCTAACATTGCAGAGGTTCATGAGCGACGGTGATCACTTAACATAGGGAGGGCCGTACGCTCCTTTATCTATCTTGTAAAAAAAATGTAATATTCCTAACCTATTATTAAATATCGTTTAAAAAAGGACTTGTCATAGCACTCTAGGAACACCGCGGATAGGAGTCAATTCATTTAAGACTAGCTTTTGCCCGCGACTTCGTTCGTGTGGACTTCAGGTTCGTCCCGTATTATCAAAAATTGTAGCCTATGTGTTATTCTGATGTATAAGCTATATTGTGGTAAAGTTTCATTCAAATCCATTTAGTAGTTTTTGCGTGAAAGAGTAACAAACATCCATCCATACATACAAACTTTCGCCTTTATAATATTATTATGATTTTGCGAGATGTGTTTTTAGTAGAGGGTTTGTTTGTTATCATTCAAAATAATAGTAGTGATTTTGTTCTACTAAGTGACCGGTACAAGTTGTTCTACGTCACATCAGTAAAGTTACCCGTTTTTTTTTAAATACGTGTTCAAGTTGTATCTATAAGGGAGTTCAAACATTAGACTCGTATTTAACCTTGTGGCGACCAATAATAGCGCGCGAGATCCTGAATCGCAGTTACAACATTTGCAAAAATCTTCGCATATATACGATTTCTGAAATCTAATACAGCGGGCTTCGGCCTGACCGGACATACACTACTTCGCCCGGTCGGAGATCTCCCTTTGGTCCACTGTACCCACAACTACTACACTGTACCCATATATTTCAAAATAATAATAATTTACCATAGTTCCATGTTATCTGTTTTCTATATCTCATACCAGAACAGCTCCCTAATCTTCAAGAGACGCACTAAAAGCCACGAAACGTATGTAAGCCGGCGCTTGTTTGCGCTGCAGCTTTCGAACGAAATTAACTTTTGGCCAGGTATAAAGGAAAAATGCTAAGCAAGCGAATTAAATTAAGTCGACGACTGAATATATAAACAGCTAAAACCACTCTAGTCTCTGATTAAATATAAATGGATATACAATAAGAACGTAAAATAACACAAAAACAAAAGCCATCTATTGATGTCATTTCTTCATCATTGTTCCTTGAAATTGTAATTTTTAATTGTTCCTTATTGTATGTGTGATAGACTTCATTTTCCAGTACATTTGTGAAACATTGTATTATTTCATTTCTAGGTTTTTTTTTATTTATTTTTTTTATTGCGTGATAGATAAACGAGCCTATGGCCCATCTGATGGTCACCATCGCTCATGAACCTCTGCAATGCCAGGGCAATCAGAGGTCGTTATCTATCGCCTACCGATACAGGACTTTTCTTAAGCCTCGTCGAGAGGGACATGTCGTAGCGCTCCGGGAACACCGCGGATTCCATTCCAAATCGGAATGGTACGGAGCAAAAATGATCTTCTGAAGCAAACCGTGGAAGATCGCAACGGTTCCAAGAAAAGGTGGTGAACCTTGCCCCTGCGGCGTGTGGCTAGATTTTTAAATGTAAAAAGTTTCATTTATACAAGCTTGTTCGAATCTGTGTACTGTACTGTAACAACCCATTACTATCCTCTACTCAGGTCTCTTCAGTTAAGGGATCGGGCAAAGTCCACCACGATTGTCTAACGCAGATGAACGCATAACTTCAAATAATATTGTTTTTGGAATAATTTTTCCAGTATGCAATTTTCCTCACCATATTTTCCTTGACCGTTTTTAGCGAGTGCACAGAGGTCAAATCAAAATCAAAATAAGTTTAGTTAGTTAGAGTTATAAAATGGCCTATTCGAACTCGCGGTCATCACGACTTTCTTCAAAACTCAGTATCTTAGTATTTTTGATCGAAATCCCTTGGTTTAGGCTGTTTACGCCTGAATGGAATACTTAAAAAGGTCTAGATAAATTGTAACGAAGTTTTAAAACGCTTACAGAGGGATCAAGTTCCTGGAAATTAGCTGAGATTGAGCTCGTAATTGTAATTGCGGTTTCAAAGTATTTGAGTTGGATTAATTTAGTTTTTTATTAATTACGGTTTCAGTAGCTGATTTATTTAGAAGGCGATCGTAGTAGTAATTAGAATACTTTAACCATGTTTTACTACAAGTAAAAAATGACGATATCTGCAGAATAATCAAAGTAAACACACGTATAATGTAGCTTAAAGATTGGGACTGTAAGAAGACACTGAATGAAATTTAGAAAAGGGATTATATCTAGCTGTAGACTTGTACGGGCTGATGATAAAGAAACGTATAGTTACAAAGAAAGAAAGAAAATATCCTCACTTACACTGTTACTAAATGGGTTCTTATCACGCCTTATCCTTCAAAAGCTCTCGTATGTAGACACCGAAAAATTGTTGACTATAAACTACTGAGTTTCACACACACACGCCCGCACTCACATGTACACACACACGCACATAAACACATACACACACACACACACACACACACAAAGACATACTCATACGCATCACTCAATTCATATTCTACCTTCTCATTTGTATTTGCACACCTTTTACAAAATCCTCAACTTTATAGTAGGTTTATTTTGTTTTTGTTAGAAGTTGTATATTTTATTTTCTTTTGTTTTTGTACTACCTATTACATTTTACTAGATCGACATGTCCGTCCTGGTTATTGTAAAGGAGCCCCGTAGCACAAGCTACAGCTTAGTACGGGACTCGCTGTTTTAAAACACAAATGTAATGGTAAAAAAATAAAATTTTCATTTCATTTCATTTCACGATTTTTATTAAATGAGCGAGCGACACTTGACACTATAATTACCTACTAAAATTTTAATATCTCTATTATCATAACCTCCACAATCCCTATTCATTTACAAACCTATTTCGAATGTGGAAACCGTTACATTTAAGACATTGTATTACGTTCTATACTGTAAATGATGTACAAAGAGGGTAAATGGCTTTTGTTTTACGACATCGTCGGACGAGGAAGTCGTTCGCCAGATTTAATAGCCTCACATACATGGATAGTGTGTGTGTGTATGTGTGTGTGAGATTTCGGGGCTTAAACTACTCAAACTGAAAGGATGATACGACTGTTTGATTGCGTACAAAATCAAATAAGGTGACTTTTATTTTATTTTTTACAAGCCTTACATTAACTTGTGCTGGATATAACTATGTATGTAGCTATGTGAGTTTAAGTGGAATCTTGTAAGCTAAATTTGACAAACTTCCCGGTTTCCGATTGAGCTAACATTTTGCACGTAGATGTATATCGCGTGACAATGCAATAATATGATAAAATGGGCTTATTTTACTTGTCTTGGCTAGCACTCTACTGATACATGATATTCAGGATCCTAACAGCTTGTATTTAAAATTTCTTTAAAATTAATTATTACCAAGTAATATGGGGGGCGGCGCAACGGGAACTCTCAGGAAGGCACTCTGCCTTGGGCGTAACGCGTCGCGCCGTCCCTCTTAACCCCGTGCTGGGTTCTGGCCTCAGGCGGGGTTCGGACGCTGAGTGTGAGCGGTTGAAGGTTTTAGTGCGGTTCAACTCCCACATACCCCGATCCAGTGATTTCCTCCAACTTAAAAAAAAAAAAAACCAAGTAATATGATCTGAATTAAACGGTACAAAGAGAGTAAATTCTAATCAACACAAGTGAACACATATCGTAAATCAAGCATGAAATAACAAAATATATTTGGACAACAATTCCTAGAATCATTATCCGCCGTAAGTAATGTTAACTAATATCAAGAATACGTTGGTCCAGTCCGTCCGTCACGAAATCAATATCCATCAGATTAATATTATATCAGGAGAATTATTTCCGAATCCAACATTTGGGATATATTCGCACGGACGTTTCTTTAATGAGCGTTTTATTTTGTTATATTTGTCTAATTAACTCTTAATGACTGCCACTTAAAGCTCAAACTGCAAGGTTATGATAAGAGAGTTGTACTTGTTGAGAGTTGTATCGCTGAGTGCTGGGAATTAGGCATTAAAACATTCACATTTATTTTTGAAGACCATTTTATGCTGTCTGTATGAACACGTTTCCTAGCAATGTCATTTAGTTATAGTTTAGTGTTTTGTGTTTGCATGGATTAAAGATTTATTATATTATTCTATTCTATTCTCTATTTCAACACTTATATTTTTGAAATCATTTTATTTGAGTAATTCCCAAATGATAAGGTTTATAAAATGTCTAATACAAAAGTGTGTGTATTGCACCCATGCAAAGTCAGATTGGGTTACTAATTACAAAAGCAACAATACGTTTTTGAGCTCAGTCCAATTCACAAAGATACAGTATTTGCAACCACTTTTAGTTTTATGAAGCAGTTTATATTTCACCTTTATCAAACCATGTGACACCGGTAAAAAACTCATGTTCTTAAATGCGCTTATGAATTCATCGTGTTACAAGCTTTTTTAACGCGCAGAAAAAAAACGCTCGTAAGAAAAGGTCCATTTTTTTTTTGACGGGAGTGAATCGCCGGACTTCCACTCGCCCCGCGAGTGGGGTATGTGGGGGTTGAACCGCACTAAAACCTCCCGCCAATCACGCTCGACATCCGATGATGTAGGGGTGACAGGACGCGTTCGCGATTGTCGCTCACGTGACACCCGTAAAAAACTCATGTTCTTAAAAGCGCTTATGAATTCATCGTATTGCCAGCTTTTTTAACGCGCATAAAAAAACGCTCGTAAGAAAAGACCCTTCATAATTCCCGAGGAAAACGAACATTGGCTTCGTAATTTTATTTTCCCGCGGGCATCGAGTTTTTTGTATTTGTTGAGAGTTGTTTCGGTAAATTAATTAATTCCCGGCCTGGGAAGGGTTCGACGGGATCACTCGTCACCGCCTTTGGGACTACTTCGATTCGTCAAAGTTATTGTCAAAATTATTATTCCGATCAATTGTTTTGTAAATTTCGGGACCTTTTTAAGCTCGAGCCGAACTTTGGGTTTCCGTTGCTTTTCTTTAATCACGTTTTGTTGGTTATTGATGACAATGTTTTGGTAAATAAACTGTAGAGGAAGGCTTTGTTTAGATTTTATTATAAGACTTTTGCCTAGTGGTATGTAACTATGTAAAATCGGGTGGAATCTTTCGATAAAAATTTCACGATACATTATATCTATTTCTCTCTACATTCTAACAAACAAATAAATAAATACAATAACACTGTCTGCTTGCTTTCTCATTAATTACACTGTAACGGTTCGTGGTGGCCGAGTGATTGAAGCGCTTCCGTATGGGAGGTCGCGGGTTCAAAACCGGACGGCTTGTATATCTAAATCGTAATATGAAAAAGATTTATGTGCAATTTTTCACAACACCACTGGCTAAAAAACGGTGAAGGAAAACATCATGAGGAAACCTGCATATCGGAAAAGGGTTCTAAAAATCCTTTGAAGATATGTGAAGTCCCCAATCCGCATTTGGCAAGCGTGGTGGACTATGCCTAAACCCTCTTCGGAGGAGACCTGAGATCAGCAGTGGGCAGTAAGGGGTTGTTACAGTACAGTACAGTGGTGAGTTGCTATAGCCCATGAGCCTGTGCAATTACAGAGAATGAGGAGACCATTATCTATTACCAAAACAAGACTTTTATTTTAACACAATCTTAATTAATCTCCCATCTATTTCAAGTAACAAGTATTGAGGTCTCAAATACTATGAGTAATTTGTCGAACAAAAAGCATGAAATCCTCTTACATCCCAACTTGTCAGAACTTGCACAAAGGGCAAGGGCTTGTTGATAACAGGATTTGTGTAAGCCATCGGCCCTTTGGTCCTTCGCTAATATATTTCACATTTGTCAAAACAGGGCCCCAAAATAAGTACTGTGAGCATAGAATATTTCATGGAGAAGTTAAGAGTTACATTTTTGTTATACTAGGAATAATTACTTTTAAACAATTACAGATAAAATTTGTGGTAAAAATTTGAAAAAAAACTTAAGTATCTAAACCTAAACTGTGCTATATTTTTTTTTTCGTTTCGATAACGGTGTGTTCTTTGGCAAAAATCTAATCTATTCCCCTCCACAAAATGTTGTCCATTTTTTTTTCTTTATTATTGTCATGTTGGCAGAGAAGCCAACGGGCTACCTGATCGTAAGTGGTTACCGCCGCTCATGGACGCAATGTCAGAGAAAACTGAACGGCTGCTGCCTACGACCTCCCTCTAAGGACTTTCCATAAGCCACGTTAAACTAGCTATTTTACTATTTTATCTTCTCAAATTCTTACGTAGGTACCCCTTACAGATATCCCAATTTTAAATCTACTGAATACTTTAGACTAGTTCTAGATGCTTTATGATTCGTTGCCGCAGTGTTTTCCATTGTTTAAACAATAAAATTTCATAGAGTCACACACCCAGCAGAACTTGTATAAAGATTAACTTCTAATAACATATTATATTCTGTGTTCCTTGCATTGGACGTATAACTTGGGGCTAGTAATTGAATCGGAAGCTTTAAGCTTATGAAGTTTGAAAGCTCATCTTGTTTTGAGATGAGCTTTTGCGGTTATTCTTAACTCTTAACAGATGTATGTACGATGTGATATATATGAAACACCATATTATATATAATAATTAGACAAATACATGCTTAATTTGTTTTTTTTTTTTTTTTTTTTTTTTTGTTTTCCTAGTATACGTAATTTTATAACGCACACTATTATAATTACAATCTAGTCTAATTCAGACTAATAAGCAATTTTGTTTTAACCTAAATTACTATATGATTTTATGCTAAGAATGTGTCCATTGGCACTTTTCTTATTGTCTCTATTATTAAGGTGTAGACACAATGTTCATGTGGTCTTTGTTATTACACTTCACTGATTTTATACACTAATTATATTATTAAGTACACTACACTAACTCGAACGGTTTCGTTCTTTTGAGTCTTCTTTTAATATCTGTGATGTCAAGAAGCTGTATAGCTTCTACGTTGACATGATGGTGAAGCCGCCGTTCGTGGGCTTCTGCGCTATTCCTTATGATGCTAGTAACAACCTCCATGTGTAGGTCCCGGTGGAGGTCACTGTTTCGGATGTACCAGGGAGCCCCTACTGCTTCTCTCAGTACTTTGTTTTGGAATCTTTGCAGAATGGCAATATTACTCTGTTTGGTGCAACCCCATAGTGTCGCGCCATAAGTCCAAATAGGCATCAGGACTTGTTTATAAACTAGTATTTTGTTGTGAATTGACAGTTTAGATTGTCTTCCGAGTAGCCAACGCAGTTTTTGGTATCGGAGTTCTAGTTCCTCTCTTTTTTTCTTAACATGGGCTTTCCAGCGCAATTTCGTGTCCAGCGTCATGCCAAGATATTTCGCCGTATTCGCATATGGTATAATTTTACCATTAAGGAATACGTCATGCTGTTCGTGCTGTTTATTAGTAAAATTTATATGAATCGATTTGGATTCATTTAATTTGATGTTCCATTTTTGTGTCCAGTTGTATATATGATCAACTGCACTTTGCAATTTTGCAATAGCCTGCGTGTGCGTATTATCTACTGCCATTATTGCTGTATCATCAGCAAATGTAGCAATAGTACAGTTTTTTAGATTTGGAATATCAGCAGTGTATATGAGGTACAGGACCGGACCTAATACACTCCCCTGAGGTACTCCAGCTTTTATTACTTTTAATTCTGAGTATGCATCTTCCTGCCTTATTCTAAACATTCTGTTTGAGATGTATGATTGAAGTATGTCTGCATACCTTTTTGGTAATGTTTTTCTGAGTTTGAACACGAGGCCTGCATGCCATACTTTATCGAACGCTTGCGCCACATCAAGAAAAATAGTAGAACATACTTTTTTTTCTTCTAGGGTATTTTCGATGATGCTTGTAATGCGATGTATTTGATCTATCGTTGAGTGTTTTTCTCGGAAACCAAACTGATGATTAGGTACTAATTCAGCCCTCTCTATAATAGGTTTTAACCTTTTTAGTAGTAGTTTCTCGAAAAGTTTGGACATAACGGGCAAGAGAGAGACAGGTCTATATGATGATGCTTCATGAGGCGGTTTTCCCGGCTTAGCAATCATGATTACCTCTGCAACTTTCCATAGGTCTGGTACGCAATGTAATCGAAACGCTGCATTGATTAATGTTGTCAATTTCACAATACCTTTTCTAGGAAATTTGTGTAGAACTTCACCTGATATCAGATCATAACCCGGTGCTTTTTTCGGGCGTATACTGATTTTTATTTCC
This sequence comes from Trilocha varians, assembly GCA_030269945.2. NCBI lineage: Eukaryota > Metazoa > Arthropoda > Insecta > Lepidoptera > Bombycidae > Trilocha > Trilocha varians. Next base: position 11,799,095 of record AP028257.1, read on the forward strand.
TTTTCAACCTCTTTAGGTGTAACAAGCATGATATCGTCACTTGCTTAATTTGTGACGAAAACAATATAAAAATATACATATTTAGACATGACTTACTATACCTACTAGTTTCCACCATAAACCAGTCGAGACTCAACTTAATGTAGGTTGTTCGCTATGGATTACCCAAACTCAACACCGAGCACTTTTCAGTCTCAAGAGGCAGTACGTCACAAAAAAAAAAAAAATTAAAAAGGAAAAACGATTAAGAAAACTGTTAATAATTTTTAAACAAAATATTCATCTATAATTAAGATTGTATGTAGTCTTTCGTGTTCAAATGTCTGTGAATTTGATTTTTGTCATGTATTTTTTTTTTGATGAACTATCTATATCTACTAATCCTTACATATAATTTCTTTAGGTACATAGGATTGACTTTCCTTGAAAACCACAGTGGCTCGATCCAAAATAAAGTCAGCTTTTTTTTGAATTTAATTCAAATTTGGCACGAATATTATTAAGAAGTCGGATCAACATATAGGCTACATATTATCATCTCTGGGGAACGCAATATCTATTATATGTAAATCTCGCGTCACAATGTGTGTCCGCGATGGGCTCCTAAACTACTTAACGGATTTTAAATTAAATTGATACACCGTGATCAGTTTGGTCCAACTTGAGAGATAGGGTAGCTTAGATCAAGGTCTGATGATGGAGCTGGAAGGTGACTATGGGAACTCCGTCAATAAGCAAGATAACCTCATCGTGTTTTGGCTCTAATGAAGCGTCCTGATGAGTACTATTGGAAAATTCCCGGGAACAATTCCTATGCGACGCAGACGAAGTTGCGCGGGGCAGCTAGTAAAATAGTAAATTTAATTAGACAATTTTGAAGTAACGTCATTTATTGGACTTCAAGTCGAATTACATCATAATCGTTGGTATTTTGATGTTTTGTAGCGTTTACGCTGACAACTAACATATAAATAAATTAAACTTTCCCATAACAGTGGAGTACAATTTTACCAGAAAATGATCTATAGTTAAATATCTAACATCACAACGACACAGCGATACAATGAGAGGAGACAATGTGTCCGCCATTTTCTTAATTAAATAAAAATCTTTTACAAATCGTAGCGAAGGCTTTCCACGGAATTACTGGCACGACTGTACATTGTTCTATTTATAAATAAAATGTTCTTTCTTGACTTGGGTTTGGCAATAATATAATAGAAATAAATAAAAGTAGAGTATTGGTTTGTTCTTTGTAATAAATAACCAATGATTACTAAATTTAATAATATTACATTATTTTGTTATAATTATAATCGTTTTTACTATTGGGTTTTTTATTTCTTTTTGGTTGGAGGAAAGATGGTAATATGTGTGGGAGTCGAATCGCACTAAAATCTCCAACCGCTCCCACTCGTCCAAACCTCGGCCGAGGCCTGAACCTAGTACACAAGTTTTCGTCACACCGCCCCTAAAATGACGAAAACTTGAAATAAGACCTCCATCTCCCATCGAAATTGGTTCATTTACATACACTAGTTTCCTTGAAATACTCTTAAATAAAAGTCTCCTAAAGTTCGTTTGAAAGAAACAAAATTATGATACCCAACCACAAAACTCAAGTAACCATTGAACAATAACATTATAAGCACAAGAGTACAGTCCCACACACACACACATGTTCATATGTAATTCGTTTGTTTCCGCAAATTGAAATGAAAGCCGGAATGTGTGGGGAGTTTAATTGGACAAAGACAAATACACCTTTATATGAACGTTGCATTCTTTGTGCCTTTATTAACGAAGCAATATAAAACATTATGAGGTTTTAAATTAGAATTTGAGTTTGTGGATATTACTTTTTCCATAACTTCGCAGTCTGCTCGGAATTCAGACATAGAAGCTGTCCTAATGTGGGTTGGGAACTTTTTTTGCGATGTAGGATGAGCCACGTCATATTTGAAGAAGGACAAGTCATAGTTGCATCAAATTGAATCTATTTTAAATACAGTTTCGTCACGTTATTCATCCACTTTGATGGTGTTGAGATAAATAGAACACAGATAGGTGCTACTTTCTAACTGCCTCATAGTAAGGCCCAATAGACTCATTCTTATCTTATCCAGCCTTGTCAAAGTAGTATTGACTACCAACCGAGAGAGCTCGCGGTCGCTTCGCCGACGACTGCTGGTTCGGCGTCCGGGGGCGACGGGGCGAGACGTGAACGCTTCCCGTCACCTCGCCCAATCTCGTGCTGGGTTCTGTCCACACTAAGCGTGAGCGGCAGGGGGTTTTAGTTCGGTTCGACTCCCACATACCCTACCTGCGGGGCGAGTGGAACTTGAATTTCACATGTCACAGAAGAAATTGACTATAATGCACATTACAATTTCGTAGAGATCGTAAGTATCTCATATGATTGTTCTGCATGGGTGGCGTGGTCGGTGAATCCTGTTACCGACAAAGGCAGCTCGTTAGCCGCGCCGGTTCCGGACCACAAAAATACGTTTGAGTGCAATCTCCGGCCCTGATATAGAAACGTTAGGGTACAGAAGTTAAGAATTGTTACAAATATCTTAAATATAGTATAGGAGTGATTATTAAACAACAAATAATTTATTTGTTAAAGGAAAATCAACAGTATGACATATTTTATTTTAATAATCATTCGTAATTTATCACAAATAGTATAAAATCTAGTATATTATAAACCCATTAAAAATGTATACCCATTAAATGCATTCAATACATGCAATGTGTTCTAATATTGCAAAAAGAACGGACATTACATATAAAATAATATTAACAAAATTAAATTAAATTAATTTAAATATTAGATTAATAATTCCATTAAAATTCAAGATTCTACTTAAAATTTACTTAAAAGACAAAAAGTTTTAGAAGCATAACACATATACTCAAAAACAACTTTCACACAAATAGACTCGATCTGCGTCATATGTCATATATTTATTTAAAAGTTGTACTATAAAAGTATAATGATTTAGTACCTAATTATATCTTAGTAACACAAAAATAATAAAATGTTAATGTTTTTGAAAAACTAAAGAAAAATGCAATTGACTTCTGTATTATTCCAGTGTTCTGTAACTTTATCCCTCTATTGTTCGACAGTTGACTATCGACAGTATGACAGGGCGGAGTAGTACGACATTCTCCTACAATGTAACTAATAGTGTCGCAGATGTACTAATCATATAAATAAATACTTCAACCACTGATATTTTATTATATTAAAGAGAGGTAGTATTTAAAACACTATTTTTACTACAAAACTCAAATCAAAATAAGAGTAAAATCGTAAGTTTTGAGAACGATTGGAATATTTGATTTGAATTGGTTTTTCATTTGATGTATCAATATTTAACAAATTATATAAAACAGACTGTAAAAAATAGTTTATACGAAAAATATGTATGACTTGATATAAATAACGTCATTATTATATTACAAGAAGTAGGAAGAAGTCAACATTCTGAAAAACCTGATATTTACTTACTTTAATTGTGCGGTTTATTTCTTGTTAAGTAAACAATAACTTGTCACTTCTGTGAGTATGAGAAATCTATCGGCGTTTCAAAAATAGTATCAAGCTCTAAATTATTTAAAACACTTATCAGATAAACAGTATAATAATGTACTTTTCATTATGCTTAAGTATAATAAATAAATAAATAACCTGAAACAATATCAATTAGTTGTGATAATGTTCCTAGCATTACCTTCCAATTCTTTTGAAAACGTTTTTCACAGCGTGAATTTTGATAGTACCCACCTAACGAGCAGACGTACTGTTCTACCATCGCACCATCGTGATGAGTTTCATGACTTTTTGTCTTGTAGGCAGACGAGCTAACGGGCCACCTAGTCGTAAGCGGTTAACAACATTAGTATTGACATGGCCATATGGGACTTTTTGTATGACATGAAATTTACCTATTACTGAACTGATACGTCGAAAAGATGCCTATGTCTAAAAGATCAATGAAGTTATAAAATAAAAGATATAGGTACCCTGTTTGAGCTGTTGCCCAAACCAGGCTTTAAATTTGTGTTTTTTTTTTCAAATTGTGAAATATTTTTGATGAGAGAAATAAAATGCGTGCGTTTCAAACTTGTGTCGTTTATTCTCGCTTTTAAAAAAGTATTACATTGACTAATGAGAGCGTAGCCGCCTCGCACGCGCGATGTCTCATTGGCTGTTGAGCGTGACGTGATGTGCTGTGCGTATGATTGGTTGAATTCAAATGGATTAAAATGTGAATGGCGCGAACATACCCATTATTCTCTTTCAAAAAATATGGTTTAAGTGAGTAAGTGAGAACCGTTTAATTATGTATGAGAGTCAGTAAAAAATATATGTAAACTATTGGCAGAATCTTGTATGTGACAAGCTGAATGAAGATCTTTAACATTACCACACATTGTTTGTTTAGATTTCACTATTTTAATTCATAATATCATTGGATAAGATTTAATAAAACCTTTCTTTTTATTGAGTTACGTGTAAAAACGAGGCTTGAGGAGGCTTGAGGCCTTAAAGTTAGGTCGTAGATAGCGACCCTCAGTGTCCCCTGAGATAGCAGAGGTTCATGAGCGACGGTAACCACTTACGATCAGGTGGCCCGTCTGCCTACATGGCAAGAAAAAAAAACAATAATTCTGTAATAATCAATTTGTGCATTAATAACTTTTTGACACTTAGAGGTCAATTTTATTTAATCTATATCCAATAGATTTATGGTAGATTTGCATTTTCACTGCAAAAATATTAGCTGTATATTTGTCAAAAAAAAACTTGAGAGGTGTCATGGGACACCCGAATAGAACGAGGTTCTTTTTGATTAAAAGATATCTTATATTTTTTTTCCTAACGTAACGCGCGATAAGGAACGTGTTTTAAAAGATTTTGATTACAGCGCCATTTAGCGATAATCATCTAAAACAAAAAAAGTGTCGTGACAACAAAAAAAGTGTCGTGACAACTTTTCGTAAGAATTTTTTCCGTCTAGCCCCCTTTCACAACGTGCGATAAGGAACTTCGTTCCAAAAAATAAACATCATTTGTTAAGTAGAGTTAAACTAAAAAAAAAAAAGTAAAGACAGAAAATTATTTACAGAGTCGACCTACCTGTCCATCAAACCGATAAATGTAGAGTATAAACATCGTGCAATAGTTTCATTGTAGAGTGGTAGAGTCGTGGTAGAGCATTGTTCGCGACTGCATTGTTGTAGCGCTGTTAATGCAGGCTTTAATGTAATAGATGTTATTGTTGTCCCGCGGTATTCTGGATCCCGGAAGCGGATATTACGTGATGCATGTTTTAGTAATAGTAAGTAAGGTATTGTGCTAAGTTGTGTTGTATTAAGGATTTTTATAAGATGTAATTGAAAGGATTTTTTCCAATTAGGAAGTGTTTAAATATGAGTAAACTAATATCAAGGAATTCATTGTGCTGATCAGATAATATTAATATAATAAAATTTATTGATAGTAGCATAATAATACTATGTCCAAATCAAAAAAAGTAATGACTATTATGACTTAAATTTTTATCAAGGCAATACAAAAAAAGGTAAAATTTATTTCAAAGTCAACAACTTAATAAGTTGAGTAAAATGAACAATAACTTGAGACTTTGGGCATGACTTGTTCCTTGAGGAGATATTTTACTTTCGCTACAAATAGCTGAGTGTCGAGTAAATTAAGTAGGTCTTTATAAAGTACGTTACTTGTTGTTGAAGAGAGTACCTTTGAAGTATGTCACTTAGAAGTAGAAAATATAGTCTCAAAATAAGTTGTGCTATTTTTTTGAAGGGGTGAAGTGACATAGACATGCTTTATAGTAGTAAGGTTAGGTTATGTTAATATAGGATGGGCCTTCTGGACCTTCCGGACGTTTGCATTCTGAACTACTGTTTATTTAGAGAATGACAGCTCAAATGTCATTCAATTTGTGTTCATAATTTAGTTAAAGGTTTGACATTTACGAAATAGGACGTATTCGGTTCGCCCAATGGGCAGAAGATCGTTTGGCCAAAAAATCGTTACCATTTTTACCGAAAAATCGTCTTTTCAGATGAAGCCTATTTTCATCTCGGAGGCTATGTCAATAAGCAAAATTGTCGCATCTGGGGGTCGGAAAATCAACACGTCACCATTGAGAAGCCAATGCACCCACAAAGAGTTACGGTTTGGTGTGGGTTTTGGTCCGGCGGCATCATTCAAAAATGAGCAAGGAGCCACCGTTACGGTCAATGGCGAGCGTTACCGTGCCATGCTCAACGAATTTTTGTTTCCAAAAGTTGAAGAGTATGACATGGACGACATTTGGTTTCAACAGGATGGCGCAACATGCCACACAGCCAACATGACAGTCGAACTTTTGGAAAATGCAAACTTTATATGGCCCACCCCTTACATAAACCTTCCTCTTGAATTGCTTTACTTTATGTACTAAAAACATAGCATCAAAGTACATTGCTCAATTAAAGATTTAAGCATACACAGTGAGAGACAGACAGCGTGAAGCTAATAAAAAATATTTCTGAATACAAATCGTCTTATCGAAGAGGAGCAAAATGTGTTAATTTTTAAGATGTTTCAGTAAATGTCTGAATTAAGTAAACAGATTACACGATAATCACAATAAAATACTATGTAACCGGTAATCGCGTGAAACATTAGCAACCCCTTATGAAAACCTCGTTTGAACCACCCCTTGTGTTCCGCGGAAACTTATGCGCGGCTCGTAATTGTAAAGACGTTAGATGCATTGTTAACTAATTAATAAGATTATGATTAGTATTGTTATAACGAGTTAGAATGTGCTCTTAAATGTTGAGGAAAAATAATGGAATATTTTGTATTTCTAAGAAATGTTAAATAGTTGTGATTGAAAGATCTACTAGCTCTTTGTGCAAGGTCTGGTTTTAAAAGTAGGCCAATTATTGGGGTTCAGTTCAGACACACAATGAAAACTCCTTGGTTCACAATAACAGTTTATTCATCTTCCAAAATCAGTAAAATCATCCTCCAAAATCAATGTAACCATCCTCCAAAACTCAGTCACAATTACTCTCAACTCTGTTCACTTTGAAATCACGTCGACTACTGTATTTAAACGATAGTTCACACGCTTTTTATACTTTCTTGAGAAATAAATCAGATGGCGCCACTAGTATTTTCGTTTTCATAAAAATGTAAATTGTAATAAAATTAAAAGAATTTCACTCTTATAAAATGATTCATCACAACCGGAAGTCTTTCCTTTAAATCGATGTAATACCCGCTTCTACAAACAATTAAATGGAATTAGGGACAAGTCACCTAACACAATGTTACTAAATATTTTACATATTTTATGCAAAGTAAACAGTAAAATATGTGTGAATAATAATTTCATCCAGATGTAGATTCTAGTCACATTATCACTAAGTAAAATCATGTACTTAACATAATATTGTGATATTTTGCACCACATCTTCTGCACAGATCACAATTAAGACATTTCACCAAACTCATTACACGCATCTCTGCAAAACATTGGGGAGTCACTAAATTTTTTGACACATAATTTAAGATTGTTCTTTTGTATTTGGAACAACAAAGAAAAGGTAAAACACAGTAGGTATTTGGCTTGAGTATTTGTTGACAGGGTGCATTCGACCTCGGACGTAGCAGGTGGATGTTTGCCGGTGATCATGCGGGGTCCGATCGGCCACGGACCGCGATGTTTGTTACGATAGCTATGCCCGCATGTTCCAACAGAACTAGGGTTAACACTTAACACTTTGAAAAAATATCATTTCATTTTAAAAGCATAACTAATAATAATATTTAACAGGTTTTTAGCACAAAATATTGCTATAATAATATTCCTCTGGAAACTAAAGTCACATCTCAAAAACAGAAACAAAATAAATGTATTCGACACATACAAAGACAGGTAAAGACAAAAAAAAGCCTGAAATAAAAATACATAACATATATTTTACTTATTTTAAACAATTCAAATATCGATGCATTAACACTAACACATTGTATGAAAAATACAATTGTTGCAAATTGAAGCAACTGTGTCTAAGTGTTGTTAAAAACATGACAAAGTTGCGAAGCCTCGTTTAGTCTGTTAAAGTTTGAAAATAGTATAAATATAACAAAATAATAACAAACAGACACTGTAATTTTATAATCTCATCAGTGGCAACCCTGCTTAGTATTGAGTTCGCGGTAAAACATCGTGCCGATCCGAATGTTCCGATTGTTTGGTTAATCGACAACCGAGATAGACCCCGCTACTTCACAACGCATTCATGTTTGACTTCCAACCGAACTAACTGTACTCAACTTCTTTAACTAGCAGTGTTGGGGTGTCCAACCTCTTTGACGGGACAAAGACAAGATGAAGATGACGATTTGACATGACGGGGACTTTGACATCGACCGACAAGCAGAAAAGCCGACAATTTTTCTTTTTTTTTTTTTTTTTTTTATTGCGAGATAGATAAACGAGCCTATTTTCTATTTTATTGTTTTATTTCGACATATTGACGACCTGACGATATCATTGTACGGCCGCACGACGACCGCGCCCATACAAGCAGAATCCCATTTTTTTATGAATTACTTTAATTATCTGTTATTTTAACATTATTTTTCCAAATAAAATGAAGCGTTTAGGTAAAAAAAATCGTGAATAAAATACGAAAAAGATGAGTTGAGTTTCTTTCGCCACTTCTGCTTAGGTTAGGTTAGGTTAGGTTATAGATAAACGAGCCTATTTTCTATTTTATTGTTTTATTTCGACATATTGACGACCTGACGATATCATTGTACGGCCGCACGACGACCGCGCCCATACAAGCAGAATCCCATTTTTTTATGAATTACTTTAATTATCTGTTATTTTAACATTATTTTTCCAAATAAAATGAAGCGTTTAGGTAAAAAAAATCGTGAATAAAATACGAAAAAGATGAGTTGAGTTTCTTTCGCCACTTCTGCTTAGGAATTTTTTTCAGGTAGTTCTTTTGGTAGCAGCTTTATAACATCAACTAGTACAATCCTATGTTGAAAATTACTTATTTCATTTAATTTTATTGCCAAGTAGGCAGACATGCCAACGGACCACCTGATAATTAATTTTGGACTTGGATGGATGGACTTCTGCTATGATAAGGACACATCAAACTTCCTTAATTAAGTGTTATAGTTTAAGGCTTTTATAAATACATTACAATTTAACATTTTTTATTTATCATCATCATCATCAGCCCACACTCGTCCACTGCTGGACATAAGCCTCTCCCAAAGTACGCTACTGAGCCCGATCTTCTGCTCGTTTCATCCAGTTGTTACCGGCCATCGGGTCACCTTTCTTGGGTCATCGTTCCATCTAACAGGAGGGCGTTCAACACTACGTTTTTATTTATAACAAAACCAAATTCCCAATATTTTTTTGTAATACACTACAATAATGCTTACAGTATGTTTAGCAAGTAAGACGATGGGCGTGACCATGTTATATATTATGTTACACTGCTGTACTGGTTCTTAAACTACATGGATATACAAGAACAATGAAAAGCCACTGATACAGAATATCCAGAAGTGTGTAAAGTTTTAGTGTGGTTCAATTCCTATATATCCCACCTGCAGGCCACGTTGAAATACAGCGATTCCTTCTGTCCAAAAAATGATGGTGACTAGTTACCATTCATGACAACACACACTGAAAACTTGGTCCATAGACCAAGACCTTAGACTAAGTTTTCAGCTTGTCTCAAATACCTTTTCTCCTACCCAAAAGTAAGCGCCAGCTATCAGGCCATATTGACAGTACCCACTTCTTCTTCTTCTTTTATTTATGGCTCCCGTCCATTGATGATTCGTCTGTGTCAAGTTAGAAAGGAGCGTACACGGTATTGCTTAATTAAGTAGCCAAAATACTCTTCGGTGTGCTTGATCTACGACAGAGTGACAACACAAGACGATTACAGGACAGCACTAGAACAAACATAACACATAAAAATGGTACAAAAATAATAATATTATGTATTGTAGTTGTTAGTATACGGAATGTTGTTATGGATAGGAACGGAAGATTAGTTAAAGTTTAATATTATTGAACTCCATAAATTTCATAAGTACATATATAAAGGGGGAGTCACAGAGGGTCAGGAGGAAGCGCATATTGACGGGTCTTGGTATGTCGTCTGGAAGTTGGTCGTAGAGTGAGAAAAATAGATGGTCAGCAGTACCATCCTCGAGGCCACATTCACAAAGGGATTGTTCGCGTATCCTTAGTTTAGACAAGAACACTGGAGATGTAATGTGATCTAAGCGGAGGCAGTAATCAGCCTTCAATGTTAGGAGAACTGACTAAAGAAACTCTTTTGACATGTGCTTTTTCGTAGTAGGTAATTTTATACAAAAATTTGGAATATTTTTATGTTATACATATTTAATTTTTGAAAGCTTTTCTATTCAGTTTTCAGTGCCTCTAGTATTTCTCTATCTACGTAAGAGGCGGTTCTCACAAGCCGGATTTACGTTGGTTATTTATGAATGGACACAGAGCAACGGTTACGGTCTAATTATTACAGCATCTCACAGGAATACCCTGGTTCAACCTCCAGGAAGATGGGTCATCCCCCAGGGGTGAAGGTTATCATGGAATTTTCAAATTGGGCTATTGTCATATTTTATGTAGTTGTTACTTATTTTATTGTTAAGTGGAGGGCTGTATTAATTTTGTCTGCGTTATAAGAGATTGTATTTGTGATTTTATAGTGGGTATTTGATAGATTGTTTTTTTTTAAAGTTTGTTTTGTATCTACCATTTAGTTTTAAAACATAGTGTATTCATTGTCTATTGTTATAAGTAAAAACATACTTGTATGCTTGTAGTTTTAATGTTTTATAATTGTGAAATTTCATTTACGTTTCAATTATTTTTTTACAATGATTAAGCATTAACGGTTGGTTGACAAATCTAATTAAAAGCTAGGCCTGAGCTGTCTACGTAAAGCTAACTCAGAAGGCCAACTATTTCGGCGTGGACACACAATTTCAAAGTCAAAATAAATAACTAGATTTTACCACAAAAATTAACCACATAATCTTCTCCTTCCAGAATACCACCCCAACAACTATCAAAAATATGCCCTATAAAGGAATCAATATCATCTTCAAAAATGATATAACGTTCCTCAAGTCACTTCGCCAAACAAAAACGTACCTATCTTGAAAACTTGAAGCGATGACTAATTGCTGGAAAGCGGCTTTGTTCGACAAAAAGTGTGACAAAGTGACACGTGACATGTCTACAGAGTGTGACAGCTGAGTCATTAGGTCTCTGTCACGGTCCGCTGCGTCGCACCCTTGTTATACAATCTCTGAGATACAGAAGTCAAATATTACAACTATTTACCTAAAACTTAAACAAAATGAGCAATCAATTACATCCAAAACATTTGATTTCTATCAAAAGTTATCAAGGTCGGTTCATCAGAGAAAAATTCAAAAGAACAAGAGTACTTGTTCTTAAAATGAAATAGGACCCCACGACAACCGTGATGGTCGTCTTTTATATGAAAAATTGTCCGAATCGATCCATCTAAACTAAAGTTATTAATGTACAATTATAATAAAAATAAAGTTAACTTGAAGTCTCATTTTTAGATTTATTATAAAGTGTAGTCGTGAATGAAAAATGAATTTTCTTCGTCAAAATTCAGCTAATTTCTTTCCTATTTTCTATTACGATTTTCAATAATTATAGTTATTCAACTTTTATACAATGTTTTTTCTGTGTCCTCGTCGAAACTGTGCGATTGTCTTCCAAGCGCTTATTATTCCTTTGTTAAACAAATCTCGGGACAAATCTCCGGTTGTTACAATCTTCGTGAGGTTACATCTAAAACTGATGATTGAGCTCTCTTTAATTGTCGCTTTTGTCTTCTGACGTCATTTTTAACTCGCATTTTGATTCCAATTACGACGGAATTAGGGGCATGAGGCAGATTTGATGGAGATTTTTTGTTTTAGCGAAATTATATGATTGTTTAAGGTTGAGTTTTTCACAGGTAGGACTTACGATTCACAAAGTGGTAAACAGTTGGTATTGATCATGGACACCTACCACTACCTACGGCGGTACAACGGAAAAGAGTATCCAGTGTGTGACGCGTCGTGCCGCCCCGCTTAACAAGACGTTCACTGTGAGTAGTTGGAGGTTTTAGTGCAGTTCAACTCCCACATATCTTCCAACTGAAAAAAACACTACTTACGTGCTACCGTATAGCATTGAGGCCAGAACCCAGCAAGGGGTTACGCGGGGCGGCACGACGCGCTACGCACTACGATATTCTTTAGTCTTGCTCTCAACAAACTAGAAAACTAAATTTTTTCTTAGCTTACTTTAACAAGAAAGTTTAAACAACTTTTGAACCTTAATTGCCGATGACGTATAACAAATAGGGTAGCGTCGCCAAGTGACAAGCGACAAGTGAGTGAGCGTGACATTTGAGTCATTAGTCCGACCGACACGGCACAGCGCCACCGATACACTCTACCCTATAGATGTCGCTGCACGTTACACACGGGTGATATGGATGGTCAATAATGATGAAATAATGATGAATATTATAATCCCATTACTCGTATGTGTCGTACCTATAATGAACTTGAGAAGTCATCAACAGACCTCGATGTTTTTACTGATTCACCAAAGAAGTTTATTAAATTGCTTAAGGACATCCTTTATCATAATGGTACTGTAAGCGATGCTTGTTAATATGAATTCACTTTGTTTTACGCATAAAATAATATTGTGGGTAGTTTAAAGTTTATCTTTGAAATGTACTTGTACACGCTTCTGCTTTATTTTGCATTTCGCACATGGCTTACGTTGCAAGCCAGATCTTTTAAATTGTACGTTAGTTTATGTATTTGTGTATGAGCTTGTAATGTGTATTGTGTGCTTATTAAATAAAAAAATATGTATTTTCCACTTATATACCACTTCTTGGTTCCTGAGCTTCACTGCTCAGAGTCATTACGATGGTCGCCGCTGTAGATCCTGGCTACACAGGAGTTATAGGTGGGAGTGAGAGGTGGGCAAATACCCGAAAGTGAGAAACCAAATCCAATAATAATAATTTATTTTAAAGAAAACTTTTTAAATACCAACTTTTAAGATTCTGGATATCATGTAACAGTAAAGTGCAAGCCAATACAAGTATAACAAGTACAAACACGACGGGTCTATCTTGTTTAGCACAAGAGTTTCTATAACCTTTCCGAATCCATCATCAAATCAGCGCCATTTTGTCATATTATTGCATTGTCGATATACATACATCTAAAACCAAGAAGTTTGTCTTTAACTTGCAAGATTCCACCCGAACATCTATAGTTACATCCAGTGCAAGTTAATATGAAGCTTATATAAGCGCCATACCTTCCGCCCCGTGTGTCACAGTGCTGAGTCACGCCTCATCGAAGAGTCACCGGTGGTTTTTGCGTGGCGTCGGTAATTATCTAGAGCAGTCCCCGGCTGTATGAACGATTGTGCAGTGAGTCCCCTTCGCTAGTCATTATGTTCACTTTATTATTATTAACTTTGACGAGAAGTGTGTTTTGTTGTAGAGATAGATTGAGCATTTTTCTTTAAACGAGGCTTAAGAAAAGTCATGTATCGGTAGGCGATAGATAACAGCCCCTCATTGCCCTGGCATTGCAGAAGTTCATGAGCGACGGTGACCGCTTACCATCAGGTGGGCCGTAGGCTCGTTTATCTATCACGGAATAAAAAAAAATTACTTTACAAAAAATAGTGATAATAGCTGAGTTCAAGAGTTCGTTTGTTTGAACCACTGCGCTGGCGCGAAAAATTATTTCTCTGTTGGATAATCTATTTATCGAGGTAGGCCTTTGTGACGCAGACGGAAATGCACAGGTCAACTAGTTTTAAAAAAATCGAAGTGACTGACTTCTATTTTTCAATAATAGCATAAAGCTACCAGTCATCCTAAGTATATGCTTCAAAATGATCTAAATAGGTTCATCTAGAAATTAAATGTCACCTTTCATACTGAAAAAAAAACATCTAAATTAGTCCGCCCAAACTAATGCAATGTCTATCACCTTTTAGAAAGTCGGTCAATAACAACATTGACTTAAAAGAATATTTACCAAGAAAAAAGTAAAACTCAAATGAAACTCTGCCCACCCCTATACATAGCTAACTGCAGTAATATTTTTGTCAAACAGTTTAATCCCACTTATCTATTTAAACGTTAAGTTTGTTCTGAAGTTAGAAGTTAACCTCCACAGTCAGAAAGTTTGGAACTCAAACACCGACCACTATAATCTCGAAGGATGTGAACTGCAGACTCTTAAGACTGGAACTTACTTATTTTATACCATTTTGAGATGATTTTATGTGAAAAACGATTAGAAAATTCTTCAAACTAGGCTTGAAGAAAGTGGGAGGTATGTCGTAGGTAGCAGAACAGTGTTCCCTGACCATAAGCGACATTATCCACTTACTATCAGGTGACCCGCAAGATAGTCTGCCTTTACGGCTATAAAAAAAATAAGTTATGGTTAAGATTCTATAAAGAAAGAAAAAAAAGAAAAAAAGTAAACTTTATTCGACACACAAATAAGGGACACAAAAATTATAATGTAACTTACTCATCTAGGTATTTAAAACAAAAAATTCAAACTAAAAATAAACAGTTCAACTCTAAGAAAAAAAAAACAAAGAGAATAACTAACAAACAGTAAATTGTTCACATCATTATTTATTTACATCTATTGCGTAAATAAAACGATTTATTTTATACTAGTAGAATGTGTTCTAGAGAGTAAAGCCGATATAAGCGATTCTGAGAATTGGCTAGGTCGAATACTAAGAACCTCTAATACAGGCTGGGTTACCCTTGTGCCAGCAGAAGCGAGCAGAATGACTGGTCTAAATACAACTTACAATATAGTAGGTTCAACTCATCGGATTATTGCGCGTTAAAAAAACCGTCGTTTTAAAAACGAATTGATGATGCATTTTTCATTCTATAAGATGGTTTAAAGGAAAGTTAAAAGTTAAATAATAGCAGACCAAAGAAAACAAAGGGAACTAATTTTTTTTGCTATTCTTGAAGAAAATAGAAATCGATCTACTTTCCTTTAGCCCGAAATGTTACTTTTTACGAGTATAAGCTATTATTATGCTTTATTTCTATAAAGTTGTTCTATATCTGCACCCCACAGCATCCCTCATAGTTATCTGACAGTTCACTTCTCCCAAACTATCAGATCACTCAACTGTGTCTTACATGATAACACCTCGCAGCCACAGACAGACAAACACACACTGTACTGTACCAACCCATTACTGTGCACTGTTGGGCTCAGGTTTTCTCCGAAGAGGGACACACACGGCGGATTGGAACTCGTTATTGAACTATGCAGCTTTAGAATAGACGAGGAGTTTTCAGAGTTCCCAAGCGCTATAAATGGTCCTTCTTTCAGGCTTCATTTTTACGCGTAAAAACAATTTTGTTTAGTAGATTTAAAGCCTTTTTATTATTTTTATAATAATCTTTATTGATTTGTAGGCTACCAAAAAAGTTAGTATTACAAAGGACTTAAAAACTATGTTAGTAAAATTTGGTAAAATAAAAGCATAACGAAAATTAAAAATAAGGTTCAATAATTACTGTACCACGAAACGGCACAGCAACGATTCACACACACAATCGAGTCTGAATTATTAAACAGAAATTTGAAAAACAAAATCAACAAAAAAAATGTATTTTATCAATAACCCGAAATCTTTTCATAATGTAACTGTAATTAACCAAACAAACCTAATTAATTAACACGAATAGCAATAAATATAACGACTAATAGTCCGTTCTGACCGTTAAACCAATGAGGCGTCGTATTTAACTGACTTAGTTAAGATTAACCAAGTTTAATTAAATCACGCAACTTTGAACCGGAACTTTATATTAACTTAATAGTTTGGTTAACTTTGATCGCACTTTACTAATCTTTTGTAGACAGGAGTTAAAGTCGAGGCCGAGCGGTTGAAGCGCTTGCCTTCTGTGCGGGAGGTCGCGGGTTCACACCGGCTTGTACCTCTAAATCTTAAGGGGGTATTCTAGTCTAGAATGTCTATTTTGAAGTATTTTTCAAAGGCCAATAAAAAAAAAACTAAAAAAATTTTTAGTATCCATTTTTTTATCAGATATTTATTGATATTTTTATTATACAAAAAAAATTAAAATAAATTATTTTTTGAAAATTTGATAAATTGCAGGCTGGTAGAATGGGGAGGTTTGAGAAAATCGGTGCGTCCTTGTTGACACGATTAAAACCCTTCTGGTGATCTGAAAAAAAAAATCTAACGGATTCTTAATCAGTAAGGATGCCACTATCGCCTGAACTAGGATAAAAAATAAAAAAAAAATTTTCGCAAAATAGTGGCTGTTTGAATTTTTCCCCCCACTTTTTTGCAAAGTTTTGAATTTTTTTAAAATAGTTAAAATCAAAATTTTCAAATAATCCTAGTTCCAGCCATAGCAAGATATATAAATAATGCCCACACCAAATTTCAAGTCAATCGGTTCATTAGAAGTTAAGAAATCGTGTCAAACGTGGTGAAAATAGTAGTTTCGAGAAAAACGCGATTAAACATAAACGTTACTGTTACAACGCACTTCACAAATATAATTTTTGAGAATTCATGGTGTATACCTGTAGTATAAAGGACTTTCTGCAGGATACATAAAGAATGAACTTGTCAACAGGAATATTCACCCTTAGGTAGTCAGTGAAAGTACTTGCTAGCTACTTGCCTATTGTTCGATTTTATGGGTCAGAACTGGTTTGCGCGCTGCAACTTATATTGCTATAACTCCGTAAATAATTAAAATTTTTAAAATTCCTTTGGAGGAAATATTCTTGAAGGTATATTCTTTGAAAATATACAAAAAAAAAATATTGATTTTTTCAAAATTCTAGACTAGAATACCCCCTGGTGTGGCGTTTAAAGTGGACTGTATTATGTTTGTAGGCGTTGATCCGGGCTTCTCAATTTCGACCTAGATTAATTACAAAAACCGTGTACACCGACCGATACATATCAATAATAAAGTAATCCGACTTACCTCTGCTAGCCGGACCGATGCTCGCTGGATGATATTCTTTCTTCTAGGCGGCCGCCGTTAATCACAACACATTTAAATTCCGATACATATATTATTAATTTTTCCGATTTTTCCGCCGACAAACGATCCGCGTTGCGTCGGCAGCCGAAAGACCAAAGTAGAGATATGACATCTGTCAGTGCTAGGTGTTTGCAATTAAACCTCATTTGCCGAAATTGAATATTGCCTGAACACCCCCTTAATGTGTAAAAGATTTATGTGCAATTTTTCAAAACACCACTGGCCTAAAACTGAAGAAAACCTCTTCTATTCAGTGTTTCCCGAGTAGATAACCTGACCTTCTTCAATGGTAGGCCGTAGGTAGCGGGTATGTGTCCCCCTGACAATACAGAGGTATTTGAGCAGTGGTAACCGCTTACGATGAGGTGGCCCGTTAGCTCGTTAAACAACCTGCATATTGGAAATGTTTTTTAATAAAATAGTTTGAAAATTAGCTTTAAGTAAAATATACTTAAATACTAGAGAGAGAAAACTTTAATGATTTTATGCTATAAAAGCTTTACTCGAGATTTAACTGTACCTTCTCGTATTTATTTGAAAAAGGTCGGGATCCCGGGACTGGATTCCCTTTATGTGACTTATTGTTCTGAAAATGAAACAGTACTTTGAATATTATTAAAGTATCATTTAAAATTTCATAATATCAGCAATCAATAGTCGATTGACATAATTATATCGTTAAATAATTTTCTATAATGTCGACGAGTGTCCGAGGACCCCAATTACGGAGCCGTCGACATTTTCATATAAATCGAAAAATATTACGCTATACTACTCATACAATATGTCGTTACACTTGTATTTTATTGCCTTGTAGATAGAATCTCAGAAGAATAATTAATTCATTGTCATTTTATTTTAGGTAAAAAAGTATTTTGAGAATTAGACAACAGTGACAATATGTCAATTAAAGTCCTTATGTTTGATTTTTCTTGATTAACATCAATTTTTTTTCACAATAATACAGCTGATTTTAAACGTACTTCAGGTAACAGTGTTTTGACGTAAAATTTATGACAACCTTTATACAAATTTTACCATTTAGGGAATGTGGTAAAGAGAAAGAAAGTTTTTGCAAGTAAATTTCATTGAACGGTGTTACCTGATATTGAAATACAAAAAGATCTGGTCAAAATATGTTTTTTTTTTCTGTTTAATAATTAATAATTGTCATAAGTCATAATTTATTCGAGATTGCTCGTTTAAAACCCTACACAATTTGAGGTAAAATTTGAAAGCAAAAATACAGTCGTAACATAGCATAAGCAGAGTATATCCAAACCACGGCGCGCGATCCCCGCAAGATTTTATTCGATTCCGATACAATATTGCGGGTCATATCTTTATTGTTTGATGTCAGTATAATTGGGCGCGTGTGGCGTGGCGTCGGGTACTCCCTGTCTGTCCCTAATTGATTGTTGCTCTGCGTTTTGTTTGGGTTTGCCTTGTTATTGTTTGTGCGACGGAAAAAAACAATTTTTCGGTTACAAATTAAATTACACCAATATTGTTTTGTGTTCGGGAGTTGTGTCGACGGTTTTTATTTTGTATTTAGAAAGGATTGTTTGGTTGTTACGTTTGGATATGTATGTCGAGTTGAAATGACAAATGGTTAGTCAAGTTTATCTATAGAATGTTTTTTTACTATACATACAGATGTAAAGTATTTCTTAGAGGTATATAATATGGAGAGTGGGTCATAGCGATTTGTATGCAACTTTCTTTCTGTAAAGTTATTTAGTTAATCTGTGGTTTGAATGAAAAATTAGACAAAAATTGTTGAGAAAAACTTACTTGACCGGTTAAAGTACTCTTACCATTACTAAGTGGGGCCGGCGCATCGGGAAAGAGTGCCAAAGTGCGTAACGCGTCGCGTCGTCCCGCATAATCCCGTGCTGGGTTCTGGCGTCCGGGGTTCGGACGCTGGAATGAGCGGTTGGAGGTTTTAGTGCGGTTCAACTCCCACATTCCTTTCCGGCAATTACCTCCAAATAAAAAAATCATTAGGCATAGGTAAAATAACCAGTGTTGAATCGGTTTTTGTAATACTTAAATTAACATACAGCCCACGTGATACTAAGTGGACCTTGTTCATGAACCTCTATTCATATTCACACAGTTACAGTTATTACAATAATATGTTTTTCAAGCCTTAATATATTTATTTTCACCAACATAAAATATCTTGAAAAACAATCATATATCACTTTGTTTTTCTTCACACATTAGATCGTTATAACTTCCTCATGTGAGCCGAGCACAAAGCGGTGGTACTACATGTGACACACGATAATGTGCGACCTTGACACGTGTGTACTATGTGATGTTATGTTACACTTGATATATCGTGTTACATAGTGGTAGGAGATTATTGGAACGAAGTTCCTTATCGCGCGTTATCGAAAGGGGGCTAGACGGAAATTCTTATGAAAAAGTTGTCACGACACTTTTTTTGTTTTAGATGATTATCGCTAGATGGCGCTGTGATTAAAATCTTTTAAAACAATTCCTTATTTTGTTTTATATGATTAATGCTAGATGGCGCTGTGATCACAATATTTTATTTAAGTTATAATAATTAGCTTAAAATGTCTGTCTCTCTCTCTCAGGAACTTCGTTCCATCCGGGTGCCCCTTGACACCTCTCAAGTTTTTTTTATATTTGAATCGCAAGGTTTCAAAGGTGCTGATATTATAAAATGTGTATAGCCCCTCTATACATATAGGAATGGACAGTATCTTTTGAAATATTAATATTGTCAATATATTATTTTAATTCAGGCTGCCTAAACAAACATTAAATTCATGGGCAATATTCAAAACATTGTGCAGATACTACATAGTATACATACACCTATTTTTGAAATGAAAGAAATTATTTGGAATGAAATAAAATGAAATTATTTATTCTCAACATTAATGAAATGTATCATGCTTGTTGATGTCAAAAGGCTACCACTTTTTTTTTAGACATGACCATTCAAAAGATAGGTTTAAATAGTTCGTAAGAGATTTATTTATTTTCTTATTGACCGACATTTATATAATATTGTGGGGAAATACAGTACACCTACATAATTTAATTGAAAGTTACGATAAGTCTGTTTGTCAGTCGGCAAAGACGTCCTTCAACGGCTTCAACCTCTTCCACTCGTTCCTCTCTATAGCAACTCTTCTTTTTTCATAAAAATATAATTAATAACACGCCGACATGAGGCGTGTTGAATCGACCATCATTGTTCCGATCGTTGTATCTGTGCACGGTCTAATAGCGAAAAGCTTCGACCGTCATCTAGAGAAACTTAAGGCTGGGTAAGGGGCCTGATTCAGCGCGGTGGTCGTTCTTGACACGGCGCGTATTGTGAGGAGGTTCCTCTCTCTTGAGCCCTGACCACTGATGACTTGGGTCGTAGACTCCGCCTGCAGTGGCTCTCTGTTTTTTATATTGTATTTTTAAATTTGATTTTTTTGTAAATTTATTTTAAAAATTAATAAATCGAAAATAAGACAGATTCATTATTTATACTGTCAATTGAATTGAAGAAGGGTCAAAATTCATTTTCGAAAAAGACAAAACATGTATTCAAAACTTGGTTTTGTGACGCAGACGATATTGCACAATGCACAGACATTAATCAATTTACCAACAATTCATCGCCTCTCTCCTCTCGTTATCGCCCATCTCCTCTCGTATAGGGCACACATATATCCCTAGTCGTTAGAAAGCTATGGAATCCAGCGTCTCATCAGAACTGAGACATAAACACAATAATGTGATGTCGTTATGGACTGTTGACAAACAAAACATTTACCTGGAACTGAGAGGTATTTGCTGTTGATACTGTTTCTTTTGGTAGAGGATAATGAACCATATCCTTTGCTATTAAAATGCTATTTAAAATATGGTGCTTTCTATAAGTATGTTTTTAGTTTGGTGGTATTGGTAACGGTGCAACTGGAACTACAAATATAAAAAACTTGAGAGGTGTCATGGGACACCCGAGTAGAACGAAATTCCTTTCAAACTTATTTAGACACTCGCGGTTTTCTATAATACTTTCATGCATTTTCAACGGGTTCTTACCACGATATTTAATTAATTGAGTTGTCACGATGACAACGTTGAAATATCGAGATAACTCAATTAATTAAATATCGTGGTAAGAACCCGTTGAAAATGCATGAAAGAAGTTCCTTTCGATTAAAAGATATCTTTTTTTTTTCCTAACTTAACGCGCGATAAGGGACGTGTTTTAAAAAAAATTGATCACAGCGCCATCGAGCGATAATCATCTAAAACAAATAAGGAACGTGTTTTAAAAGATTTTGATCACAGCGCTATCTAGCAATAATCAACTAAAACAAAAAAGTGTCGTGACAACTTTTCGTAAGATTTTTTTCCGTCTAGCCCCCTTTCGATAACGCGCGATAAAGAACTTCGTTCCAAAAACTGCGACTCTTGAAAAACCTCTGCAAAGCCAGGAGGTACTGCGGGGCCGCAACCTACGACCTACCCTTAAGGACTTCTGATATTATAGTTTTGTTTTTCAACAATTTGTAACAAATGCCAATAAATAAGAAACAAAGGCTTAGAAATTTTCTAGGATCTAAGATACCAATTAAATTGAAAACAATAAAACAATTATTAAAGTCCAGTGACAATAGTTATAAGTAGACGTCTCGTTTGTAATTCGCTTCCTTCATAATTCATCGCGGACCTTCAAACGGCGCCAGACTCTTATACACAGTGTAAATTATACCAGTATCTCAATTATCAAACATATCATAAAAGGAAAACTGATCCGCGCAACCTCGTCTTCAAAGTTATACTATATTATTTTGTTCTACACTCAATTGTTATTTGCACTCAACATTTAATATAGCCTATGTTGTCCACTAGTAATAGTGTAGCTTTCCAGCAGTGAAAGGATGTTTTGAATCGGTCAAGTAGTATTGGAGCCAATGCAAACAAACAAAAAACAATCAAATCTTTCCTCTTTAAAACATTATTATAGATGACAATAATAAAATAGCATTTCTGTGAACTAAAACTATACTTAAAACAGAAGTCAAATTTACTACAAAAGATACCCAGAATCAATAAAATATCAGAATTACGTTATCAATTTTTATTAAAGCCCCTGAATAAAATTTAACGATTGAAAGCATAAAAATACTATTTTCCTCATCGTGACCAAAGTTCACATAAAAGCAGTAGGTAATAAACTAACTGAAAGAGATTTACTCTATAACAGATAGCATTAAGACGAACAATAAACATTTTATTAATGCCTTAGAGAGTATCACCATAAAATAATCAATATACAGAAGTAAATCATCGAACAAATCGAAACTCTCTTATGTCGCGTTTGCATTGGCTCGCCAACGTCCAACACTCGTAAGGTGTGGGCCATATAAAGTTTGCATTTTTCAAAAGTTCGACTATCATGTTGGCTGTGTGCATGTTGCGCCATCCTGTTGAAACCAAATGTCGTCCATGTCTTCAACTTTTGGAAACAAAAATTCGTTGAGCATGGCGCGGTAACGTTCGCCATTGACCGTAACAGCGGCTTCTTGCTCATTTTCCAATGATGCCGCCGGAACCAAAACCCACACCAAACCGTAACTCTTTGTGGGTGCATAGGCTTCTCGATGGTGACGTGTGGATTTTCCGACCCCCAGATGCGACAATTTTGCTTATTGACATAGCCTCCGAGGTGAAAATGGGCTTCATCTGACACACACACACATTTCTTACAGGACTAAAGACTCACCACTTTGGAAGTAACTTTTCAATATTTCCCAATTTTGTTCAAGCGTATAGCGTCCCATTTCGTAAATGTCAAACCTTTAACTAAATTATGAACACAAATTGAATGACACTTGAGCTGTCATTCTCTAAATAAACAGTAGTTCAAAATGCACATTGGACATTATAGGCACTAGATATTGGGTTCAAAGGAGTTCAAATGCCATTGTTAATCATTTCAGAAATATTAACATCAAGTATAAATGAATCAGTAAAATCTTTGACGGTTTATGCTTCAGATCTACCAGTTTATTTATTTATCAAAGGACTTGTAAGAATGTAATACCTCTTGTTTTGATTAGACATTTTGATTTTATAGCGGTCACCAAATATAGTACCCATTGGTAACACCCCCACAATGCAGAAGCTTACGCGCGACTGTATGCAATTACCATCAAGCGATCCATAAGCTTGATAAACTATCAAGCAATAAAAATACTCCTAATTTACTTTACCAACCAAAAAATGCATCGGTTTTCGTCAGAAATAAAAAAACTTAAGTCAGATTAGTTGGCCCGAGTGCAACGATACCTGTCCAAATTATGATACTTAAGTTATACTTCTGTATAGAATACTATTCTGTGGTATAACTAAGCAATTCCGCCGCCATGACACGACGTTATTAATGATATTTAACGAATTCAATATAATTTGATTGGTGGTTTCTGACGATGTTTTGTTGTTTGCGGAAAATATTTGTAATAAGGAGATACTGTAATAATTACTGTCGCTTTTATAGATTATATTTCAATGAAGATTCTGTGTTCGATCCTCGTTCGACTTACGGTAGGTAGTTCGAGTAATCGACGATACTCCATAATATTATATTGTATAAAAGAAGAGTGACGTCTTCACGACCAACCGCTTCCGTGAAGCATGATACTGGCCGGTAAGAATTGCCGGGTGCGGCCATCTTGACCAAAGCGTGGCCTACTCGTTTTAAGAAGAAAAGAAGACAATTTGACATAACAACGAAAAAAGCTTAAAATAATCGGACGTTCCGAATAAACATAACATAATTGAATCTACAACAAAAACAATAAGTTTGTTCATCATTGCCACCTTCTACATCATCCCACGAGACTACATATGAAGGCTGCAATAATATTAAGGTAAGTGGAGTGCTGCTATCTACCACATTATTGGACGAGGAGCGAATATTACTTCACACCGAATATCTACAAATTTCTTTAACATACAGTCCATTATTCAACATTATATTTACCAGCTAAACTTCTTTTAATTAATGTGTTTAATTACGCACATTAATTTTTTGATGATATTATTATTTTTATAGATCATATTTCAATGAAGATCCTGTTTTGATGAGAACAAGTACCGCCTTATTCGTATGGGCGTGTTTTGATCTCTTCAATTTTGTGCTCTAGTTCTATCATATAAAGCTCAAAATGCATTACAATCTTAATTGCATTTGTTAATGCAGTAACGTTGCATGATAAGTCTTATGTTGTATGCATTTGCATAGTACAAAATCTATCGCGTCCCAAATCAAACCTCCCTACGACGGCTTTCGTGTCGCCTCGTAAATCCCACAAATGAGAGCTAAAACTCTTTGATTTCTTTCTTTACATCACAATTCAATTGTTAGTTAAATAATGTGAACAAATACACAGATTGCTATCAAGTTATTTAGCAATGAAGTCGTGGTGGCCGAGTGGTCAAAGCGCTTCCTTCCGAACGGGAGGTCGCGGGTTCAAATCCGGCCGGCTTGTACCTCTATATCTAAATGAGAAAAAGATTTATGTGCAATTTTTCACAACACCACTGGCTTAAAACGGTGAAGGAAAACATCGTGAGGAAACCTGCATGTCGGAAAAGGATTCTAAAAAAATCCTTTGAAGATATGTGAAGTCCCCAATCCGCACTGGGCAAGCGTGGTGGACTATGCTTAATCCCTCTTCTGAGGAAACCTGAGCCCAACAGTGGGCAGTAATGGGTTGGTACAGTATTTAGCAATATTGACTGATTCTATTCTACAAATATATGAAGAAACGTTTACAAGTACTTCAAAATAAACATATTTTTAGGCAAGTTTTGGCAACATACAATAAAATACATCGAGTAAGTACATAAAGCTATTATAAAAAAATAAAATTACTGTAAATGTGTGTTTCTTTTAAAGACAAATTGTGTGGATTCTATTAAGTATAAAGTCAAAGAAAGTAATTTTGATCGTGAAGAAAAAAACAATTTACAGAAGTTAAATTTTATACAAATTCATCTTGCCAGCTCCGACTGAGAGCCAGTTCTATGATGGGAGGTGGACACATAACTACTTGCTAAATTCTGGCCATTGGGGTAACAAGTAGATACGTAAACCTTAGAGTGTAATCTCGTGCTGGGTTCTGTCCTTAGCCGGGGTTCGGGGATGGCTGTGAGCGGCAGAAGGTTTTAGTGCAATTCGACCCCCATGTCACTCATCTTCTTCTTCTTCTTCATCCTCGCACTTTCCTATTTTATGTAGGGTCGGCTCTCCTAATGTGGCGCCAGGATTCTCTATCCTGGTTTGTCAGGTCAGGCAATTTTGCTTCGTATTACGTGGCCATACCATCTGAGTCTGCTCTGCTTTAGTTTGTCTGATATAGGGGCCAACCACGCACGTGCAAGTTTCGCACCTTATCCAGCTTGGTTACCCCTCCAGACCATCTCAACATTTTAAGTTATCCGTTAAAAATTAACATTTTTAAACACAGATCTTAAACAAAAAAAATGGGACCCCACAACGACCACCACCTTTCATCTGACACAAAATTCCCCCACAATCGGTCCAGCGAAACCTGAAAATAAATATACAAATGAATTGAGCATCTCTGCCTTTTTAGGAGTCGGTCAAAAGTGTTCTGGCTCTAGTAAGGTGAGGTTTGACTCGTACATACCGTATTCATTGATTCGAATCCTCATACGAAAATAACTTCTGCACAACATCTTTATATTGTGTGGAAGGTGCGGGGAAAGGTTTCACATTTAACTTAATGTCACAGTTGGCCCAAATTGAAAATAAACATATCCTGAGTTTCCCTTTGAAGGGATTAAATAAATTCGGTGAAGTTTCTCGCGGCGCTCGTCGAAGCCTCTCCCGATGAAATGATGACGATGCTACACAGTCTATTATACACAGTCGTATAAAGATATTTTTTTGTTTGGAGAAATAACGTTTCCACATTTAAGTTATAAACAACATTAAATAAACTATGCACGGCTATAACTTTTTGAAAGAAGAAATCGATGGAATCGAATGATGATGCTTGTTCCACTGGAACTCACTCCATACATGATACCAATATTTATTTGCTATTAGCTTTTGCCCGCGACTTCGTTCGCGTGGACTTCAGGTTCGTCCCGTCTAGATTATTATCAAAAATTGTAGCCTATGTGTTATTCTGATGTATAAGCTATATTGTGGTAAAGTTTCATTGAAATCCATTCAGTAGTTTTTACGTGAAAGAGTAACAAACATCCATACATCCATACTTACAAACTTTCGCCTTTATAATAGTATTATGATTATGACTATCGCTATTATGAATTGAAGTTCCCTCCCAAAGCGCTATGTCATGTCCATCGTCAAAGACCTGTTCTGATAAACATTTGTTTTAAGTTTCAGTGACTTTTCGCGCCCCTGATCACATCGTCAGCCTACCTCGTAGGATGTCTGCACACGTTGTGTCTATCAGCCTTGCACAGATCTGTAAGTGACGGTAATCACCCACGACCAGTGGTGAAGAAAGAAAACTTGTGGAATACCACATAAACAGACTAAGAAACTTGTATGACTGTTTCTTTTCAGCTCGACCTGGAGTTTCTCTTAGTTAGGAGAGCTCGGTAACGAATACCTCAGAAGGTACACAAGCCGAAATAATTCTGTTCCGGGCGACTGCGTCTACTGAACCCTCGACCATCCTTTACCATTCATTTAACGACTACTTTTTATTAAACGGAAAATTTTACCTCTCGATACCCCTTTTATTGGGTTTTTCTTGTACAAGGATATTTTTTGTGTAAATATTTTTTTTCGTGAAGCTTTTATAAAGTGTTTTAGTGATAAGTTGACCTATAAGTATCAGTTCAGTGTGAGCGGTCACCAAGTTACCACGCGTACAGCTTTGCGTCCGAAAGTCATATATCGCAAACCTTTGTACGTTTTATAAGAATTAAAAAGGAATCTTGTTTTTTCTCAATAATGAAGTCGTGCCTAATATGTAGTGCTACTTTTAACGATGGTGTGCTCTGTGAGGGCTGTAAAAACAATCTATGCTTCGGTTGTGCAAGTATCACGGAAACTGGCTATCGGAAACTCGGATCTGATCGAAGATCTGCCTGGAGATGCCTCCGTTGCAGAAACTCGTCGCCTAATACTCTCAAGGTCGCCGCTTCCTCATCAGCCGATCAGCCATCCCTCACTACAATAATGTCCGATATTAAAGAGATGAAACTACATCTATCATCATTACCTATTCTTGTCGAAGAACTGAAGAACATCAAATCAGACCTAGGTGAAATGAGAGCTTCCTGTGAATTTATTAATGTCAAACTTGAAGACCATGGATCCAAACTTATCACCTTAGAGAAACAAGTTGACGATGGATCGAAAGCCATCTCCCTCCATGAGTCTTACATCAACGTACTGACTGGTCATGTGCAGGCAAGTGAACAGAGACAGCGTCTCAATAACGTTGAGATTAAAGGAGTGCCGTTCAAGAAAAATGAAAATTTGTTTAATATTATTGAAACTATTTCGACCAAAATAAATTACAGCGTGCCCAAATCTAGTATTAATTATATCTCTAGAGTTCCAACTCAGGACTCATCAGATAAATATATCATAGTTAGTTTTATAAATAGATTTATCAAGGAGGAGTTTGTTACTGCTGCAAGAGCTAAAAAAGGGTTAACAGCTGATGCCCTGGGCTTCGCTAATAATTCTCATAAGGTCTTTGTTAACGATCACCTAACTCCTGATACAAAGAAATCACTAACGAAGAAAATTGCCAAAGAGAAATGTTATCGCTTTGTTTGGGTCAAGTTCGGAAAAATTCATGTACGTAAAAACGACACCTCACATGTACTGATCGTAAACAAAGAGAATGATTTAAACTAACTTACTTAAGCTGGTTCTTATTAACGCCTTCTATGTACTTCTTTTATAATCCTGAATGTTTTCCATTATTAATTCTGGTAACCTCTTTTTATATACTGATATTTTTAGCAGGCCTTACCTTTATAATATTATTCAATTTATGTAACTGTAACTCAAAAGTTCTTAGTTTTGATTTATATGTAACCAATGTTCTTTACTTATTAATAAAAAATCCAATATGTCATAACTTAATAAAAACTAATCTAATGTTTACAATCTCTGTATTTTTTGCAAAACTGCAGTGTTCCTTTTGTATTCATTTGAAAGATTTATGGCTTTATAACTATTATTGTTATATTCCATTCCGCTTGGTTCTGGTGGAGGGAGGTGTGGGAATTGTTTTTGTCTCATTCTCTCTCGTGGTTGATACCATATGCGTACATCTTTTAACTCCTGGTTGTTCACTTGTTGTTACCTTTACCTACCCGCAGTATCCATTTCGTTGTCAAGGTCGTTCACTCAGTTTGCTGAACTTTAGGTCATTGCCTTTTATTTTCATACAATATTTTTTAATTATTTCGTTCCGTTTTTTTATTCATATTAATATTCTTACTTACTATTATACAATTACTAACCAATTGATTTATTATTTCTCAAATATTTATGGCCTCAAATGATCAATTAATTATATTCTATCAAAACGTTCGAGGCCTTAGAACGAAATCTATAGATTTTTTCCGTAATACATGTTTAGCTTCTTACGATTTAATTCTGCTCACCGAAACATGGTTAGTTGATGGTATTTCCGACAGTGAATTATTCGACAGTCGATACACGGTGTGGAGACGTGATCGCGATTACTTTCTACCGGTCAGTCTAGGGGAGGTGGTGTGCTCATAGCTATACGCAAGGATCTGTCTGTTTCTCCTCAACCTCAATATCATTCGTCCGCCGAAGATCTTTGGCTAACATTGTCGTACTACGATAGTATAACTCGCTCGGCCGTTAAATTACATTTGTGTGTTTTGTATTTGTGTAACCAAAATTTGGGTCTTTCGTTCTCTCAGGATAGAGAGTAGCCTTTTGGACACATATGGTCACTTTTTAACTAATTCTGTTTTTTTTTTTTTTTTTTTTTTGTGTGTTCAATAAATACATTTTCTTTCTTTCTTTCTCAGCAATTGACCAATTTTCTTGATAACATGAATAATATAATTTTACGAAATCCCCTCGACAAGTTTTTAATAATTGGCGATTTTAATATGAGTCGAATTGCATGGCACTGTGACGTCTCTTCTGGTAACAACTACTTTGAACCTGAATCCTCAATCAGTGGTGACGAAAATATTTTGATCGACGAAATGCATGTGCACCAATTGTTTCAATGGAATGGGGTGAAAAATGAATTTGGCAGGATTCTTGATTTAGTATTTTGCAATGAAAGTGTAACCGTTCGGCAGTGCTTTGATCCGTTGGTGGGTGTCGATGCCTATCATCCAGCTTTAATTATCGAGTCTCAATTCTTGCCTGTGGTGCCCTTGAGATCTGCCAGTTGTCATAAATATCTATTCAACAAAGCCGACTCTCTTATTAACTCCGAACTTCAAGCCGAAATTCTCTTATTAACTCCGAATTTTCCAACATAAATTGGATTGAAGTATTCGATAATTTGCCACTTAATAAGGCAGTAGATTATTTTTATAACTTCTTTGCTGAAATCAAAAATAAATATGTACCCTCCAAACTATGCTACCCGTCGAGGTATCCTGCTTGGTATAGTCCAGCACTAATAAAAATCTTAAGAGAGAAGCAGAAATATTAAAAAAAATTCAAAACTTATGGCAACAACTGGAATTATGAGTCTTTCAAGGTTCTTCGTGAAAGAGCCAAGAATGTAGAAAAGGATTGCTTTAATAATTACTTAGCTTCTATTGAAACTTCTCTCCACAGTAATCCAAAAAACTTCTGGCGTTTCATACATTCTAGACGAAATACCAGTGGGTTACCATCATCGCTCAGATACAACAGTGTTGATGTTAACTCTGGGCAAGACATATGTGAGGCGTTCTAGGCTTCTCTTGGAGAAAGGTTCTCGTAATGACGTTTGCAACTATAGGCCGATCTCCAAACTCTGCATAATACCTAAAATTTTTGAACAAATTGTATATGACCAGGTATATTCTGCTATTCGAAACTCTTTGAGCCTGAACCAACATGGATTTGTTAAGGGTCGATCAACTATCTCTAACCTTGTTTTATTTAATGATTACCTTACCGACTCAATGGACCGTGGTTATCAGGTTGACGTAATCTACACTGATTACAGCAAGGCGTTCGACAGAATAGACCATAATATTCTTATATCGAAGCTTGCTGTAATTGGTATTTGTGGTGATCTTCTGAGATGGTTTGAGTCGTACATCAGTAATAGGTCACAGGCAGTTGTTGTCAACAACTATATTTCTAGTTGGGTTCCTATTCCGAGTGGAGTACCTCAGGTGTCCCTACTTGGACCGCTCCTGTTTTTGATATTTGTCAACGATATTGGAAAATGTTTTCAATATTCCAGGATCTTGTCTTTTGCAGACGACATGAAGATCTTCGGGCGCATCACTTCAACCTGCGATGCTATGGCGCTGCAGTCAGATCTTGTGAGACTTGATGAGTATTGTGAGCTTAATAGACTGGAACTCAATCCTTCAAAATGTAATGTAGTTACCTTTTCACGCAAAACCCAAGTTATCTCCTACAACTATATACTGAAGGGCACTGGTTTGTCCAGGACAAGTGTGGTTAGAGATTTGGGAGTGCTGCATGACGGTAAACTCGTTTTTGATAAGCACGTGGACACTATTATATCTCGATCTCTTAAAGCTCTGGGGTTCGTAATGCGAAATTCGTCTTCATTTAATAATGTTAAAACATTCAAGATATTATACTGTACTCTAGTGAGAAGCAACCTTGAATACGCGTCACAAATATGGAATCCAATGTATAACATTTATATAAATCGTATAGAAAATATACAAAGAAAATTTTTAAAATTTCTTTACTTTAAAATGAATAGGAGTTTTAAATCAGATGATTATCTCAATATTTGCAAAGCTCAACATCTTCTACCGCTGCAAACTCGTCGTGAAATCAATGATATTGTCTATTTAATGCAAATAGCTGTTGGCTCTGTCGACTGTCCTGATCTGCTCAGTAAGCTAACACTATGTGTTCCTACTAGATCTAGACGCTATAATACTTTACTTCATGTACAGCAAGTGAACACCAAATATAGACGGAATTCCTATTTGATAAGAGCCGTCAGTTCATTCAATCTTATTGCAAGGAATGTGGATTTGGATTTGTTTTGCACATCCCCAGCTGGAGCCAGGCGTTTAATAAGTAATCTGTTTTTCTCTTGACATTGGTATAGTTATTTATTCTAATTTGGTTACCATGTAAACTTAATTTTTAAGAATAGTTAGTATACTTAGTGTTCACGCCGTTCACCATTGACAGTGGCCGGTAACACCGGAACGCGGCGCGCGGGAGGGGGTCACCCCGCTCCGCGCATAGACAATCAGCGCGCCATCTTTTTCGCGCCATTTTTTGAATTATTACAAAATTTTTCTCTTACCGAACACATTCCATATAATGTTTTTCGGCCTAAATGTTTTTATATTATTATTGTAATAAACCCAATTTGTTTATTACTATTGAAGTTTCAATGTACCCAA
Organism: Trilocha varians; assembly: GCA_030269945.2. NCBI lineage: Eukaryota > Metazoa > Arthropoda > Insecta > Lepidoptera > Bombycidae > Trilocha > Trilocha varians. Next base: position 11,830,994 of record AP028257.1, read on the forward strand.
ATCCTGTACATTGAAAAGTGGCGCCCGAACAGGAACCGAAAAAAGAAGCAAGCGTTCATCAAAGTTGCCGTCAATTTACGGAACTGAAGAAAGCAATTGGATAAACAAATATCTGAATGAAGCTGGATGTGCAAAACAAGGATAAAATTATAAGTGTCCAGAGTTTGGAGCGGAGTACGATCGTTCTGTGTTATTTCGTATACATTCACATTTAATATTTGCTCTATAATCCATTTGCCTAAATTTTCTTAGCCTATTACAATTTGTGTGAATAGTGATTGTTTCTTTTTGCTATAAGTTCCCTAATTAAATTATTTTTGTCGAATTTCTATAAAGTTCGTTACTTAAAATATTAACTATTTTCCATAAAATACATTTCTTTATAACTAAAGTAACATTAACATTTTTTAACTTTTGCAGTATTCGTCCTACCAAACGAAACCGTAATTATTTACCTATATTCGTTTGGTCTAGTGGACAAGCTATAAGTGATTTTAAGTTTATAACCTGCCTACGTGTAACGCCGGGTTATCATCGCAGTTACGGGTGATCCTACATAATATAAGGTCAGACTATTCCGTATTACTTTGCCTATTTTGTGATAATTGCATTTAATATCACTGCCGCAATGTCTCAAGCGGGGTCAAAGACCAGTGCAAAAGAGGAAAGTAGCTTAAAAGACTTAATAAAAAAGAGAAGTATAATTCGAGGACGTCTGACGCGTTTTAAAGATTTTTTAGTGAATTTTGAGCAAATTGATCAATCGCAAGTAACAGATTTAGATATTAAAGAGTTGTCTATGCGTACTACGACCGTCCAAGAATTACTTGTCAAATTTGATAGCCTACAAACTGATATTGAGTCATTATCAAGTGAGATTGACGAACAACTCGCAGAACGGGATGCTACTGAATCTCAGTTCTACAACCTCATTTGCACTGCACAACAATTTATAGATTCTTTCCATACAAAGACTAAAGAACAGATAAATGATAATGTTGGGTCTACTAATACCCAATTTAATTCTCTAAAATTGCCTATAATTACATTACCTCATTTTGATGGAAATCATTTAAAATGGCTCGAGTTTAAAGACACTTTTGACTCTTTAATAAATAGTAACGATGCAATTCCAAATATAAATAAATTTCATTATCTAAGGTCATCACTAGAGGGCTCTGCCAGTGTCGTAATAAAATCGATCGAGTTTACTTCTGAAAATTATAAGATTGCCTGGAACATATTATGTGAAAGGTTTGATAATAAAATATTGTTGATTAATAACCATTTAAAAGCTTTACTTAGCATAGAACCTCTATCCAGAGAGTCCTATAAATCCTTACGTTTTATTATTGATCATATTTCTAAAAACTTGCGCGCTCTCAATACGCTGGGTCAACCTACTGACAAGTGGGATACTCTAGTAATTTATATGGTCTCCACAAAGTTAGACTCCCAGACGAGCCGTAAATGGGAAGAATATAAAAATAATTTAAGCGAGTTACCTACTTTAGAGGAATTCAATAATTTTCTTCGTAACCGCGCCAATGTATTAGAAACGACAGAGAACTTTAAACGTGAATATAAACCTATTTCTACATTTAAATCGTCAAATCAAAAGTCTAACTCGTTAATTGTTTCTACATTAAATAATAAAATATGTCTTATTTGTAATCAGAATCATTTAGTGTACGAGTGTTCTAAATTCAAAAACATGAGTATCGATGATAGAATTAATAACGTAAATAAATTATCATTGTGTGATATTTGTCTTCGCAGCGGCCATGCGCCGGCGCAGTGTAGGTTACGTGGCTCCTGCCGTATTTGTAAGAATAGGCATAACACGTTAGTGCATAAGGACGATATATCCGATTCTAGTTCTATACCTAGTGATGAAGTGCAGTCCGCATTACCGGTGTCGTTTTCAGCAGTCTGCACTCGTCAAGTATTGTTATGTACAGCTGTAGTTAATATTATTTGTGAGACAGGAACTTACCGCGCGCGCATTATTAGACTCAGGTAGCCAAAAGTCATTTATCACAGAAAACCTTCAACGAAAAATGAATGTTAAAACTATTAATTCTAAACCTTTAAGTATTTCTGGCATTAATAATGCAACTCTGAATATTTCACAGCGTTGTACCGTCGAGCTAGGTTCACGTGTAAATGATTCTAAAATTAAAACAACATGCTTAATTATTCCTACTATTACTAGTTATTTACCAAGCTTGCCTATAAAACAAAGCTTAGGGATTCCTGATAACTTGCTACTAGCTGATCCGACGATTAGGTCTCCCTCAGAGATTGATATACTTTTAGGAGCCGATGTGTTCTGGGATATTTTAGGTACAAATAAAATAAGGCTCGGTACTCACAAGCCAATTTTACACGAGTCAATGTTTGGGTGGTTAGTAGTAGGACCAATAGGAGAAGTTCACAATGAGCAATCAGCGTGTTGTAATTTTGTTCAACTTTGTGAAAATAAACATTTTTTAGAAAATACACGCCGCTTACCTAATGGTCGGTATTCCGTGAAGATGTCAACTAGGAATTTAAATAAGTTATTTCATAATAATTATTGTATAAATGAAAATAATGAGTTGTCCTGTAAATTTAAACGCAGGCATAATTATACCTACTAATTTTAACTAAGCCGATTTGGCTTCTATGGCTTTCGACCAACTACAACTAGGAAATTATACTCTGTAGTGGGAGGGGCTTCCATTTTTAAAATTTGATACGTCTAAAACAATGCGTTACGTATCTATCCTATGATTTATTTTTAATTTAAGAAATAATATAAAAATATTTGAACTTCTACCTTTGATGAGTTTAATCATTCAACAAGTATTTTATTTTATTTTAGGCAATAGGCAGGCGTGCTTTACACTAGATTGAAACGTATATTTACTCAGTCAATATTGGGTAATTTACGGTCTGTAAGAATTGCAGATAGTTTTGTTTTTTAATCTTTTTATTTAATAGAGTTAATTTTGTGGGACCATACCTAATTGTTTTAATAATTGTTTATTTTTGTCATTGGACTGATCGCGGTAGTCGCCAGTCTAAATGTTATTTATGTTCATTTATTTCTTTCGCAACCGAGGCGATTCACCTAGAGATTGTTAGCGCGTTAAGCACTGAAGTTCTTTTTTTTTATTACTGTGTCGCTTTGTTAGAAGAGTTAAATCGATTTCGATCTGTTGCGACCGATTTTGTGGGTGTTGATGCGGAATTGGGCAAAGTGATACGGTCTAGTCATAATTCTATGTTTGATTACACGGCTAACGAAGGTATAATAACATTTGTTTTCAGCCCCACATATTCTCATTATTTTGGAGGGATATGGGAGGCTGGTATAAAATATGTTTAAAGTCATTTATAGCGCGTAGGTAGTAATATTTCATTGACGTTTGAGGAACTAACGATGCTATTCATACAAATTAAAGGCATAATAATTCTCGTGCGTTATCTCCTCTTTCGTTCGATCCTGCTGACCTATCTCCATTGACTCCAGGACACTTTTATTCGGACGGCCGCTAACTTCCGTTCGTCTACACCTGTGACGTGCTCCAGACCTAACAGATATAATAGGATAGAGCAATTTAGACAGCAGTTCTGGGAGAGGTGGCGCCGAGAATACGTAGTTGAGCTACAACAGCGAACGAAGTGGCGCATCAGTCAGCGAGACCTACGCGTTGGAGAACTCGTTTGTTTAAAAGAAGATAATCTTCCACCTCTGAGATGGCGTCTAGGGCGTGTCTCACATATCTACCCGGGTTCCGACGGCACGGCTCGTGTCGCGGACATCACTACAGCAAAGGGCGTGGTGAAGAGGGCTTACAATAAAACTTTTATAATTCCATCAATTGAAACTTTGAAACCTAAAGCTTTCAAGGGCGGCAGGATGTTCACGCCGTTCACCATTGACAGTGGCCGGTAACACCGGAACGCGACGCGCGGGAGGGGGTCACCCCGCTCCGCGCATAGACAATCAGCGCGCCATCTTTTTCGCGCCATTTTTTGAATTATTACAAAATTTTTCTCTTACCGAACACATTCCATATAATGTTTTTCGGCCTAAATGTTTTTATATTATTATTGTAATAAACCCAATTTGTTTATTACTATTGAAGTTTCAATGTACCCAAATCCTGTACACTTAGTACATAGAATTAGAATACTTAGTACATAGAATTAGTTTATTTTACCTAAGCCGAACTAAGGCATTCTATCTGTTTCTAGTTTTTCTTTTTTCCTTTTGTCTTGTATAATTTCTTTATGACCGCACTCATTGTATCTATTGCATACATACTCAATCACTATCAGTGAGGACCGCTAATTGGCTTCCTGACACAACCTTATCGTCGACTATTATGTTTAATTTAAGCTGTAGGTCTTCCTATTATTAAATAAATAAATAATAAAAATAAATAAACAATAATACCTACGCAAAACTTATGATAATTATAGTCGAATTAAGTACCAAAAGCAAAATTACTTTAGGAAAAAAACTGTGCAATAGCTTAATAAATGCACACATAGCAATGGTGCAACGCAGAAACAATTTGTTCAAAGACTAATTTCTATAATGGCTTCACAAAACTTTTAATCGCATTAAGCTGATTTCCTTTACCACTAAACAAAACTTTCTCCCTTGTGACGCAGACCAAGTTACATAAGTCAGCTGGAATATAATAAAGATTTAATAAACAACTAAAATTCTGGATCTAATTTTCCCCAAACAATTCCTTCTCAAAGAAAATATTAAAACATATTTCACATAGTTAGACAGTACAGAATAAAACTATTTAGTCCAAAACACGCCATCAATTACCGCTAGAGAAAAACATCGTTACAAGGAGCTGGCAAGTACGAAAGGGTGAAGCATTTTCTGTACTTGGTATACGCCGGAAACACAGAATACGACATACAGAAGTCTAGTGTGGCGACCAATAATAATGCGCGAGATCCTGAATCGCGGTTACGACATTTACAGAAATCTTTGCATATACGACATCTGAAATCTACTACAGTGGGCTTCGACCCGCAAGGAGATCTCCCTTTGGCCATAAGTCCACCGTACCTACACTAGTATCAGAGGTTAGGAAAATGCTTATAAAATGTCTATGTAAAAAGGTAAAGTACCCACTTGAGTATGCAGTTTAATAGTGTGCATAAGTGTGAGAATGTGAAACTTACTTTTCCGAACACAGTCTTTTTTGAATAAAAAAAAAATATAATTTATAATTTCTTAAATTGAAACCGTGCGTTTCTTGACCACTATTAAAGTAGTGAATTTTTTGCGTAGCAGAACTCCACCTCGACGCCGAGTGGTGCGATGATAGAACGGAGATGTTGGAATCATCTCGAATAATTCCTCGGAGCACTCCCCATGGAACTAGATATTTATGTGTAACTTTAACTGACGTTTTGTATAGTTAACTTCTGTCATTAGAGTTGTTCTGTGTAGGAAGTGGCACATAACTCAGCGGGCGCCTCCTTCGCTGTAGTTTGGCATTCGACTCCGGAACGAGGTTATGGTTTTATAGCTGACTTACTTAAAATCTGTTTTCTTGGATATACTATTATGTACTAGATGCTAGATGTAAATGTAAAAATCGGAAATGGAACTGTTTTTTATGATTAGAAATCCCATTGAAAAGAATAAATTTTAATTGATATTAAAAATGTTCTCTAAAGTATAATAAAACATAATTTATCCCTAACTTGAACTTTTATGCGTTGAATAAATCAAGAATACTTTGTAAAGATATTCTTAAAACAGCTTGTAGGTAGACCTTGGATTTTTGGTAGAAGCAGAATACTAGCCAAGACAAGTAAAAGAGTTCAATTTATTAGTGCATTCTCACGCTATACAGGGAGCAATTTTTAAATACCTCCTCCAAGAGAAGTACTCGAAATAATGATTTTAGCGAGTTCTGCTGAAAAGAAACCTGCATTCATAGATTTGTAAGCAATCCTTGTTGGAGCATGTTTATTTTATATACAGCCTATTTAGTTGTGTTTGGCTTAACGGGTGTGTTGCCGTTGCCATGAAAAGAGAAGAACGAAGATTGCCGCCAAAAATGAAAAATGTGAATATGTAAAAGATGTAAAATAAAATTATATTAATCGCAATCCCAATTTAATTACATATCAATCTTGATAGTTTGAATCCGCAACAATCCTTTAAACGCCAGAATCCACTTGAAGTTACATAAATAGGTTACTATACAATTAAACAACTTTAATTTAAATACAAAAGATTCTGAATGTGAATGAATAAAGTAATAGTAAGAATTGATCTGATTTGTACCAGCACGGCACAGCGCGGCGTCGCGACCGACATTGTGCCGCTACATTTTAATACATCACATTAGTTCTCACCCGTGCTCACTCCTGAATCGGGGTACCGTATGTTTAAACAGAAATACTTTTAAATTGATTTTGTTCCTTTGAAAATTGTAGAAATATCTGGATTAGTATAGAATAACGAACATTTAGGTACTGACTAACGCACTGATAGAAGCATTATAATAATATAAATAGTATGAAAAACTATACTTTTAATTTAACTTCATACTAAATAGGCAGTAAAAAGTCGTGGTGGGGTAGTGGTCGAAGCGCTTCCTTCCGTTCGGGAGGTCGTGGGTTCAAATCCGGCCGACTTGTACCTCTAAATCTAAATGTGAAAAAGATTTATGTGCAATTTTTCACAACACCACTGGCTAAAAACGGTGAAAGAAAACATTGTGAAGAAACCTGCATATCGGAAAGGGGTTCTATAATACTTTGAAGATATGTGAAGTCTCCAATCCGCATTGGGCAAGCGTGGTGGCCTATGCCTAATCCCTCTTCTGTGGAGACCTAAGCCCAACAGTGGGCAGTAATGGGTTGGTACAGAAATAGGCAGTTGTTTATTGTATTTATGGTGTAATGCTGCATTTGAAGTTCGAAGGCATTCAGAAAAGAATGTATTTTGAAGTATCTTCATTATATCGATAGTGTATTAGCCATTCTCAATTTCAAATGCCTCATAAAAGCAGAAAGATTTGGAGGGAGCATAAGGGTCATAATCAAAAGTAATAACCGCAATTTTGGATTAAATAATGCCTAAAGCTCAGCCAAAGTACTAAAAGCTTAATAGACCCTTAACATTTTACTTATCAATTCATTTTGACGTGGCAAAGCAATCGAGTTGCTTCTAAATACGAAATTTCTATTTTCTGTATTGAAACAAAATTCACTTTTAAAAAAGATTTTATTTAACACGTAATAGTAGCAATTTTCTTTCTGTCAGTAAAAATAAGCGTAGAATAAAATGAAGTTGGATTTGGAAATTCATGTCTACTTATTTTATGGTACGTGCGAAACAGTAGAACTATGTATTTTTAAATAAAATCCTCGGTGTACTTATTGATTATTTGTATCGGTTCCCCAAGACACAGGTATCTAGCGTGGGGTCTATTGTAAATTCGTTTATGAATGTTTTATTGATAAAAAAGGTATTTTTTACCTTTACCATTTGAAGGATACAGGCAAAAAACAGGAATGTAAAATTTTAAACTCTATTGAATTCAAATCTTTGCCTACAGATGTCGACAAAAAGACATTTCAAACGAGGCTTAAAGAAAGTCCTTAAAGGTAGACCGTAGGTAGCCGCAGTGTCTGCTGACATTGCAGAGGTCCAGGAGCAATAGTAACCACTTACGATCAGGTGGCCCGCCTCGTCTGCCTACAAGGCAATAAAAAAAAACACAAAATCTACTCATTAGGACATTCACTGTTACCAGTTTAAATAGAAATGTTACGGAACCTCAACTCTAGTCTCGGCTACATCGTATAGTTGTGAACAGCGCGGAGGCGGCGCGGTTGTCGATGCGGAACAGACAGCGAACAACACAATAAAACTTAGCGCCCTCGAATTGAAAGCTCTTCTTGTAAGCTTGTGTCATAAAATAATTATACAGAAGTATAACTTCAAACAAAGAATTTACACTTATTCGAATCAGACCGAATGAAATACCGAAACAAATAACTGGAGGGTAACCAAAGATGTCACACATCGGATCCACGTATTCTTCAACCGCTGCCTCCGCCAGATTCTCGGTATCTACTGGCCTTGAAAAAATCTCAAACTATCTCAAAAAGATCAAACGTTGTAAATGGACATGAATTGGCCACACGCTTAGAAGAGAGGCTAGTCGTATACCTGCATTGGACACCTCAGGATTTCAGAAAGTGTCGCCCAAGGCCAACGTGGTTACGTTCCATCGCGGCCGATTTTAAAACAATCGGGTTGTCAAAGAACGTGGCTCAACTCAGGTCAAACAGAAGCACTATTGAGGCCCTCTGCTCTACCTTGAGGACAGGACACGAAGAAGAAGAAACCATGCGATAACTTACTTAGATTACTTATAACAAAACTTTTTGATACGTACGAGGACAATCACTGTATACTATAATATTTACTTCTGTATAATATATTATTCTGTGGTCGTGTTGTGGCTTCACAAGACGACATACCGAAATACTTGTCTACAAGTTCTACAGCTATTTAAACTTTTTATGGCACTTCTTTTGAAATATAATGACTTGAGTTTTAAGACACTGATGTTGAAGTTAAAATTGTAGTATTTATAATAATTATGAAGAAGGTTAGCAATTAGGTTACATTATTAAAACAGTATCAATTAAATCTTTTCAAAATCATTATAATATTCAAAGATATAATGTTCGTTTTTTTCATGTAAGACTGTGGCGCGAATAAATGTATTTTCTTTCTTTCAAAGCATTCATTTCGGGATAAACTTATTAATCATACGCATAACATGAAATACGAAGCAAATAAATAAAATCTCTAACAAAACAATTCAAATTAAAACAATTTTCTATGATAAATCTCAATTGAAATCACGACATAATCCACTTACTGGAATAGAGAAGCAAGTAGATAAAGTCAATAATAATGATATCTTTTGAAATATTCATACCGAGCTCGTACACGGGGGCTGCCATTTTGGATTACAATAGACGAATACGATTGAGTTTTTTCCACCGAGGGCGCTCTGTGTAAGGGGGTTCAACCACAAAATGAGGAGTGAACAGAAGTCAATTGTTATACGAATCGACTGAATTGAGTTTCAAGATTTACTTATTGAAATATTGATTCGTATGTTCGTTGAAATTCGTTTTGTGCAAAAATGAAAAGAATGTCCTTAAGGATAGGCCGTAAGTGGTGGCCCCGTAGTGTCCATGAGCGATGGTAACCGCTTAGAATCAAGTGGCCGTTACGAAACATAATCCTTGTGGCTCTTGTTGAAAATTAGGTTCATATAAAACTATGCCACATGAATGAAAAATATCTTAAATATTGTAGAAAGGTTTTGTTGAAAGAAAACATTATTAAATTTTAAAAATTAAAACCACGACGTAATAAAAAAAATTGAGAGGTGTCATGGGACACCCGAATAGAACGAAGTTACTTTCGATTAAAAGATATCTTATAATTTTTTTTCTAACGTAACGCGCGATAATGAACGTGTTTTAAAAGATTTTGATCACAGCGCCATCTAGCGATAATTATCTAAAACAAAAAAGTGTCGTGACAACTTTTCGTAAGATTTTTTTCCGTCTGGCCCCCTTTCGATACCGTGCGATAAGGAACTTCGTTCCAAAAATCGAAATAAATCCACTATATTTTTTTTCTCTGTATAATACTTCTGTAAAGTATGATGATATTGTGGTTGAACGAAATTGAAAAATTACAATACGACCCTGTATCGAACGAACTCAAGCTTTTAATATTAGTGAAATCGTCGCCGGATTAGTGAGGGACTGTGATTTGTATAGGGATGGTGGAGTTGTGTCACAGAATAAATAAACTATGCAGAAGTAACACACTTAATACACTAATATTGACACTTGGAATAAGTTCATCAATGCTAGTTAACAAAGATAATTAATTGGTGCTTGTACAGGATACAGTAATAGCATTAAAAAAAAAAGTGTCCACTAAATTTGATTCCTTCCAGAGGAGGGCTGCTCGGATTGTTGAGGAACCCAAGCTCATGGAGCGACTGGAGCCTCTGAGTGTAGATTTCAGCTCTCTGTGCATTCTATATCGTCTGGTCCATGGGGAATGCTCCGAGGAACTCTTTGAGATGATTCACTCCTCTCCATCTCCTTTCTACCCTCGCACCACACGCCGCAGGGGCAAGGTTCACCACCTTGGAACCGCTGCGCTCTTCCACAGTTCGATTCAGAAGATCTTTTTTGTACCATACCATTCCGATTTGGAATGGACTCCCGTCCGCGGTGTTCCCGGAGCGCTATAACATGTCTCTCTTTAAACGAGGTTTAAGAAAAGTCATGTATAGCCCTGGCATTGCAGAGGTTTATGAGCGACGGTGACCGCTTACCATCGGGTGGGCCGTAAGCTCGTTTATCCATCTTGCAAAAAAAAAATAAAAAAAATGTCTGTTTCCTATTTCGTAAATTTTTCTTCTTCTTTCAATTTCTTAGTTCGTCTTATAGACACAGGCGTAAGTTGGTACTGGTGTATAATTTTTTTTTATCGTCAATTTTGTTAAAGAGCGTTTTTTATTTCTATATCAACTACATTATTGCACATAGAATCTGAAATGCTTGACAATCATCCTAAAGTCATTTTAAACGACTTGATATTTTCTGTCATTTGGAAGTTCCTAGGTGTGAGTGAAATGCGATTTGTATGATGATTTATTTCTGTATAGTAATTATACAACATAAAGTTGTTTACTCTACTTTTAATATTGAAAGAAGTATGCGACACGTGTTCTTAATCAGAGAGTCACTACTTTTGATTATTTCTTTCTATTTAGAAAATTTTATCTACAATTTAAAGTAGCGTAAGTTTTTTGATCGATTTAATTGATAGTTGTAATGGCTGGCACATAAACCTATATAAATCATGAAGCGATAGTTTTATTGCATGTTTTACAAGTTTTTTAAGCCCCCTCACCTCAATCAGTCAAGCCATTCGTCATACTGTCTAGTATTTTACTTTTCAAGCTCTTTTATTTAAGAAACATATCTTAGAAATTGAAAAAAATGATGTCCACCATTTTGTAGAGGTCGCCATCTTGGACTAATATTCAAACATTGGTAGATACACTTTCGAATAACTTTCAAACACAAGTAAGTAATTAATTCAAAATCGACATGATATTATACAGGGTGATTTTTTAAGGATGGTACATATTGCAGGAGGGTGACTCTGTTCTAATACGAAATATTACAAAAAATAAGTAAAATTCCTTTTTTTTTTAAATCTAAATTCGACAAAACTACCCCAAACATAAACAATTTTTGGCTAAAAGAGTGTTGACTAACGACCTCTAGTGATCTCGCGCACCCCAAATCTCCGCCACACCCATCAGCTGTCAAAAAACCATCATTTTTACACGAATTTTAGATATTTTTAAGCTGCGATTACTAAAGCCATATTCTTTGGTAATAATATTTTTACTGATCGCATATAACCGTCACCTACCATGACCTTTAATATGTACCCTCACTAAGAAATCACCCTGTATATTCTATTGGAAACTACGATAGCACAAACAGACTAACGCACACATACTATTTAAAATCGTCGTTTTACGTCGTCGCTCAAAAACAAAATGGCTACGGAAATGTTTGAATCAACTATGAATTTTAATCAGAAGTATTTTCACTACTAAATCAAAAAACTATTCCATTTCACGGCTTGAGTTCCCGTGGGATAGCGTTATGCAAAAACTGTCAGCCTCCGTCACGCGATGTGACTCGCAATGGAGACTGGCTACGTTACGCGTTACGTTGACCACTCGCCTGAATTTGACGCTTGGCTGAATCCTGCATGACGCTGAATGTAGTTTTCTATTACTTAGGATTTTCACTATTTTTAATGTTTATGTTTTGCTGTTTTGAAATAAAAATATTCGATGTTAAAGCATTTTTTTGTGAAATTTGAACATATTACGAATGCTTCGAAAGCGTTAATAAAATTTATTGTTAAATAAAATTTATAGACAAAATTTTAATCTATACTAATATTATAAAGCTGAAGAGTTTGTTTGTTTGTTTGAACGCGCTAATCTCAGGATCTACTGGTCCGATTTCAAAAATTCTTTCACTGTTGGAAAGTCCATTTATCGAGGAAGGTTATAGGCTATATTTTATTTTCAAAAAAATTAGGGATCAGTATGAAAATATTGAATATGTAACACAAGGCGAATAATCGAAACCTATTTATGCGTACGCTGCAAAAACTATTGACAATAGAACAAAATGATGTACTACGAATTTTTAGGTCTTTTGAAGACAAACAAAAAAGTCCGCGACAGCATATATCTAACTATCATAGTTTAGTCACAACAACTGCTTTTATGTTAAAAAATATAAATAATTCGTCCGAAGAATGAATTTAACATTAAATTAGTATTGTTATATTAATCCTTATCCAAATAAAGTATTATATTATCAAGAGTATTAATGTAGAAGTAAATTACTTTTTATTTTATTCCAATCGGACTTTTCGTTTAGAAGTTATTACGAGTATAAAACGCAATGAATATGTGGGTACTGCGGGCCGCGAGAATAATAACTCGACGGCATTGCGAGTACTGTTTGAACCCCTTTGTAACGCAGACGAAGTTGCGCGGGTCAGCTAGTAATTAATATCACTTTTTGAACTCAATTCTTGACTATCATTGAGTTTTATTGCACACAGATGCTGATAAATCTACATAAAATATTTTACCTGTTTGATAATATTCAAACGTTTTTAGATAGTAAAAGCCTTACGAAAATATACGTGTCCTCCTCAATTTGAAATAAAATTATTTCCACGTAAAATACGAAATAAACCATTAAAACTACGATGGACGACATAAAACCCTCACAAATTAAATAAATGACACAAAGAAATGGCTGAACATTGACTCAGGTAGAGTCCAGGTAGAGTCATGGTAGAGTATAGAGTCCTGGTAGAGTCATGGTAGAGTCTCAGTAGAGTCTCAGTAGAGTCGATGTAGAGTCATCGTAGAGTCTCAGTAGAGTCATCGTAGAGTCTCAGTAGAGTCGACGTAGAGTCCTGGTAGAGTCACGTTAACTAAACGAGTGTAAGAGTCGTGAGTCGTGTGTGACCTGTGGTCTCGGGTCGGCTCATTTGAATAAACACTTTGTCGGCTTTACTTTGATGTACGTCCGAAAATAGAGGTAAATATTTTTCAAGATATTTAGGCTCAATTTTGTTAAAGTTATATCGAAGGGTTATATTAAAGTATATTATGTTTTTATGGGTTTATGGTGTAGAACTGTTTTTTTGATAAAGAATATAAAATATATGAAGGGATGTAGAGTCGGATGGTGGACGATCATATAGTATTAATTTTAGTTTAGTGACATTCGTGTATTTGAGAGTAGTTACATAACTGAATCCCTACCAATATTATAAATGCGAAAGTAACTCTATCTGTCTGTTATTCTTTCCCGCTTACACCTCTCAACCGATTTTGATCAAATCAGGCTACCTTTTATTGCGAAATAACAAGGAAAATCAGATTACACAGTTTAAGCAGACGACGTCGCGCGCAGCAGCTAGTGTGTAACAAACAAATGACCTTATCAACTGCACCTTAGATTATAATTTAAAATTACATTTAAAAGTTTCCCTTTCAAATAAACTTGTACATAAACCACCCTTAAAGCATTAAATATAAACAACCCCCTTTGATTAATTGAAGTTAACTGATTAAATATCCATAAATATATAATAATAGGTAGAGCAGGTGTCTCGGTGAGATTGCATCGGTGATAAATAAAGCTGTGACACACTGAGGGGAGATACTGCAACGCCGCTGATTGTCGCCGGCTCTAGGTAAGGCTGTCTTATAGTTCAAGATATAATATGTCGAGATATATGATGTTAAGTATTTTCAATTGTATGGGATATTTTATTTTAAGTTAAAGTTGATTTTTTCGCTTTTTGTTACCATCTCGCATGTAATTTTATTTACGAATTTATGTGTCTTCAAGTAAAGGAAAACTATGTCGAATGCGTACTTTTAAAATCTATACTTTTTCGTGTTATCAATGTAGCTTATTTTTTGTTACAGTTTCCGAAAGGATCTGTCTTTGATTATTATTATTTTTCGTGATAGTTTTTCACCATTTGTATAATCTATCTATATCTATACATATAATAAAATGATAGAAAAGTCAAAACTTCAAAATACACTCCCCCAAGTCATACAACCGTTGCACATAAAGTCACCGCGATGCAGAATCAATACATTTAGTATGGTACAAAATTCAGCTTTGTCCGGGGTAAACTAGAAAACTACTGCACGGATTTACTTCATATTTGGCAAGAATATTGCTTAGAGGTCGGGTCAACACATAGGCTATATATTATGGTACTGTCATTTCCGAGGAACGGGATATAAATATAATAAATTTCATTCAAAAATTTTAGAGCACCGACATCTATCGGCGTTTAAGTCAAATTTCATGTGGAAGCATTTTTTTATTAGTACAAGAGCTAGCAACGTCGGGAAAACAAACATTTCAGTAAAGCCAGTTTTTATTTTTATATATGCTATCTCTCATACTCTTTCACTTTTAATATCAGTTGGCAAATTAATTTTAGGTTTTTAAGTGCTTAAAAAGATTCATTAAAAAAAATCATTCAGAGTTAGCGTCTGGCACAGAAAAAAAAAACAAAAAATATCTGGCAATAATAAATTCATGCAGCAAAAAGTACAATAAAAATAATTTAAAGAAAAATATCTTAAAAAAAAATTTAAACTAAAACTACCGGCTGGAGGCTACTTCTAGACAGTCCGTATCGGTAAATACTCTGTCAAAAACGTTGCTAGCTCTTATACCATAATTTAAATTTGATTGTGTCATTTTTGGCACTGTCAATGGTTATTTTTTTAATTGTCATAGATACAAAGAGTTCTGTTCCTTCTTAAAAAATGTGTATTTAATTCGTTTCAGAGATTAGCAAGATCTATACATATAAATAAATTTCATTAAGCAATTTTAGAGCAACGACATCTATTGGTCTTCAAGTCGAATTACATATGGAAGCATTTTTTTGTTGATATAAATAATTTAAATTTGATTATGTCATTGTGGGACAATGTTTCCTATTTGCTAACTAGATGGCGTTGGCGTATAAATTTGAATTATTCTGAATCGCGCTATTATTTCGTACACCAAATGTCAAAACTGAGGTTACCTGCTTTGCTATATGTCATCGTGTGGTTAGTCAAATTGAACTCTTTAGCTATCATTATATTATTATTTAGTTTCTACTTAAAATACTTAAAATGCCTGGATAACGATCTAATTTATCCCACTGTTCAAACGATACTCGAAGGAAAAGGATAGCTCGATGTCTAGAAACCGCCGTTGAGCATGAACCTAGGTTGGCTAATCGCTACTCTTAAAGAACACATTGCGGAAACTCAGTCGATCGAATATCTTGAAGAGCAGGATACTCAGTTAAGGAGAGATCACTCTCAGCCTGCTCTTTCACGGTCGTTGGAGACTGATGAGTAGCTTGAAGAGCGTAGTACAGCTGCTCAGCAAAGTTATCAGAACGTACGTGACGATACTTCTGCTCATGTATCGCAAGACCAGGACAGAATGCAGGAGTTGCAAGAGCAACCATGGCTAAATAAAGAGGGAAGTGGATTCATGTACAATGTTGCGATTAACTACGCCGCACACGGAGATATTAGCAATCTTAGAAGAAGTGTGCGCCCTTTGTCGAGCCCGTAAATGGAGAGGGGAGCCCAATGGGATGTGTTGTGCATCTGGTAAGGTACGCTTGGAGTCTATGCAAGACCCACCAGAACTGTTGCAACTCTTACTAAGCGGCGAACATCCGGGTCCAGCCATTTTTTAAAAAACATTCGAGCCTATAATAGCGCCTTACAGATGACTTCGTTTGGTGCAAATCAAATCGTTGAAACAGGGTTCATGCCGACATTCAAGATCCAGGGACAAGTTTACCATCAAATTGGTTCGCTGCTACCTACAGATATTTCAAAATTTTTGCAAATTTATTTTGTGAGTGATTTTGAAGAACAAGCAAACCTACGAAGTAGATTCATCCCCAATTTAGACTCAAGAATTCTCCGATGTCCTTCTAAGTCTTGGTGAAGGTACTCTACCAGAAGAGAGAGGTGGACAAGTGTTGCTTCCAATGTCTCTCGGTAGAGTTGTATCCAGCTTAGAAGAACTCATTCGCTGTGTGTACAACGACATCAGTCGTATATCACACCAGCAGAATTCTTGGGTGTGTGAGCGAGCCATTTTGACACCCTAAAATGACCAAGCTACAGCAATTAACGAATTCTCTCAGAAATTGAGGGAAATGAACTGTCGTCGAGCAAGATGATGCTACACATTATCCTGTAGAATTTTTGAACTCTCTGTCAGCAAGTGGTTTTCCAGCGCATACTGTCAAGCTGAAGGTCAGTGTCCCGATTATGTTTCTTCGGAACCTATCTCCTCCGAAGTTGTGTAACGGAACCCGCCTTAAAGTCATCTCGCTCCACAAACACACAATTGAGGCGGAAATCCTTACGGGTTCTGGCGTCGGCGACGCAGTATTTATATGACTCATTCCTCTCATACCATGAGGTATGTTCCTGAACTTTCCGTTCCAGTTCAAGCGCGTACAGTTCCCTGTGAGTGTTTACTTCGCGATAACTATCAATAAGTCGCTGGGGCAGACACTGGGGACAGCGGGTGTCGACCTCAGGACTGGCTGCTTCTCACACGGGCACCGGTACATCTCTTTATATTTTGGCTGCGGAGAGCCAAACCACTATTGTGGTTCATTGAGAAGTTCTATAAGCATGTTGTCTTATAATCTTATCTTATATTTGTCTTAATTTGATTATTTTCTACATCTGCTTTAGTCACAACTTTTGCCTTAGTTCAGAAAAATCACCTTAAAGTCATTTATTCGAAGCGGGTCGAAATTAGCACTTTTTGCACTTCAATTTTACAAAAAAACAGTCTTATTCTGTTACTCTGCTTATTGTAGATATGAAAGGTAAATAAGAAAACCAGTAAATTAATGTTAGTTTAAAAGATAACATTTGTTGGTATATTATTATGGCGCTGTACATAGCATTCACGCAGACGACGTCGCGGGCAATAGCTAGTCTTATATATAAAAATGAATTGCTGTTCGTTAGTCTCGCTAAAACTCGAGAACGACTGAACCGATTTGACTTATTTTAATCTTGAAATATTCGTAGAAGTCCAGGGAAGATTTAAACGGTGAGAAAATTTACTTATGTGACGCTGACGAAGTTGTGTGGGCCAGCTAGTTTTTGTATAAATAATATATCCTGGCCTAAAATAAAAATCGATACTACACTGTTTATCGAGTTTTACTAGTATCATTGTTTTTTTGGCAGGGATATTGATAAAATTGAATATAACAAAATCTTTATCTCTCTACTGTAAAGACTATCTTTCCTATAATAATGAATATCTCAGCATCGCTATGTATGTGTGCGACAAGTATTACCGGTGCGGGTTTATCACGTCCGGGACACAGATGGAATATGAAATTTCAGTTTTATCTTGAGCGTTACCGGGCGCCGCTCGACGCCGCTCTTTACCGCTCGACGCCGCTCTTTACCGCTCGACGCCGCTCGATCGAACCAATCCAGGAGTTGATTGACATAACGTAAACGTGCCTATTTATTCACGTATGTAAAAACTACTTTGTGCGTAGAATTGTGATTTAGTTCCAGATTTGGGATAATGTTATGTTTTCTTGCCAAATGTTCGTGTAAGTAGATTCAAGGCGCGTACAAAACAATTTGCCTTTTATTGTTTTGTCTATCTGACCCGGATCTCTGAGAGTCTGAATGTCTAAGCTGGATTATTTTATAATAATACACATTAGACTGCTAGATGGTTAATGGAATGGTCGTGATATCCAAAATAATCGTTGGATTATTGGGAATCGTTGGGAAAACTTTTGAGAATGGTTTTCTGAACAAAGTGATAAACTTTACAGCTTATAGAATTGAGTGATTTAAAAATAGAGAAGTTAGTTAAAAGTACTCGATGTGCTCAATGAAATGTGAAAGACGGTTGGGCTGTTTCAAACATTAGTCAGAAAAGACAGAAAAAAATTATACATTCCGTGCATTAAGTAAAAAATGGTTATTTTAAAATTATAAAAAGACACTTTGAAAACAAAATTTGTACAGCTTTAGATTTCTATACTTTTACAAGTTTAATTAATGGACTAGATTATCAAACATACTACCTATTAATCTATATCAATAACTAGTATCAAATAGCATGTTTCACTCAGTTGTAGTTATAACAATAATGATCTCTACATTCCACAGTGTTGGCAAGAAGCCACTCTAACGAGACTCACACCGACCTGCACTGAATCTAAACAGTACTGATGAGCTGAAACAACGGGAAAAGTCACCAACGATAATCAGATACAAGTGTACAGAATTATTTAAAAAAACTATCTTATAACGGTAAAAGTTTTTTTTTTTTATTTTGAAAAAAATGAGACCCACGACGACCTTTCATCTAAAACTTAGAGAAAAAAAAGGTTTAAAACAGACGAGTTGAGAGACAGACCTCGTCCTATTTAGAATTCAGACAAAAAATAGTACCCCACGATGACCATCATATGGAAAATTAATCAAAAGAGCAATTGAAAACTATCAAATTTTTATCAACCTAGCATCTTTATAAAAATAATTTTCAACAAGAACTTCAACCATACGCCATAGTTGCGCCATCTAATGACATTTGACATCCACAGACGTGTGGTTAAAACAATAGGTACAAGTGAGTGTACAATCCATACATGATACATACTGTATGTAGAAGAGGACACGACCCAATCGAGTGATATTGCACGACCACTACATATGCATGATACGTTAATCGTCTTGTGGACAATGTGTGTCGCCAAATCAATCTAGGAATCACAATCATGCTTAGTATTCTATTGTACAGATTTAGGGATATGGTTTCTTGAAACGAGGCTTAGAGTATTTAAGAGCATGGCTGACATTGCAGAGGTCTATGGGCTACGGTGACCACTTACAATCAAGTGGCCAGTTTATTTCACTAACAACAATTATTATATGTATTTTTTTTTCTTCAGTGAACAATGGTGTTCTGTTGGATTTTTCGCAATTTATGCTTCTTTGTGTTTATTAACGTCATTGTTCCATGGTGGTAATAATTATTTTTAAGAATAACTCAAATATAGACGACAAAGAAACGTAATTCTTGTTTTAACTAAAGTTAGTAAAAAACCAGCCACAAAAAAACGATTCGACCTCTGTGATTGAAATAATCATAATCAATACATAGTATAAAACAAAGTCGCTTTCGCTGTATGTCTGTATGTATGCTTAGATCTTTAAAAATACGCAACGGATTTTGAAGCGGTTTTTTTTAATAGATAGAGTGATTCTTAAGGAAGGTTTGTGTGTATAATAAATGCATAATATAGTAGAGAAACACTGATAAATTTAAAGGTTTCTAATGTGATGTCGTAAATAAGCACGTTTTTTGCGCTTATATTGCAAACGCTGGCTGAACCCTACGAGATAGACCAAAATAATGTACTACAGTATTGTTCACCTTAAAAAGTTCAACAAAAAAGTCCGCGATGGTATATGTCTATCTCTTAGGGATAACCCAGCATAACCATTTTTATTCTTTACTAAAAAATGGTTATTTACGAAGTGATTTTAAACAATACAGCATTAATCCTTATCCAATTAAGTACCTTAAATAAAATGTGCATTTATTATAGATCAATATGCTTTTTACAGCATGTAATTTAAGTGAATATTACTGAAGATATTACAAATTTAAAATGCAGGGTCGTAGTTGTTTGCGCCGGGCGGCGCGTGCCTATATAGGCTACAATTTTTGAACCCCTTTGTAACGCAGACGAAGTTGCGCGGGTCATCTAGTACTATTATAAAGGCGAAAGTTTGTAAGTATGGATGGATGTTTGTTACTCTTTCACGTAAAAACTACTGAATGGATTTGAATGAAACTTTACCACAATATAGCTTATACATCAGAATAACACATAGGCTACAAATATTGATAATATGGGACGAACCTGAAGTCCACGCGAACGAAGTCGCGGGCAAAAGCTAGTAATATCTAAAAGAATCCTTATCCATAGGACATTAATTATTGTAAGAAACAAATATTTTTCGCATAAATGTCATAATAGAATAATACCAACAAATAAGTGATGTACAGAATTAATAATAATATATTTTCAATCAAAAACTGCTAAAATATTTGGACTTGGCCCACGAGGTGACCGACATGTGGCGTGTTGAATCGACCATCATTGTTCCGATCGTTGTATCTGTGCACGGTCTAATAGCGAAAAGCTTCGACCGTCATCTAGAGAAGCTTTCGCTCCCCGGCTGGGTAAAGGGCCTGATTCAACGCGGCGGTCGTTCTTGACACGGCGCGTATTGTGAGGAGGTTCCTCTCTCTTGAGCCCTGACCACTGATGGCTTGGGTCGTAGACCCCGTCTCCAGTGGCCATCTGTTTTTTTTTTATATTGTATTTTTAAATTTATTTTCTTGTGATTGTTTTTTTTAAAATAGAATGTAAAAAATGATCAAATAAATGAATATGGAGACAATAAGAAATATATTTTCAATCAAAAAATATGTTTACATGTAACATCACATGAAATTCTCTAAAATTATCTGTATTTTTTATCATGCATATATTATACACATAAATCTTCCCCTTGAATCACACTATTGAAAAAGCCGTATCAAAATCTGTGACAGACAGCGTGAATCTATTTTGTTTTATACCTACTTATATAGTCACGTCGCTACTTCTAGACTTCTGTATCTATAACTATTCTATGTAGAGTTCGCTAATACGTAATTGTGTGAGTTAAGGAGTATCAGATGGCTCGTGCAAAGCTTCCCCGAGCTCAGAGCTTTGTGCGAGCTTAACTATCGAGACATAATTAGCGTTCAAGAGTCTCCTTTGTAGTGACATACGTACACACACGTGGAGTGTTGATATATACAAAACGTTTACTATGCAGAAGTATAGATTACGAGAAGATTATGCCTCGTTTTTTTTTTTTATGGTTGTTACAACATAGTTTAGTTTGGCTGGACCGATTTGGATAATTCTTGTTTCAGATTTATGGTGTTTTCGTGGAGTCCCATTTATTTCTTTAAAGATCGATAAGTACTTTTGGATCTGTGTTTAAAAATGTATTTTTTTAAGACAAGATTTCATAATTTTCTCTGCATCTTTTCTAAATCAACGGATTTCCCCCGAATTTAACAACAAAATAATGTTTAGAATATACACAATAATGTTTGCAGGGTGCGTGCGGGGGTGAAGAGTGAGGTCAGAGAGGAGAGGGGTGAGAGCATTGTTTACGCGCACAATACCCTCTAATGTAACTAACCTGCCGCATTCATATTTAACTGTACTACAACCCGCCGGGAACACGACCTCGATACAATACTGATGTACACAGAAGACTCATTTTACTGGTGATGGTCAAACTTTACTTTTTTTTAATTGGAGGAAATCGCCGGATGAAAAAAACCCAGCACGGTGTTATGCGGGAAAGTATGACGCGTTACGCACTAAGGCATTCTTTACTGTCATGTCGGACGCTGATCTGATGACCGTTGTGTAACTTTACTATAGCAGAATTGATTTTCTTTATTACATCGTTTCAAACTTTTTCGTATACAGATTTTTTTTTGTTCGACTAGGGGTAAAGTGAATAGTCCTGAGGCCAATATGGCGGCAAATAATTTCACTTTTTCTGTGTTTTTTTTTGTGGTTTGTATGCAAGTAGAGTTGTTTCATAAAACCACATAATATTTTTTTATTTATTTCTATATTTCATAATGTTTTAAATTAACGTTAATTTAAAAACCCATTATTTATCCTCACAAACACATACTACAATTGTATAATCAAGTCTTCTGCAATAGTTTGTTTGTTGTAAAGTTACGGAACCCTGAACCTCGGCTCTGGTTCGAGTTGAACAATATAACGAGTACGGGATTTAATAACACCGTTTATAACTCCATGTAACAACCTCATTCTTACTGAATAAAACTCTGCTAAATGGTGGGAAATTTAAAACGGAAAACGTTTATAAAAATCAGAATAAATTAAATGGAATATCATTTTGGTTTTTGACCGACTTTCAAAAGGAGGAGGTACTCAATTCGTCTGTATGTTTTTTTTCATATTTCTGCTTTGATTACTTTAGTTCGGGTGGACCGATTTGAATAATTCTGGTGTCAGATGAAGGGTGATGTTCAAACTTAGGTCCCATACTTTTGTTTTAAGATTGAGCAAATACTTTTGGATCTGTGTTTGAAAATGCTATGCGTTTTTACGTGCATTTCTTTCTTATATGAACCGATTTCGATGATTCTTTTGTTAGAAAGCAGACATTTTGAGCACCCCGAAGCCCACTGTAGTAGATTTCAGATGTCGTATATATGCGAAGATTTCTGCAAATGTCGTAACCGCGATTCAGGATCTCGCGCGTTATTATTGGTCGCCACAGTTATTAACATTTCGAAAAGCACTAGATATTATGAAGAACACTAATTGAAATATGAATAGTATCTGCTATTGAGAACTACTTGAGTTCTTACATTAATTCGACGCCCCCCTGCAAAAACTCGGTAAGTGCAAAAATGAAATTTTACAGGAAAAAAGATTTAGTGTTTTTCGCTTATAACTTTTGTAAAAAAAATAATTATAGAAACATTTTTATACCACGAGAAAGCTAATTTTTATACCTACAGTTCAGTGTCATCTGCGTGACTGTTGAATTTAAAGGGAATAAGTAATTCATCAAAACACAAAATACCGAAAAAATAATCATATTTTTTTTTGGATATTGATTCATTAAATTTCAACTTTTTAATAAATTTTCGGGCAATGTTTACTTACAATTTTTTTTCTGTAAATTCCTGTGTAATCATGAACATAATATCACTTTACTGGTTTTTTGACCGTATTTTTCATAAACCGTGAGTGTTTGTAATATTCAATTACCTAAGTTATTGCGGTAAAAAAATATTTACCAAATAAACATAAAGTCCTATTACAGGTTTATTGCGGGATATTTTTTGCAAACATAATTTTTGTAATCACTATTTACTGATAATGAATAGAATATTTGTGATTGGTATTATTCAAGGAATAATTTGAAAAACATGAATTGTATCGAAATCATTCATGTTTTTGAACAAAAATGATTTTGTGGGGATAGTTTAATGAATAATGATCATAATTAATTAGTGTACGAACAATTAATCTCGATAATAGTATAAAAAAACAAGGATTAATCGGCACTTTCAGTGGAATTTTCTTTATATTCTTATTTACTGATTCCTGCAGATTTTAAAGATTCCAAACACCAGTGGATGTACCTTAAATGTACTCCACTGTTGTACAAAGATATTAAACAAGATAAAACGGTCTACTTCTCGGAAAAGGTTGACGATAAGAAGGTTTGAATACCATACCAGTGTTCACTATTGCACTCGTTTTACACTTCTGTTACTTGGTTTCATTTGAAATAAATTAGTCTAGTCTAGAATGTATAATTTAGTATATGCTTTATATTCTTTCATGACGTTCGTCATGGCAGAAGGAGTTTATATAGCCTTGTTTGACTACGAGAAAGCGTAAGAGTGGTGTCCTCGCTCATAAATAACAAGAGTTTCATTTGCTTTATAAAGAATACCCCAAACTAATGTTCCTTTCTTAACTCATGCATGGACTAGTGGTCTATATAGTTTCTATGTAAGCCAGGACAGTTTGGCTCCATAAAACACACCGAGCTTGATAGTGCTAAGGCAAAATATTTTCCAAAGTGAAAGCCTGAGTCACATGTGGTTTTGTGTAAATCTTATTCCTCTAAATACATTGTTTGCATATTCAACACTAGGCTACCAACTTGAGGATTAAGTTAAGCCTAAAAACATCGCTTGTCCAGTGATAACCTTACGCATTTGCTCCTAAAAAACTTGAAGTTATATTTACTCAAAATAACAGTCAAATTTTGTCAATAAAATCGTGATTAGACAGTTGTATTAGATCTTTTTCCTAGTTGACTGCCGGTAAATCGAGGTGTTTGAAATTTCTGTACAATATCTCAATAGCAATTTTGAGGTAGTACCAGAAACAGATCCTTTTGAATCACCTTAAGAATCACTCTTATCACCAAAACGAAAGTTGATAGCCGAGAACGTAGTGGAGACTCTCTGTATACTCTATGATCTCAGTAGAGCTTTTTTTAAATGTAGATTTTAAAATAAACACAAAAATGTTCGATGTCTAACATACCTTCTACTGTAAGGATCAAAGCCATCGATACATACGTTAGATAAAAGGGGAAAGATTCTACTTAAGACCGAGTGAATTTGAATGAAGAACCTAACCTACGCTAACTAGGCAGCTTTCAGAAAGCTTCGGTTTATTAAAAAAATATCTTATCCCCAGCCAGTAATAACATACGTAGCAGATTTGTTCACTAGAGCTAAGGTTAGACAGAGGTCCATGAGCAACGGTCACCGCTTATGATCAGATGGCCCGTTAACTCAAAAAAAGGGGACAGAGAACAAAGGAGATGACTTTACTTCTAGTTTCTGTGTGATCTAATGAGAAGTAAAGAGTTCAAGAGTGGCAGCCACGTACTGACCAGTGCAACTTAGATACACAAGTGAAAAATATCAAATTTAAAACGGAAAACGTTTATAAAAATCAGAATAAATTAAATGGAATATCATTTTGGTTTTTGACCGACTTTCAAAAGGAGGAGGTACTCAATTCGTCTGTATGTTTTTTTTCATATTTCTGCTTTGATTACTTTAGTTCGGGTGGACCGATTTGAATAATTCTGGTGTCAGATGAAGGGTGATGTTCAAACTTAGGTCCCATACTTTTGTTTTAAGATTGAGCAAATACTTTTGGATCTGTGTTTGAAAATGCTATGCGTTTTTACGTGCATTTCTTTCTTATATGAACCGATTTCGATGATTCTTTTGTTAGAAAGCAGACATTTTGAGCACCCCGAAGCCCACTGTAGTAGATTTCAGATGTCGTATATATGCGAAGATTTCTGCAAATGTCGTAACCGCGATTCAGGATCTCGCGCGTTATTATTGGTCGCCACAGTTATTAACATTTCGAAAAGCACTAGATATTATGAAGAACACTAATTGAAATATGAATAGTATCTGCTATTGAGAACTACTTGAGTTCTTACATTAATTATAAAAGGTGCAGTTTTCTTTCACTTCGACTTTTATATTTTAATGAAACAATTTTTCAACCGCTGTGCTTTGATAGTTTTGTTTTTTGAATGGAGGTTTGATTTTAGTCTGAAAGTATTTCTGAAGTTATTTGAGAAATTGTAGTGTATTTTTTGTCAATTAAGTATACTCTTTTTATTACAAAACGGTTTAATAATAAATTGCTTAGTATTTCGACTACGTTTAAAAGTTTTTTTTGCGCTTGATCGGGTGACCAACGGTATTTTTTTTTTTTTTATTAGGTTCCCGAACAGTTCCTTATCAATACATAGTATAAAACAAAGTCGCTTTCGCTGTATGTCTGTATGTATGCTTAGATCTTTAAAACTACGCAACGGATTTTGATGCGGTTTTTTTTAATAGATAGAGTGATTCTTAAGGAAGGTTTGTATGTATAATAAATGCATAATATAGTAGAGAAACACTGATAATTTTAAAGGTTTCTAATGTGATGTCGTAAATAAGCACGTTTTTTTGCGCTTATATTGCAAACGCTGGCTGAACCCTACGAGATAGACCAAAATAATGTACTACAGTATTGTTCACCTTAAAAAGTTCAACAAAAAAGTCTGCGATGGTATACGTCTATCTCTAAGGGATAACCCAGCATAACCATTTTTATTCTTTACTAAAAAATGGTTATTTACGAAGTGATTTTAAACAATACAGCATTAATCCTTATCCAATTAAGTACCTTAAATAAAATTTTCATTTATTACAGATCAATATGCTTTTTACAGCATGTAATTTAAGTAAATATTACCGAAGATATTACAAATTTAAAATGCAGGGTCGTAGTTGTTTGCGTCGGGCGGCGCGTGCCTATACAGGGTGATTTCCTAGTGAGGGTACATATTGACGGTCATGGCAGCTGATGGTTATATACGACCAGTAAAAATATTATTACCAAAGAATATGGCTTAATGCCTTAGTAATCGCAACTTAAAAATACCTAAAATTCTTGCAAAAAGATGGTTTTTCGACAGCTGATGGGTGTGGCGGAGGTGTGGGGTGCGCGAGATCACTAGAGGTCATTAGTCAACACTCTTTAAGCCGAAATTGCTTATGTTTGAGGTAGTTTTGTCGAATTTAGATTTAAAAAAAAAAAAAAAATTGTAATTTTACTTATTTTTTGTAATATTCCGTATTAGAACAGAGTACTCATCACCCTCCTGCAATATGTACCCTGTCTAACAAATCACCCTGTATAGGCTACAATTTTTGAACCCCTTTGTAACGCAGACGAAGTTGCGCGGGTCATCTAGTACTTACTAAATCTTAAATCTAATACATTGCAGATATCGTGGAGAGTATAGAAACTACTTATAGGTGAACTCCTTATGTACTTAATAATGTTGGTTGGTTAACAACACTTGTGAACTTTATGTGGTTGTGATAAGATCGACTATTGATTGATCGGAAAGATTGCAAGGAATAAAACGTGTGTTTGCTTCAGATGTTTATTTGCAACTAAACTTACGACTATTAACATTGACGGACTCGACAACTTGTTAATTTAATTTATAATAAGTGCGCATGATAATCTTATAATGTGGTGAGAAAATAATAATTATTACGTTATTATTATACAAAATATATATTTACGTACAAACACTTAACAATCTATTACCCAGATTAGCGGAGACTAATAACCGCTCCTCTTGTAATTAGAAGCAATCAGCTCGTCCCGCGCTGGTGAGAGGAGCCGCCGAACATCGAGGGACGTCGAGGGCACCGCGACCCTCGCCCGATACATATTTAATGCGAACCATCACCCCGAGACCTGTGTCTATTACACCCTGACACAGGCCGAATAACTTGCAGATAAATTATATAAAATACTAATTGATTTTATATGAGTTATTCCGCGCAACCATCGACAACTACGTCATAAAAAGAAAAATGATTTGAATGTACAAACAACAACGAACGTAACAAACAAAACGTAACGCGTCGCGCCGTCCCTTATAATCCCGTGCTGTTGGAGGTTTAAGTGCGGTTCAACTCCCACAAATATCCCACAATTTATGAAAAAAAAAATGATCAAAATCAGTGCAGCAAATTTAATGATTTGTAGAATAAACAGACAGATAAAAAGTGTTAAGTCCTTCTTCAAACGAGATTTGAATAGAGTCCTTGAAAGTAGACAGTAGGTAGTGTTCCTTTGACATCACGTAGATCCATGGCGGATGGTAATGACAATGACAACAAAAAATTGAAAATCAAAAATATTTTACCTGTTTTGAAAACAACACGACTGTTTTAAATTACACTGTGTCGCCGTAATGTTCATTACAGAGCTACAAAAATATATTTTTGATGCGACGCTCCGCCGGAAACACCAGATTCCGACCATTTTCGGCAACTGCCTAATTGCAGCGATTCACAGAGTAAAGGGAAATAAAAGAATATCTCATACTTCACTGCTACTCTTAATTAACGATTTTATATTAATTTTAATTCGTTTCCCAAGTTTTTGAGGGTTTTTTTCGAAGGGTTGGTAACTCGAGGGTTTTCAACAACTTTGTATTCAATTTTGCGATGACTTTTATGTTTTTTCGAGTGGTTTTACATAAAATATACATACAATATTATGTTTTTTTTTAAAGAAATTTTGGTATTAGATTGTATATTTCATACTGATAGTACAAGAGTACAAAAAAGTACTAAAGCGGCGCAACGGGAAAGAGTGCTTTGGGTGTAACGCGTCGCGCCGTCCCTCATAACCCCGTGCTGGGTTCTGGCCTCAGCCGGGGTTCGGACGCTGAGTGTGAGCGGCTGGAGGTTTTAGTGCGGTTTAACTCCCACATGCCCCGCCCGCCCTGCGGATCCTGCGGGCGGGGATCCGGTGATTTCCTCCAACTAAAAAAAAAACATAACATAAATTTGTGACATACCTATAAATCCTACTATTACAGATTTAACAATCTTCGAGATATCAAAGGAAATGCTGAGACGTATTAACTGTTCGTGAATAATGTATCGACTGACAAACAAACTTCATTTATTATTTATTTCGTATTAGAGAAGTTTCCTTGACGGAGTGCTTGTGGTCGCGAACTTGCCTATTGAATTTCAAATATTTATTACCTGAATTTTAATGTTTTGTGTATTGAAATTCTTGCTTACAGTCAATGAGAAGAGTTAAAAGTTATTCAGAGCAAGAGATATTTTGAAAGCTTTGACTTACACTGGATGTATATAAGTTAGGGTTGGATCTTGTAAGTTGAATTTAATTAACTTTCCAGTTTCCGATTTGGGAGTTTTATATCGAATAAAAATGCAATAATACGATACATTGGAGGTGTCAGAATAATATGATGATGGTGTCAGAAGTCATAGGAACTCCTGTACTAAACAAGATAGACCCGTCGTGTTACCCTACTAATACATGATATCCAGGATCTTAACTTATAGACTGACCACACCACACCCTAAATAAGATATGAAATAAACTGACACTTGCGGTTTTCTATAATTACTGGATACAATTACATAATCCTCAGGTACTATCTTCTGAACGTCGTTACGTACCAAGGATGGTTAAAGAAGCTATCGAGATTTCAAGACATAGCACTTTTAACAGGGGGGACGGCTTCAGATTATCGAGTATGTGGAATCCAGTGCTAAACACAACAGTCACTAAGGGTTCATGCTCAGAGAGTCTTGTAGTACAATGAGTGTGGTGTGTCGTGATGTGAGTTCGAGTTCCAGTGGTACTACCCAAAAGCGAACGAGAAAGAGGAAAGACAGATTTGTTTGCTCTTAAATCGACCTGCAGTATCCAGTCTTCTCGTGATCATGACGTTTGCAACAACGTTGAAATATCGAGACAACTCAATTAATTAAATATCGTGGTAAGAACCCGTTAAAAATGCATGAAAGTAAGATATGAAATGTTTTGGATAATGTCAATAATATTATTGGTGAACAGACTACATCGTTGGAATTTTCTAAACATTTTTAAATAACTTGTGTGCGTAACTTGTTCTATAGTTAAATATTGTTAGTTGCAGATATTAAACTTGATTTATTTCCAACAGTAGATTTTCCGTCTTTACAACTTTTGCACCTTTCCTTTAGTATACCCGTAACCCTAGTTTTATAGATCTCAAACTCATCAATGTTTAAGTACAGTTTAAATTTATGTGTTTGACTCAGCACCTAGCTCTCAAGTTTCTCAATAAACTGAGAAAACTATAAACTATCATCTTATTTAATTATTGAAGTCGTTTAAATCCGCGCAGTAAGTGAGCTGTCTTTCCACCGTTAAATACGACATAGCAAACCATTATACAGAAGATAATCTATAGACAATTTGTGGTTAACAAATGTATCTCATGTAGCTCGTACTGTAACAACCCATTACTGTTCTCTGCTAGGCTCAGGTCTCCTCAGAAGAGGAATCAGGCATAGTCCGCGGATGCGGATTGGGAACATCTTCGAAGGATTTTAGAATCCTTTTCCAATTTTTCTTTCAAAAAGGGGGAGGTACACTATTCATTTGTATGTTTTTTAATGTTTGTTCTTGTATAACTTTGATTAGGCTGGACCGATTCGATTCAGATGACTCTTATGTCTGACTAGTCGTCGTGGTGTCCCGTTTAAGATTTTTTGAAGATCGAACAAGTGTCCGTGACTCACACAAAAGCTCACTTATTCGATTTGCTGTGTGTATTTCTTCTTCGATTTCAATGTTTTTTTTGTTCAAAAGCAGACACTTTAGTCATAATTGCACAAAAAGAACTGATAGTTTTTTTCCTATCTTGAAAAACGGAAGTCAGTCAGTTTTCATTGTTGTAATAAAAACATTGTTGTTAAGTAAACTTGTTTAAGAAATTAAAAACAATATATCCATATACATTAATTTACTTCTGTATTTTATTGTCTGTGTCCCCGTCGGCCATAACCTCGGTAATGGTCGCAGCCGTCCCCGTTGATACGCCAAGCCTATAATAATATTAATAAGAGCTCGTATTATCCGGACTAGGTTTAATAAGACGACGCAGTAACTGGTTATTAAGTTGCGGGACTTCACGATTGCGGACTCATCTCTTAATTACGCGCCTTTTCCTGAATTACTCAGATTTCTTACAGATGAATTGTTCACGTTTGTTATCTTGATTTTTATAACAGATAATGCTTTAAATGGTATTCGTAAATAAGTAGCTCATGACTTTTATAAATCTAGTCTATCATGGAACTGGGTTTAAAACTCGTCACCTCAGTGCTTGTTGGCCAATCTGCACTCGAGCAAATTTTACAGGAGACAGCAAACAAGCACGGAATTTTTGTTAAGTGCCGTGTTGAGAAAAAAATTGAAATGAGATTTTTATTGTTTTAGAATTGAATATTTAAAAAAAATATTTTACCAGTCGAATGGAAATTTTATTCTTTATAATACTGCATTAAAAAGTCATTTTCGTAAAAAATGTCAGATTGGCCAAACAAGCACTGAGGCGACGAACTGTATATTCGACTGTGTTTCGACTTCATATAATTCAAATCGCCGCCAATTTGTGTACTTTGAATGTGGAATTCAAATTTCGAACAAGGGCAACATTTTTGTTGTTCTATGCGCGGGTATCAAGAAAAAAAACGCCTGACGATGACATACACCTTTTGTCTTCGGCCATTACGCGAAAGATTCATGCATCGTACAGAGCACTAATTCGAACGCAATCTTTACGTGCACTATTCAGATTATTAACCTTATCAAGATCATCGTAAAACGTGGTAAAACCATCGACCAGTGTGTTACTGTGTGTCGCGGTCACCAAGATTGGAGCCAGGAGCCGTCATCGTAATCTATCCAGGTACGTGCGCATTGTATGTTACGGGTTTGGATTTTCATAGGAACGTACATCTAATTGAGCGGCGATAGTCATTTTATTTCGCAATAAGTGATTTTCGACCCTGTGTTCGGGAA
Organism: Trilocha varians; assembly: GCA_030269945.2. NCBI lineage: Eukaryota > Metazoa > Arthropoda > Insecta > Lepidoptera > Bombycidae > Trilocha > Trilocha varians. Next base: position 11,862,342 of record AP028257.1, read on the forward strand.
CGGGTTGTAATACACTCTTTCTCCCACACAGACTGATTGTTTTTACCTTTATTTCTGAAGAAAAATACCCGTATGATTTCATTTTCAAAACTGGTTCTGCAACTTCGTCTGCGTCGCATTATAAAGAAAAAATAAAATTTTGTTCTCATGTTTGATACATACCTTCGATTCGGTGACTTGAGTACTAGCTCGCTAAGCTGCTGTCAGTGTTGTTAAAATACCTCGCGATGTATCTGTACCTCCGTGCACTTGTAATTAATGTAATGGTGCTTAAAAAAATATTTATATTATGTGTTTTTTTTTAGTTTAATTAAATAATGTAATGTAATGTTACGAAGCTTGCCTGAACTCTTCTTTTGGGTCAGCTAGTATTACATAAATAGACATACCATCACTTTTAATTTAAATATGCATACAAAGACTCTCACGATATTTCAAATAACACATCTAATTAACTCTTCTATTACCCATTCTATATAAAGTTAACGAACATTGACAGAACACAGCGAGCAATGTTCTCAGTCCAAATATAAACGGTGTCTTCCCCAGACGATGCATTATTCAGCAGTCTATTCCAAGATCTTCGGAACTTCTTCAACAACTTGCACTTGAATATATTATAACTACTGTTACTGTTCATTTAAGTTAGGATTTAAGAAGTACTCCACTTTTGAAGAACTGAAAATATTTTATTTAAATAAAAGAGTGTTGAAATATAAAAATCTATGAATTAATATCTAATCACAAGAAAGTGAAAAGCTTTTTTATTGAATACTAACTGGCCCACACAATTTCGTCTGCGTCACATAAGGAAATTTTCTCACCGTTTAAACCTTCCCTGGACTTCTACGAATATTTCAAGATTAAAATAAGCCAAATCGGTTCAGTCGTTCTCGAGTTTTAGCGAGACTAACGAACAGCAATTCATTTTAAACGGTTTTTTATATATAAGAGATGCATATTTCAGTAGTTGTTAGACTAATCAAGGCTTAGGCGGTAATATGAAATTTTAATTAACATTTTAGTTAATATGTAATGTTTTCACTCAACGCAAAGATAATTAGCCTATTATAAAAAACTGCATTTTATTGCCATGTAAGATGACTAGCTACCGGACTAACTAACCGGTGTTAACATCGCTTATGGACCTCTCCAGTCAGACGACACATACGACCTACTCTAAAAGACCTTAACCTCGTTACAAACATCTCAAAAACAATTTAAATACACCATTAAAAAGATAAATTACCGCACACATGTAAAGCACATACTCAGTTAACCTTAACGCTCCACTTACGAGGCACATCTCATAAATATAATTTAGGATTCCAATTGATTCGGAATCAACCCCTCCGTGGCCCGCGCCGGTTCGCGAGACGCTCTGAGACCTTGCTAAATAATTCTCTGTGTCGCTTTCATACAAAGACGTACAAACAGGACTCGTGTATTATTCTGTGTATTTACAACTTTCTGTTTTTATTGTTGGAGAGTTTTGTTGAAAAATGTTTAACGTAGTAGGTAAATGGTCTATTAAAATGAGTGAATTCTAATTGAAATTGTTGAATAAGTTCATAGTTTTAATACAATAAAATTAGTAATTACCGGAGTTGTTTGTACAAGAACATTTTTTATTGTCTTTTAGCCAAATAAGGTAACGGGTTACCTGATCGTAAGCGGTAATAGTTGTTCGTGAACTGCTACAATTAAAAACTTGTTTGATCTTATACAATTTTGATAAAACTCACATCTTCAGCTTATTTAAAAAAATGTACTACCTGCAGTAGGTAGATTACAAACACAATTTCTATATCACTTACCACCTTTACCGCATTTTTTATTGACCACATTTCATTTTTATTCGTTTCTTCAACAAACAGTTGTTATTACACTATAAAAGGACCTTATCTAATAATATATTCTTCCATTTCTGAACACACCACTTTAATTCGTGTCATCTACAAACCAAAATCATTCATTCTATACAACGTCAATGTGAGATCACCCTGCCCCTCCCCCCCGGGCCCCGCGCTCCCCCCTCGCCCGCGGCAGTCCGTCGAGACTCCCAGCGAGTCCGTGTAATTGTGCTAACTACAGACGGGTTGTACTCAACCCGCGATAACCCGCAGAACAAAGATATAAATACAAAACTTCGACGTCTCAAACTTAAATTCATTAATTTCAAGTTTGTTTGAATATTGTTTGATAGATAATGTCGTGTTTTTGATAACAATGTGCCTTTGACGGGGCTGGGGTTAGCATTTATTGAGGGAGTGTATTAATTAGAATAGGCCATCGATATAACATCAAGTGTTTTACAAAACATCTTTAAGAATAGTTTTAAAACAATTTAAATCAATGGCAGATAATCCACAGTGCATTTTGGGTGTGATTGCCGAGTCAATGATATCAAAAGATTGTCAATTTTTTACTTTCGTAGTATTTAGTTGTATATTTGATTGAAGGGATAGACCCATTTGTAACCCACTATTTAGACATGCTAACAACCATATCAATTCAAGAATAATTTTGAAACTTTAGTGAAGAAACAGACAATGTTTCACATAGTTTCTAACGATAGCTTTCGATTATTTCTTTGATGATTGATTCTTATGTATTGCAAGCAATCTCCGATAGTGGCTGATTGTATGGTAGATGAAGTACAGCCTAACCTGCTAACCTGCTAGCCAATTTTTGACTTTCATTTTAGTCGGTCGTCACCGTCATTTGTTTTGTATGTATGTTGGACATCGGTGAGCCAATGTGGAAACGTGGCACATTTCAGTGGGTTGGATGTTGGCGAATTACAATGTAAACACAAGGCGATATTTGACATTGAAAGACAAATGGTGAGATGAAATATATGTAGTACTAAAGATCGCGTGTGTACCCGCCATGTCTCACGAATTGTCTAACAGCCCGTGGTAATGTACCACAGCACAGATTGATGGATAACCTGACAACTGGATCTAGGTCTTATACACTTGGAGAGAAGATCGATAATCGCTTGTTCCTAATGTATTTCGTGTTGAAGTAATTTAAGATATATTGGCCTTGTTAGAAGTGTTAGTATAGGTACTTTATCTTCAGTTATTTAGAAAGAAATTTGGAATGTTCTTTTTTTAAATTTCGAACTATAAGAACTAAAAAAGCTCAATATTTTACATTATTTTGAATATTTAGAGGCCCTTTGGTATCAGAAAAGTGAAGGTTTAGCTATATTCGTGTTAAATATCAATTGTCATTGCCCACTGCGGGGCTCGGGTCTAGGCGTCTGGCACACTGATACGCGCTACGCGTCGTATGGCAGAAATCTACCTTAAGACGCCTACACCTGCAGCGTGTGTACTTATGCGTATTTTTCTAACAATTTGACAAATTTTCATACTTTTTTGACATATTATACTACGCGCTGCGACACGTACGACGTACACAGTGTGAGAATCGCCTTAGGTTAGATAGATCTAGGCAATACATATTCTAAAGCTAAACCTAATGATATGAATATGATGTTATGAATTAATATTTCTTATTTTGATTTCATTTGGAACATTGTATTTTAAATTTTATTTTCATAATTGCATGCAGTAGTTTTCTGTAAGTAAAGATGCACATGTTCCTTTTTATTATTGCTTGTATAATCAATGTGTGAATTAGTGTATTCTTTGTAGAAAACTCTTAAATAAATAAATAAATAAATAAATAAAGATTTTTATCCTGCTCCACTTACATAGGTTTTCTTTCACCATTTACGATAATATTGTTATAATAAACTGCTCATAAATCTTCACAAACCGGCAATGATAATAACATTTTATAAAATACATCAAAATTAAGTTAAAAACGTATTCTCGTTCTTCCCTTCTCAATGTTTCCCTCGCGATGACTCGACTAAGGACGGGGTTGAAAAAGTTTTAGGGGTAGGAGGGTAGTGGCTTTGACACGCAAGATACATGAGCACTTGTAATCGAACCCTACAGAAAGGGTCGTAATGGTTATAAAGATATCTTGGATTTGACAATACCTGGAATATTACCATCTATTACTTCATTTAAACACTCGTCGTTATCTACATCACTTACACAATTACTAAACGGGTTCTTACCACGATTTTTATTAAATGAGCGATCCCGATATTTTTAACACTGATGCAAGCGCCATGATCACGGGAAGACTGAGTACTGCGGGTAGATAACTTACTTATTTTTAACCTTCTTCGTATCCTATGTCTTAAAGACGGGGTTAAAGATTAAAGAGGGGGTTAAAGAGGGTTACCGAACAACTTTTTAGTTTCGCTACTTCAACGTGAGTTGAGTCATGTTCAACTTGGATTAAAGAATATTTATCTCTATTTCTGCCTTGGCAAATAGATCACAAAATAATAATCAAAATCGGTTCATGTTAAAAGTATACACAGTGCTTACTTTATTTAGCAAACACAGAACATTGAACATAACATTACATTTTGGAAAAGAATAAATCGATCCACTCAGGCAAAAATGAAACGAAATATCGCCTTTTCTGTAAGTCTAAAAATAAAATAATAATGAACATCAGTCAATCAATTAAGAAGATAATTTAAAACAGTTTTTCAATTAAAAAGTGTAAGAAAGTTATTAGTAGAGAGCGCGGCGACATCAGAGGGCGGCTCTCTTTGAACTTCGATAATTTAATCAAGCTGAGTGTGTCATTTGAATCACATCGGAGGAGATAACTCGCCACCTGAAAACTTTGACTCGAGTTCCAGCCATTGACGTTGTTAGACGGTTCTGATATCGAACTTGTGTGTAGGTATGTTGGATAAGGAATATACTTAATTAATTAAGAATTTGTAGTTGTTTTGAAGTAATGTATTGTTATTAATTTGCTTTAGATTTGTTGGGAAAGAAAAAATATTTTAGGGAACAAATATTTATACAGGGTGGATCTGTAAGTTTGGACAATCTGACGTGGGGTGAATGACCTATTCAAATAAAACTTAGAACCACTTTTATTTTAGAAATTGGATATTTTTTTTTTTATCATAGTATGGAAGTCCGCAACGACAGTCGTATGTTTTTCATACAATTTCAGAAAAAAAAGTTTAACTGATTCAAAAAATAAAAATGGTGCTAAGTAGTATTTCGACAGGTCAGATTGTCCAAAGTTACAGATCCACCCTGTATTAAGAACACAGAAAAAACTTACGAATTACTTTTATTTAAATTTGCATCCCCAACTCGCACCAAGGCATGCTTCCCTGATTCTTCTGCTGAGGAGACATGAGCCCAGCAGTTATAGTAATAGGTTAAGTAGTAATATCAAGTAAATACCATTAAAACGGATAATAAAATTAAAAAATAAAAGTTTCAAAAAAGAACTCTAACTCAATAACTAAATGTAATGTTGATTCATTGTAAAATACCTACTAGATTTTATCGTCAATTTTAACCGTTTTCTTGCTAAACAAACCGTCAAGTAAACGTGGAATGGTAGAGCAAATTGGTAGAGACGCTGCAGGTAGAGTCGCTCCGTCGGTTACTTCAACTCTAATTATTAGAGGAGAGTCGACGCTACTCGCGATCGTTTTACTTAAATGTACCTCGTTAATGTCACTCTTGGAATTTTAATTTGACTTGTCTCTTGTAGAGTTTGTAAAAATAACTATTTTCTTATATATTTTGTGTGAAGAGGAATATATTGTATTCAATGTTAATAATTAATTATATCTAATGTAAAATATAAGTAACTGTAACTGTAAAATATTTAAAGGGAAGAAACGTATTAATTTTTGAAATATTTAATGTTAATAATCGAAGTAACAATTGATAAAGTTTTTCCTTTAGATTACATTCTGTTAATAATATGTTATATTAACAATACTAATGTTAATAAAAGTTTAAAAAGTTAAATTGTTTTTACAGCCAGATAGGTAGACTAGCTTACATTCCATTTAACAGTTAATGAAGTTGAGTTTAATGTAAAGTTTAATTGTGAATCGTAAAATCCAAAGTAATAAAATTCAATAAAATTACATAAAAAATGTGCCTGTTAAAACTATGGTCTTTATTAATGTAAATACAATGTTACTAACTTTGTTTATGTTTGAATGTAGTAGATGTTTCATGTAAATCGAGTTTCAGTTTTGTAGATCAAATAAATGAAAATAAATATTCATCACAGAACTGAAAACGCTCAACTAAATTCAGCTTTTGCGGATTTTGTGTCATACTATGTTTACATTATGTCAATGTATTATTATTTTTCCTTTAAGTCTCAGTTCTCAGAATTACTTACACCTTCATTTAACGCTTGAAGTAGGTCGTAGGTAGGTAGGTACCTCGTTAAGGCTTTGTCATAGCAGTTTCATGGACTACGGTAATCACTTCCAATTACTAAGTGGGGTATTAGCTAGTATGTCTACACGGAAAAAATGTTTTGTTAGCTAGTCTATGCAGCTCGCCTAAAAATGTCACGAGTACGGCTTTGTATTATAAGCGAGTGGCGACCGCGAACCGATAGGCGCAGCGTAGTCAGATTCACAAGATGGACTGATATCCTGGTCAAAGTTACAATAAGTCACTGGACGTAGATAGTGAAGGACTGGTCATTGTGGCGAAGTTTGGGGAAGGTCTAAGTCCAGTTATGGACAGCTACGGGTTGATGATCAGAATCGTATTTTTTTATCACTTTCGTTTGATATATTTTACTTTTTACACTGTATAATTCCACCGTAGTGTAACGATAGGATATTCGTGGATATCATATGCATGTGTGATGAGTGTAGGTATGTGTGTGTACAAGTGACCATCTGCAATGCGATGTCACAGCTTAGCGCTGTGTAATTAAATATTCCTGTGTCGATGTTATTGAACAATGACGATTGTAGTTTGTAGATTTTATTCGATTGCAATTAAGAGTATCATAAATTAGATTTCATTCTAAAAAAAATAATTTAATTTAAAGATGAACTAATTTATGATACATTATTGTATCTTTTTAGAAGTCAGATACGACTTATCTCGTTCTACGCTATAATGCTTTCACTTTACGCTTTTTCATTTACTTGAAATGAAAAGATCGTAACTTAATGTGTAGTGATAGAAAATAAATATCTCAAAGCTATTTTACGTATTTTATAAAAACCTCTAACCTCTTAACCCTGTATTAAATTGTCGTAGTTCAAAGATGAAATTCAACACTATTTGTCGGTGGTGGGGGGTTGTTACAGAACTGTGCAGTGTTTAATTTTTGTTTTTAAAAATGTACTGTAAGTTTCTTTAAACACTCGCGGTTATCTACATCACTTACACTATTACTAAACGGGTTCTTACCACGATAATTTTCAATTGAGCGATCCCGATATTTCGGCACTGTTTGGTCATTGGTACCGGCAAACGAACGAGAAAGAGGGTAGACAGATTTGTCTGCTCTTAAATGACCTACCCGCAGTTCCTCAGTCTTCCCGTGATCATGGCGCTTGAAACAGTGCCGAAATATCGGGATCGCTCAATTGAAAATAATCGTGGAAAGAACCCGTTTAGTAATAGTGTAAGTAATGTAAGTTTTAAATATCACATGTTACATGACATTTGCTTGTTTCTAGATCACTATCAACATATTGGTGAAGCTCCCATACTCCATCGCCACAACTACTCGCGACACTCGCTCTCACTGAATATGTCGACATTCCCCTACTAATGTATACATGTAAGCGACGGGATTGTGTTCTGTAATTAATAACGATCTACACATACCATACATTAGCGGTGTGACGTCATCACACATGCATTACGCTGTTTGACAACTTACCACGGATTTTAGGTACAATTACTGTTGTTACAATTTGGAATTGTGTATTGTGGATGTATTATTGTTCATCATGTATGTATGTAGTTGTGATTTATGTGTGTGTGTGTATGATAATGTCTGGGAACGAAAATTAAAAGTATTTTAATTTTAATAATATTTAGATAAGTTTTTTTTTGTTATGTAATAGGTAAACGAACATACAGCTGTACGCAGTGTTTACAAAAGTAACGCGTCGTACCGTCCCTCATCACTACGTGTTGAGTTTTTCAGTCAAGGATCGGATGATGAGTGTGAGCTATAGAAGTGTGGTTTACTCCCACATACCCCACATTCAGAGCGAGTGGAAGTAGTAGTGGAAGTCTAGAGATTTACTTATAAACTTTTCAGATGCTAGGATACTAAGAAGATAGAACATTACCTAAACACATTTAAACAGACACCGAAAGTGTTGTGTATATTGATTGAAAGTAAATAATTTCGTGTATTGTTTTATTAGTTATATGAGAGCGTGTGTTATGTGTAACGATGTAGTGAAGTTGGGCGATAAATCGCGGGTTGTGTTGTGAAAGAAATAGCGTGTCCGTCCGAAACGAAATTAGGCCTTTATTTTATACCCACACGTCACATAGATATATAACACTAGATATAACAACGCACTCGACAACTTGTTAGACGTTTTTTATTTATTGAATCGAGATTAAAATTTACGCTCCAAATTAATAAAACGTAATAATGGATAATACGTAAATACTTGATACATCTATTAGGTTCAAATATCATATTGTCATCATAGGTGAATTGTATTACATTTAGATCTTGTATTTGATAGTCAGGCCACCTATATAAACGGTAAAATTCATTTTGTTCTTGTGTAAGATGATACGTAATTTTGCTAAATAACGGTCAATAAATTTACAATTCATTATACAGGGCGATTTTTTAAAGAAGGTACATATTGCAGGAGGATGATAAGTACTCTGTTCTAAAACGGAATATTACAATAAATAGGTAAAATTCCAATTTTTTTTTAAATCTAAATTCGACAAAACTACCTCAAACATAAACAATTTCAGCTAAAAGAGTGTTGACTAATGACCTCTAGTGATCTCGCGCACCCCACACCTCCGCCACACCCATCAGCTGTCGAAAAACCATCATTTTGCAAGAATATAAGATATTTTCAAGTTGCGGTTACTAAGGCATTCAGTCATATTCTTTGGTAATAATATTTTTACTGGTCGTATATAACCATCAGCTACCATGACCTTCAATATGTACCCTCACTAAGAAATCACCCTGTATAGATTTTCTGTATTCGAAGTGACTATATTATCTATCATTAGTAAAGTATTCTTTAAAAATCAACCGGTAGTATTCTACGTTCCAATTAATCTAACATGCATTTTATTAATTTACATCGAAATATTATATTAAACATTCGACCAAATCTTCATTCGAAAAAAGACTAGATTAAACTTGTATTCCAGAATCTACCTATTCATTAAGCTATGCTATTCAGCATTTAGTTCGCTCATGTACATTTATTTTTTATGCAATAAAGAATTTTTTATCTATTCTGCTGTCTATATTTCCTTGTAAATTCTAGGAGTGGTAGCGCCCATTTTCGTGGCTCCGGCTGCATCAGTTAATTCCCGTCTCACGACTCACCGGCCTCCGACACCATCACTATACATTATCTCAACTCCTAATCATCCCGCTATTACCTAATAGATGAAATCTCTTTATAAAACTGCTGTTTCAAATTGGTAGAAAAAATTAAAGAATGTCACATACGAGGTTTTGTAATTTCTCATTCTTGGAACATAAAATAGTAACAAAAGAACAATAATTAAATAATAAAACACCGTTTTTGATCATAGTCGCTTGATAACCATTATTTCACATGGGATATTAGAAATCGTTGTCTTTTTATGAATGTGTTTCTTATTGTAATGAACTAGACTTCAATTTCCAATACACTTGTATGAAATACACTTATATAGTTTTCTTTCTAGAGACAATATTTTGTCACGTTTTGTTTTATCCTATCAAAAGGGTTCTAGACTTACAACAACACTTCCTTTATTTTATCCTTTACCTATGTATACGCTTTACAAGTACACTAAGTACAAACAAAAAATGCACATAGATGCACTAATCAATATTCATCGGCTGCACGGTGCTTTTCAATTTATGCGCCAATTCTAAATACTTTAGGTTTCCGCCTCGACACTCCCCCCCTCCTGAAGCAATAAACCGGCTGAACAAACATGGCGACGAGAAAAAATATATTCCGTAGCTTCGATATTAGCATGTCAAAGCGATACGCGTATGGAATATCAAGCGAACACGATGGAATAGACGGAACCACTGACGCAATCGGAGTACGGAGAGGTACACATGATTTTTATGTGGAGCTAACTAGTTGATGTAGTCGAAATATGCTGGTACAGTTATTTTGAAAAAAAAATGTTGAGAAGGTGATATTTATTAAAATTTTCTGTGATCAAACCGAAAACAGCTTTAGCTTAAGTTTGAGACTTCCAAAAGTGTCATATACCTACAAGTCTGACGAGTAATTAATTAATAAATTTAATACTTTTAGTCTGGGTCGGCAGACTTTCCACAAGTAGAGAATGTTGATCAATAATATAATTATGATGTCCCACCTAACAATTGAACCTATGATAGCAAACATCCACGAAACGGGAATGGCGTAGAAAACTCCAATCATTACAGAATTATCTCTACAGTTTACTTAGAATTCTCAAGCTAATACTATAGTTATCCTATATAGTGCACATAGCTCGTCGTGACCTAAATACCTCGTGAACCGCGACTTGACGTTCCTGTGTCTGTGCAACGATGATGACGTCACAGGACTCACTTTACACCTCGATACACTATCAGAATAATACTATATACACGGGAATTACTAATCTATACTTTCTAATCTAAGAAAACATTTCAGTGTCGGATACTCCATTTATAAAAGAAGGCTTTGTTATATTTTCCAAAATTTAATGATCCGCACTAAAAGTATAATGTAATCTAAGGTAAAAATCACTTTTGTGTCAGCTAGCTTATTTAAACAAAAATATAAATATCTTACTACCATATCGAATAGTTTTTGATCGTCTGTCTGTTTGTTCCTTAAATGACTGATAGGTAAATAACGATACGAAATTGTTAGAGTTAACTTTCGTTTAACAAATATAATTTTGCTATTCATTTAAAAATAAGCATCAACATTGTATGTATACAGGGTGTTAAAATCCGATGAAACAATACTTTCACAGCAAATAGTATACTTGATGTAGAAGCCATCCACCAAGTCTGGGTTCTCTAGGCATAATATATCATAAGTTATAACTAATCAAAACTACGTGTTAATTTTCTATTAGTAGGAGTTTATTATAGTACGGAACTCTAAAATTGCGATCGGATGCGCCTGTGTGCGTGAAAATAGCATATAGATATAGCACGCTACATGTAGGTCAGGGTAGGGTTGTCAAAAATAATACAAAATAATATTTTTTCAACTTTGTATGGGAAAATAAAGTCATTATTTCCGTTTCAAAAGTATGTGTATATGATTTGAAATGTGATATAGATTAAGCCCTTAAAGTATTGTTTCACCAAGCAACAACGCCCTGTATATGTATATACATAATAAATATTCATTAGTACAAACTTCAACACAACTCTACTCTCTCTCTGAACACACACACATCAAATTTCACAGCGAAACATACCACACAACAGCTAAAAATCTCTCAATATCAACAATAATAATATCCCAGATCCCTCATATACACAGCACATAGCACAGTACGCATACAGAAGTCTCACGTCGTAATTGCACAAACGTAGATGCGTCGTTCGCTCGCACTCCACTAATGAACCTCTCACGACTCACAGAGAGGGTTGTTAAAAATTTTCGGTATGCGATTACTGAGACATAACGACGGTTGGAATACAGAAGGTTTGCTTTTTTGAGTTTAGGTTTAATGTATATTTATTGACTGCTCTTGTTTTGTGACTAGGGAATCCAGTCCAATCCAAAATCTGATTTTGGTATTCGTCACAAAAAAACACATTTTGTAATGTTATGTTTAATTATTTTTCCAACCCCGAAAAACTCGAAATTGGATAATTTTGATTCTAAATTTCCGGGATTGAAGAAGGTTGGGATCCCGAATCTCGGGAAATTTACCTCGGGATTGGTACGCAACTTGTGTCTAATGCAGAATGAATATGTGAATGCGTGTGAATATGTAGAGAAAAAACACTTGTAAATTATGTCAATTTTCTACCCAATAATTGAAAAGTAAAAGACACACCGAGTTTGTAATTGTACTTTTGCAAACCTTCTGTAGTTTTTGATGTTGTGTCTAAATTCTGCACAGAGCATATCGCGTCAGTGCATTTAGGTTTCTTTTGATAACATATGTACTGTATGGAAACTTTAACTACAAACTACAAGTCGAATAACTACCTTTTAACAAAGTTACAGTTCAAAATATCACAGTCTCCGTATAAGTAATAAATAAGAATTTACGATTATTTCTAGATTTATAAATAAACTAAGTAATATACTTTAAAGTTAAATGTTCTTTTTATGTTGTTCTATGATGATAATAATGTATGGTTCTCTAATTTGATAACTATTTGATATAAACAAGTAAAATAATAATAATGAATGATATTTTCCACTCCTTACCATCCTGATATAGAATGAACTCAACTCACACTACGACTCGTCCCTCTTTAAAAGAGGTTTAAGAAAAATTCTATGTAGCAGGTCTTTGAATTATCTAGCAGTAAGGGATTCATGAATAACGGTCTCCTGTTACCATCAGGTGAGCCATACGTACTGGGCAGACATCATTTGACAAGGTGGAACCACGATTTGGTCGAGGTCGCGGGAAGAAATCAGTCGTTGTACAGAGGTTTGAGAGGAGATCTTTGTCCAGCAGTGGCCGTCTGAGAGTTGACGATGATAATGATGGGCCATAAGTTACCTCAGCAGCGTGCAGGTCATACAAGCAAATACGCACTGCATACCCTATCATTTCAAATTTGCTTAAAAATTGTAACAAAAAACGATTAAACGTTGTATATTTAATCAAAATACACTTTTTATTACTATAATTGGCACATATTTAGCGTAAAAGTTAAATTAAATTGATTATAGGACATAAATATGTGGAAAATTACTCAGATTTATATTTCTGCATACCCTGACTTAAATATGCATGCACGCCACTGAGTTACCTACTATGTATAATAATTCGTCACGTTTTTATCTTGTAATAAATAATAAACGATTGCTCTTAATAAATGTTCGTTAAATATTCTCGTGTAAGCTTCAGTGTTGTTGTGCCGGCGTCACTAATTGTGTGACGTCATGAGTGTGTGACGTCACACACACGCATGTTTACCTCATACGAGAATGTGGGATTATTGTTATCGTACGTTCATTAATATGTTGATGTTCACTCGCTGTCGCGTGGAATTGAAATCATTTGTGATCGCTCATGTTGATGTGTGGTGTGACTGTCAGTGATATTAGTGTATTGTGATTTTACTATGATTTGTCTATACTAATATTATAAAGAGGAAAGATTTGTTTGTTTGTTTGTTTGTATGTTTGTTTGTAATGAATAGGCTCAGAAACTACTGGACCGATTTCAAAAATTCTTGCACCTTTGGAAAGCTACATTATCCCCGAGTAACATAGGCTATATTTTATTTTCAAAAAAATTAGGGATCCGTATGAAAATATCGAATATGTAACACAAGTGAATAATCGAAGACCTATTCATGCGTACGCTGCAAAACCTATTGACATTAGAACAAAATGATGTACTACGGGTTTTTAGGTCTTTGTAAGACAAACAAAAAAGTCCGCGACAGCATACATCTAACTATCATAGTTTAGTCACAATAATCGCTTTTATGTTTAAAAAATATATATTTCGTCCCGAGATTGAATTTAACGTTAAAGCTGCAAAAACTATTGACATTAGAACAAAATGATGTACTACGGGTTTTTAGGTCTTTGTAAGACAAACAAAAAAGACCGCGACAGCATATATCTAACTATCATAGTTTAGTCACAATAACCGCTTTTATGTTTAAAAAAAATATATTTCGTCCCGAGATTGAATTTAACGTTAAATGAGTATCGGTATATTAACCCTTATCCAAATTAAGTATTATGTTATCAAGAGTATTAATGTAGAAGTGAATTACTTTTTGTTTTATTCCAATCGGACTTTTCGTTTAGAAGTTATCACGAGTATAAAACGCAATAAATATGTGGGTGCACTTCGGGCCGCGCAAATAATAACGCGACGGCATTGCGAGTACTGTTTGAACCCCTTTGTAACGCAGACGAAGTTGCGCGGGTCAGCTAGTGTGAAAATATAACAGACAAAGCTTTCTGTCTGCACTGTATCTACAGTAAGATTCTTTTACATCACTGAGTTCAAGATCTTTAGAAGGAGCGATTGGAGGTTTGAGTGCTGTTCAACTCCCGCATACCCCAATCGTCCTGCGGAGTAGGAATCCGGAGTTTAAAACCAATTTAAAAAATATATGCCTAGTGTAGGAGACTTAACATATTATAAACTTATTCAGACACTCGCGGTTTTCTATAATAATACTTTCATGCATTTTCAACGGGTTCTCATCGAGACAACTCAATTAATTAAATATCGTGGTAAGAACCCGTCGAAAATGCATGAATGTATTAACATATTATATTTCAAAAGTTCATCTTTGTCCAATATAATAATAATATGTAAGCATCCTCACTATGTTTTCGTACACCGTTTTTAGTCAGTAGTTTTCTAAATTAGAAAATCAAATTGTAGTAATTTCTATAGAAAATTTTACACAATAACAATAAAATGGCACTGAATTAAAATGAACTGGAACAGAGAAAGTTTTTAATGCCATCATAAATGACTGAAAGTTAAAGAGTAATCAATCAAATGTAATTATTCTGCGGACGCGGAGTGACGCTGACGAATTACTTCTATCATTATAATTGTCGGTCCAACAATGAGGCTTCATCTGTTATTACTAGAGGGACTTACAGAGTGAGAGATATTATGATGAGGAATTTTAATTTTTAATTGAGAATGGAACTCCTTGTTACTTGTTGTGGCGACCAATAATAACGCGCGAGATCCTTAATCGCGGTTACGACATTTGCAGAAATCTTCGCATATATACGACATCTTAAATCTACTACAAGGGGCTTCGGCCTGACCACCATACACTACCTCGCCGGTCGGAGATCTCCCTTTGGCCATAAGTCCAGTGTAACCACACTTGTCCTTAAATTTCAAAACTGACTGGTAAAACGTCGTTTGCATCACATATGTATGTCTAACACCTTTTAAATATAGAATGTTTATAGTATTATTTAAAATATATTATGAACAACGAATCTCTAAGGAATCTAACGAAAGAATTTGGCATTGTAAAGTTCTCAGGTCTATATTTTTGTAACACATTAATCTCATTTAATATGAGGGACCATTTTGTATAATTTACATTCAAAGGACGACTTACTGACACTCCATATTGTCTCGTCAACTTCCAATGCACGCAAATGATAACTGTTAAACGGTGTTTCACATAGTTTCACAATTAGTTTTAGTTTCACAATGCATCCAAAACCCCCGTTTACATGTTGGTCAGCCATCAGTTCTTTAAGCGAGTTGTACGTTAGCAAGCCGATGTACGACATAAGAGTTCATAAGACTTAAATCTACATTTAGAGCTGTATAAAAGACGCAAATAATGTAATTATATTAAGTCTGTAAACGTTAGAACTAAATTACTTATCCCTCTATCGTACATATCGTGTGGAACTATCTCGAAATATCTCCCTTTTTCTCTCACTCATTATGTTCTCCGAGATTAATCTCGTAGAGAATCTGTAATGTTTTTCACGATTACTTCGTCTAGATTAACTGGGATCCATTATAATTAATACAACGACTAAGTCATGATACTGTGTTTGTCGTTTAACTGTCTTGAAGCTGTTACTAACTTTGTTGAGTGTTATATAAGTTGTTAAGTTTAATAACATAGTTTTAAATATAATTGTTAAATAGTATTGTCATTTTATGGAGCTGTTGATTTTGATTAGTTATTTTTTGTAATACTTCTTACTAAAATGTTGTGGGTACAGTGGACTTATGGCCAAAGGGAGATCTCCTTGCGGGCGAGGTAGTGTATGGTGGTCAGGCCGAAGCCCACTGTAATAGATTTCAGATGTCGTATATATGCGAAGATTTCTGCAAATGTTGTAACCGCGATTCAGGATCTCGCGCGTTATTAAAAATCACAATATCACTAGTCTATTCGGTCAACTGCTGATAATGTGTCAATACGTAACAAAATACATAACAAACAACGCCAAAAGAAAGAAAACTTTTATAACGCAAAACTGTTTTAACCTAAATTACTTCAATTAGAAAACCCGTCAACTTCATCTGCTTCAAATACACTCTCACTCGTTGTGTTAACACTTGTTTTAAAATCATAATATAATATTATAAAGGCGGAAGTTTGTAAGTATGGATGTATGGATGGTTGTTACTCTTTCACGTAAACACTACTGAATGGATTTGAATGAAACTTTACCACAATATAGCTTATACATCAGAATAACACATAGGCTACAATTATTGATAATACGGGACGAACCTGAAGTCCACGCGAACGAAGTCGCGGGCAAAAGCTAGTGAATTAATGAAATGAATAGAATGGTCATTAAAAAACAATATATGTAGAATATTCTCCAAAAATATGTTTTTATTAAACTCTAAACTTACTAAGTAAAACTAGAGCACTATCAATTTATAGTAGAAAATGTACAAAGTTAGCTCGTCTCGAGTAAATACACTAAAGTATAATTAGTTAAGTTGAGATAGAACAAGTTTCTCTAAAACAAACAATCCAGCAAAAATACTTCGTTCTAGATCTACTTTCAATTTGTCTAAGTTTGTAAATACGGTTTGTATTTCATTTTATATTTATTAAAAGGTAAATTAAACATTAATGTCTAGCTAAACATATAGACGAGCATGCTTGATGGAAAGGTAGTCAAGTTATTTGTCATCTATAAAAAAAACAACGGGATAATTTGTGTGGATACTACGTAAATAATTTCGCAAAACGATAGGTCTTATATTTATTTATAGGATCACTAGCTAGCCCACACCACTTCGTCTGCGTCACATAAGTAAATTTTCTCACCGTTTAAACCTTCCCTGGACTTCTACGAATATTTCAAGATTAAAATAAGCCAAATCGGTTCAGTCGTTCTCGAGTTTTAACGAGACTAACGAACAGCAATTCATTTTTATATATAAGAAAGATTCCTAAGAAACAAAAACCTATCAATAATCAAATACAAAGTCGTGTTAATTTAATTAATTTTATACTGGGTTTTGTGTGAAAAAGAATTTCAAAATCCTTCAAAAATATGTGAAGTTCAATCCACATTGGCTAAGCGTGGTGGACTTATACCTGTTCCCGCTTCTCCGTTACAACACAGTCGGCTATGTTAGGTATTATGACCTACATATTACAAAAAACCCTGGCTTTGTGAAACTGCATCCAGTGATTCGTCCCTGAGTCCAGCACATGCTCAGCAATTGCTTACTTATGGGGTTCGTTGTTTTTGATAGCCCTAATGTGTTCTTTAATCCTTGTTGAGAGAGTTCCAGTGGTACCGGCAAACGAACGAGAAAGAAGGTAGACAGATTTGTCTGCTCTTAAATGACCTAGCCGCTGAAATATTGGGACCGTTCAATTAAAAATAATCGTGGTAAGAACCCGTTTAGTAATAGTGTAAGTGATGTAGATAACCGCGAGTGTTTAAAGAAATTTATTATGACCTAGTTAAGACACATTACATGGATTTTTGTTTGTTTAAGTTGGCAATATATACAAACAATTCTGATTGTTCGATGCAGAATTCATAAGAATATAATCTGAGTGTGGTAAGTTTTGGACACTAAGAACATAATTATCTAACAATATTCTCCCTTATTCGTACAATTGTTTTATAAACAAGCTCTTGTCAAATCGTAATAACATCGCACTGAACGTCAGTAAGGCGTGAGGCGACGGGAAACGAAAAAAAAATCAATTGCGAACAAAAGTAAAGGAGAATTAAAAGTTGGTGTACGGTGAGCCTTTTGAAGATACGAGCTACGGCATTCCGTTACGTTAATCGCGGGGAAACCGGACACAGAACACATGTCAGACAGAAGACAAGAAGTTGTATTGAGATAAGGTTGTCTTTAATGCAAAATAAATACAGTTACACATACAGTACAAACTGTACACATTAAGTGTCTCTCTAAAAACGTTCCTTTGAGAAATGAAATTGAAAATATTTTTATTGGTTTCAAAAGTTGTGTGTCAGTTTTACAATCTACAGCCCTGTACAAAAAAATATTCATAGTTTTTACTTTTTTTGACACAATGGGTATTTACCAAGAAGTAGTTATTTTCGGGTATAAATGGGGTATAAAACACTCTTAGATTTACCATCAATTGTAACTGATAATTACATCAACAAACCGAACTTATTTAATTTGTTTTTAATTAATAAACTTATTCAGACACTCGCGGTTTTCTATAATACTTTCATGCATTTTCAACGGGTTCTTACAACTATATTTAATTAATTGAGTTAATTGAACGAGAAAGAGGGTAGACAGATTTGTTTGCTCTTAAATCGACCCGCAGTATCCAGTCTTCTCGTGATCATGATGTTTGCAACAACGTTGAAATATCGAGACAACTCAATGAATTAAATAACGTGGTAAGAACCCGTTGAAAATGCATGAAATATTTGTAGCCCGAACAGAAATCCTATAACATTTGAGTTGTTTTTAATACCAAGAAAGAATTGTGTTCAAATTCAAATACTTTATTAGGTAATTATAAACATAGAACTACAGGGAAAATCACAAAATCATTGATCCCCATGTAAAGGTCCAATTGCCCATATCACGTCTTAACATTATTTAACTTCTGTATAAATTGTATTCTGTGTCGAGGGTCGGTGCGAGGGAAGGGGGAGGGACAGAGCGGCTCAGATCAAAGGCTTTTGTCTGAGGATTAACAAGACTACATACAAATTATTTTGGTCGGCTCCGCTCTTGATACAACCCGTATTACTTCCTTTAAACTTTTATTATTTCATTACGTTTTACAACTTCGTAATAAATGTTTTATTTACTTGTAATATATTTTTTTAAATATTGGTTAGATAATTGTACTTTTTTCTTCTTTGGCGACATTGTCAGGCTTTTAAGATGTGCGCATACTGGAGCTAAACAATCGCTCTTTAAAAATGCGTCGGAATACGTCTAGTTGCAGTAATCGTAATATGCATTTGTTCATACTTTCGAGTGCCGTCAGTTGTCGTGCGACAATCGATTTTACATTAATTTTGGATATATTTCCATATATTATAATCATATATCATTCAGTTATAATATTTTTAATGGTTGTGTATAACTTATTTTAAGTCTTGGTTTAAATAAATTTATACAAATTTTTGAATATTTTGTTTATAAAGGGTGTGTATGTGTGTGTAATATTTTTGACAATTTAAAAAATATTGACATTACAATTATGTGTATGTGAGCAGCAATTGCTTATACTAGAAGAAGATCTAGTCGGTTAAATGTCATAAAAACGAATGCAGACTGAAAATGCGTTGCGACCCGCCCCG
The DNA here is from genome assembly GCA_030269945.2 of Trilocha varians. Taxonomy (NCBI): domain Eukaryota; kingdom Metazoa; phylum Arthropoda; class Insecta; order Lepidoptera; family Bombycidae; genus Trilocha; species Trilocha varians. The sequence continues at coordinate 11,881,909 of AP028257.1, forward strand.
TTTAAATGTGCGCGAGTAACCTGACGACTCTTACGATCATATTGTTACCTTTACTTTATCGTCAATAAACATTTTACGATTTAACTTCGAGTTTAAGAAGATTGCCTTCTGTTTATAGATGGGTGTGTGTTTGTATTATTGTAAAAGTACCTTTCGTATATAGTTGTTATTTTAGATTATAATTATTTTCTTTTATGGAGTGATTATTGTTAATGCAATCAATTTAAATATTTTTTGATTGGTTAACTTATTTACGTTTATTGGCAACTTTCAAGGGTTTTATTTAGAATTATTATTTTTTAGTATCTTAGCTAAACAAACAAAAAAGACTGCAATAATATACTAATGTTATTTATTTAAATTTTACTAAAGAAATATTTTTTTTTAAGTAATCAGTAATTGTATTGAAAAGTGACTGACTGACTGTAGTACAAATCAGTGACTTTTCAATACAATTCTACTTAAAAAAACACTATAAATAGCAAAATAGATAAACAAGCTCACATCTCACCTGATGTGACTTTATCATGTCGGTCCTATTTTATTATGAGTCCCTTCGCGTTGTCTTGACTATAATCTATGCATTGAACACATATCATGACTCCCACAGGTACAGGTGGACCCTTTCTGTCATGCTGCATCTGTTTTAGTAACTTCAAACGAAATAAAGGCTGAAAATATACAAGGTTAAAGTTTATTATGTAGAAAAAAAAATTGTAAATTTTGATAAATTTTGTTATGTGAAGGAGTATGCGTGTGGGGTACAGTGGACTTATGGCCAAAGGGAGATCTCCTTGCGGGCGAGGTAGTGTATGGTGGTCAGGCCGAAGCCCACTGTAGTAGATTTCAGATGTCGTATATATGCGAAGATTTCTGTAAATGTCGTAACCGCGATTCAGGATCTCGCGCGTTATTATTGGTCACATGCGTTTAATATGTTTCAGTTTGGTTGTTGGCATTGATATGTGCCTACATCCAACAATTTTCTGGAGTCGTAGTTTGTTTGTGATGGAAAATATGATATGTATTTTTTTTGTAAATAAATGTATTTCTTAATTTATTTTTATGTATCATTCTTTACCACAACCATGAATATTATTAAGTTTGAACAAAGTATTGAAACAACACAAATAGAACAAAACAAATACGAATTACACATTACCCTCTTTTGAAACCGGCTAAAATTATGTCAACATACATTTATGAATCCTATCAAAATACAGAAGGACACACATGTAATACTGGCCAAACAATGTCAGTGTGTGACATCTCCACAGAGTACCCACCGGCCCACAATTTACATCGCCCTGAGCGCACAGATTAGCCCTTTCCTCGTCCGACAACTTTCCAACTTGGAGTTGTTTAGTACCGCTGCCCTACCTCGCCCTTCACCCCCCCCCCCTTGCCCCCGCTCTCCGCTGAATAAAGTAAATCAACAGAGGAATCCTTTCTCTTTTAGCTATTCATTTATTCGAGAAGTTTCTCTGGATGTCAAATGTCTCTCGAGACTCGCTGTAATCGTAATAAACGAACTGTTCTGAAAGATTACCCCAACTTAGAAATTTTGTCAAAGATCAATTAGCTGCTTCAATTTTCGCTGAGTTTTGTGATAATAAATAAACAAGGGAGCAATCGGTTCAATCTATATTAGTGTTACAAAGAGGTAGTGTGATGTTTGTGATGTTGTAGGTAATCTTTAGATCTACTGAACTGACTTCGAAAATTCTTCTTCTTATAAGTAGCTCGTGTGGTTACAATAATTTTACATTTAAATTAGAGAAAAAACTGGTAAATCATTCGTACTGTGTGGCGCAGGCGAAGTTGTGCGGGTCAACCAGTAAAACTTCATACAAATAGCTTTCATGAACTCACTTTTATGCAGTTCTCACCAACACCGAGTCGTTTCAAATGATTTCGAGTCACAAACTTTTCAGTAATTAATGTAAAAAGATTATTTGTAAATTTTCTGGATCCTAAAACTTGACCATTGATTGCGTCTAGCAAAAAGATTGTACATCAAGGTTTATCTTGTGTGATAACTTGTTCCGTGGTGCAGGTAAGGTTATAGCTATCTAAACTAGATAAAACGACAAAAAAAGTAATTAAGCTTCTAAACCGTTTTATTTATTCTAAAACTCAACTCATTGAACACACGCTAATAGAAATTTAAAAATAAAACTTTTAACTAACACCATTAGAAACATCTTAATATATCTTATCAATAATTAGTCGAAGAGAGGAATCCCGAGCTGTCATCAATTAGGAGCTATTCACCTCGCGAGGACCACCTTCATCCCATCTCAGCCCATTACTGTAATTAAAATTGAATCTTCAGCTGAAATTTATTTAAGTTAACTGATTAACTTTCGGTTATTATCTTGATGAAAAATAATTATTTAAAGTAATTAAACTTTATAATGCAAGCATCGAATTATGATGAAAAATCTTGTTATGAAATTATTTCAAAATATTCATTCGGAGACAGACACCCAAAATAATTAAAATATAGTAAGTAAGTTAGGGTTACTACGCTATCCTAGTATACTACTAACATTGTTAATGCGAAAAATATCGCCTCAGTTGAATTAAAAAAAATCCAAAGTACTATATTGTTAACTAAACTGTACTAAACTTTAATCAGGGTTTTTTTTTAGTTGGAGGAAATCACCGAATCCTCCTAGTGGGAGTTGAACCGCACTAAAACCTCCAACCGCTAACACTCAGCGTGCGAACCCCGGCTGAGGCCAGAATTCAGCACGGGGTTTTGAGGGACGACGCGACGCGTTACTCTTTCCCGTCGTGCAAAACTTACTAGTTTTACCTACTAGAAGATTTTCCAAAGTTTGCTTAATTAAAAGATGTTTTGGAAAATATTTCTTTAATTAATCGATCTTTTAATAAAATCGGATACTACGTACTCTGAAAACAGGAACAATAGAATGACTTCAGTATTAACCACATTCTTTCTAACGCTTTTTTAACTCCCAAAAACAGCTTTATCCCAAGTGACAACACAGTTAGAACAGGGTACAGAAGTCATAAGCAAACATATCGCGAGCCGAGGTCATCATTAGCATACATCAGTCGGTGATAGATGCGGTCTGCGTCCCTCGGCTACAATTACCGATGCTGCTGTTAAGATGCCTTCCCACAGATGGGACCCTGAATTTATTATCTCTCTAATATGTAAATGACCGACGGGTTGCCAACAAAAACCTGCTTATGGAGTTATGTGTCTTGGCCTTCAAGGGAATCCCGCTCGAAATATACATAATTTAACAGTAAATGAAACCCTTCTTGTGGCTGCTAATATATACAAACAGATATAGGTAGATCGGTGAAGCTGTTAGCAACATATAATATATTATATACTTTGAATTAGTTTGCTGTCTGTGTATAAGATTTCCTTTATATTATAACAATTTTGAAAAATCCGTTTCATTAGAATGTAGTTTGAGTTAACTTGATGAACTTATTGGTGCTAAAAATGAGCGTTTGTAGATACAGATAGGATAATAGAACAGGATTCAATTAACATATTAATATGGCATGGAATTATAAGTAATTTAATTGTATCACCCGAGTAATCATTTACAAATATTCAATGGCTACCAATATTCTCTGAAATAACTCAAAACTAATTTTTCCCCCATTTACATAGCTTAAACATACACCAAAATTTACCAAAAAACATGAGCACCTCTCCAAAGGTACATTGCGGGCTCTCATCGTTCCAGTGGGATGAATGTGGCGCATCCATCATCCCCACAATATATGCTAATTTCTTTATATTCTCCAAGTTGTGTAATTAGAGCAACCAGCGCCGAGGGAGGAGACCATTTAAACTTTCAACTGCGGCCGATTACTTACATGCTCGCTACAAGTCACGAGGAGAACATAGCATGTTTCATACAGAAGTTCATATTAATGTTTAAGCTGGTGTAGCGGTGGCAGGAATACTGTATTGCGTATCGCGTCGTACCGCATATAACTCTGGACTAGATTACAGCTCAGAGTTGTGGTTCAAACTCTTGAATGTAGGGATGAAAATTTGAGTACAGTCGTATGATTCAAAAGGCGGGTAAAATTGCGGCGATTTATTTCTACTATAAAAATACTTGTAAAACATGCTTGACTAATGCAAACATAGTAGTGTCTATGTGACCCATATTAAAAAAAAAACTTGAGAGGTGTCAAGGGACACCCGGATAGAACGAAGTTTCTTTCGATTAATTAGTGAGGGAATTATAATAAAATTTTATTTTTTTAAGTTATAATAATTAGTTAGTTTAAAACGTATGTCCCTTTTTCTCTTTCTTAAACTAACTAATTATTATAACTTAAATAAAATATTTTGATCACAGCGCCAACTAGCGATAATCATCTAAAACAAAAAAGTGTCGTGACAACTTTTTCATAAGAATTTCCGTTTAGCTCCCTTTCGATAACGCGCGATAAGGAACTTCGTTTCAATAATAGTAACTGTTCACTGCTGATCACAGAAGGGGTCAGGTTCACCACGCTTGCCTAGTACGGGTAACTGTTTTTCAATATAGTATAGAGTCTATTGTCACGATGTTTTCCGAGGAAAACACACATAAATTGCACATACATTTTCAGATGCTTCAATAAATTTGAAATAATAAGACTTTAAACTCTGAAAAAGTAAATACGAAAATTGCTACTAAAGTTGTCAGCTTTTTTTTGTATGTGGGAGTTGAACCTCACTAAAACCTCCAACCGCTCACACTCAGCGTCCGAACCCCGGCTGAGGCCAGAACCCAGCACGGGGTTTTGTGGGACGGCGCGACGCGTAACGCTCTCGGCACACTTCTCCGTCACGCCGCCCCCGGACGCCGAACCGGCAGCCGCCGGCGATACGGCCACCGGCTCTCTCGGTCGGCGGGCTATCCGAAGCCCGCCAAGATGGCTGGACCGCGTGTCACCCTCCCACGGAATACCCCGCTGGGTCAGAACCAGCGTGGGTCGGGGAGCGCGGTCCGCCATCCTCCGGATGCTCTGACGCAAGGGCGTGCTGAGCGAGACACGACACCTTCTTGGGTCCCCGCTCGCACTCACATGCGTTGGGGACCCGAAACTCTTAAGGGGCCAGATTCCGGGCGAGATCCCGGTTCCGGCCCCTTGTTCGACGGCGGCGGGTTGTTGCGGGGCGGAGAGAAGAGTAAATTCTCTCCCTCGCACTCCCCGCCACCCTCTTCTGCGAGATGGTGGACTCGCAGAAGTCGAGCATCGCCTTCCAGGACTCGTCGCTCTCGAGCATCGACGCCACGACGCCCGGGAGCGACAAGTCCGGTCCTATTTGTTGGACCAGGACACACCGCTGCTGCTCCCATGCGGGGCAGACAGCGAGCGTATGCTCCGGTGTGTCCTGGTCACATCCTACACAGTGATGGCACCTCGTCGTCGGCTCCACCTGAATGCGGTGCAGATACCGCCCGAAGCATCCGTGCCCGGTCAGCATCTGCACCGCCCAAAAGGTGAGGCGTCCTTCGCCACGACCCACCCAATCCTTTAGGACGGGGCGGATCGCCTCGACGGTCCGCAGACCCCAAGTAGGGTTAGCGATACGTCGCTTCCACGACTCCATTACGGACCGCCGAGATTGGGCCTTCCGATCCCGAACAGCTTCCCGCAGGGGACGCACTACGCCCCGGGCCCGGAGGTCGCATCGCCAACGATAATCGTCAGCGAGCGCCTCCGCCTCCAACTCCCAGGGCGGCGTCCCCGCCAGCACGCACGCCGCCTCAAACGCGACGGTGCGGTACCCGCGGATGACCCTGATAGCTACGATGCGCTGTGGCCGGCGCAAGTATCGGGCAAAAGTTGCCCGAGTACGAGGCTCGGCCCAAACGGGCGCACCGTACAGGGCCATCGAGCGCACTACCCCCGCGTAGAGGCGGCGCACCGCGTGGCTGGGTCCCCCGATGTTCGGAAGCAACCGACCAAGATGGCCGGCCGTCCTCACAAGTCGAGGGACCAGCTGCTCAAAGTGGGTCCGGAAGGTCCAACGGCTGTCCAGCACGAGGCCGAGGTACTTAAGTTGCACCCCGACCCCGATTCGGACGCCTCCAACCATGATGTGGGCGTCGACCGGTGGCGCCACCCTGGCCCTGTGAAACCACAGGGCCTGGGATTTGTGTAGCGCCACGTCGAGGCCCAACCTCCTTATTCTGCCGACGACGAGAGCCACCCCCGCTGTGGCAAGACGGGCAGACTCTCCGTGGTCATCCCCCCGGGCCATGACCAATGTGTCATCCGCGTAACAAATTACGCTAAGGCCCGGGGGGAGGGCGCCCCTCAGCACCCAGTCGTACCCGATATTCCACAGGAGGGGTCCAAGAACGGACCCCTGTGGAACACCGCGCACGACCTGGAACCGGTGCAAGGTCCCACCGTACCCGGTACATTCGACCGACCTGGCCTCCAAGTAGGAGCCGATCAGCCGGCGGAGATAGAGGGGCACTCCATGCCTCTCCAGTGCCCCCCCAATCACGGACCAGGGCAGGGTGTTAAAGGCGTTGGCGATGTCGAACGACGCCGCCAAGGCCACCCCACCCTGGGAGACGGCCTCCTCCGAGAGGGTCCGGACGCGCAGAATCGCATCTACGGTCGAACGACCCTCCCGGAAGCCGTACTGCTCCGCCGACAGATCGACAACCCCGACCAGGTGCTGAACGATGCGGGCAGCCAGAACGCGTTCCAGCAATTTGCCCACCTCGTCCAGCAGCACGATGGGACGGTAACCGGCGGCTGAGTCCGCCGGGCGCCCCTCCTTACGTAGGAGGACCAGTCTGCCCGTCCTCCAGAGCGAGGGAAACCGTCCCGACTCCAGGCATGAATTATACAGCCTCAGGAGTCGGTCCCCTAGGGCATTGAGGGCCAAGGCTAGGACCCGGCCGTGGATGCCGTCCGGGCCGGGCGCCGTGTCTTTTCTACTCATTCTGACCACGGCCACATGGAGCTCATCCTTCGTGATGTGAGGCACCTCAGCAGTGGCTTCACCGCCGGTGTGATCCGGCGGTTCACGCATAGCAGGCGGAATAAATCCGTCCTGCTCCTGCGGGAACAACGCCGAAACGATGTCCCGCAGCTGCTGAGGCGGGAGACGCTCGGTCAGGGGAGGCGCCCACGGGCGCAGCTTGCCGCGCACCGTTTTATACGGGCGCCCCCACGGATCATCGTCGAGCGTCCCCAAGAGTGACTCCATGTACCTCTCCTTGGCCTGCTTGATGGCCAGCTGCATGGCGCTCCTCGCTTCAGCGTACTCGCCATACAGCCGGGCCTCCTCCTCCGCGAACGCGACGGGATCGTCACGGCGCGCGAGGATTCGGCGGCGATGTCTGGCGCACCGGCGCCTCGCCCGGACGCATACAGCACGAAGCTGCGCTATCTCGGGCGACCTGTTAGGAGGCCGAGGGCCGACCCGGGGCATCGAAGCATCGCTAATAAAATGCATCGTGTCCCGGAGCCATAGCGCCTCGACCTCCACGTCCACTGGGTGTGGACGCATAGGCGTCCACGCCGCCACCGTGGAGGCTTCCACCAAGCGCTCCTTGTCCAGGAGCTTCAATGCCCACCTGGGGAATGACCGGGGCGCAGTCCCACGGGCGACCGCGGTTGTCGTGGGGGCGGAAAGATCGAACCGGATATACCGGTGATCCGATAGCGATTCCGCCCCCACCAGCACCTCCCAACCGCGGATGCGTTGTGCGATGACAGGGCTCGCGAACGTCACGTCCACGATGGACTCGCCCTGCCACCGCACGCAAGTCGCGACCGACCCTCTGTTCAAGACACAGAGTCCGGCCGCGACCGCCCACTCCTCCAATCGCCTACCCCGAGGTTCGGTGCGGGGGCAGCCCCAAGCGACTGACTTCGCATTGAGGTCCCCCGCCAGTATCACAGGACGGGGAGCGGAGCGCTGAGTAATCGCTCCGAGCCCGTCCAGGAACTGCTCGAACTCGAGAATAGGTCGATTTGGAGAGAAATACGCCCCGATCACGACGGTGTCTTCCATCATCGCCGCGACGAACCCTGGTCCCTTGGCCACCATTACCAAGGGCGGGATCGCCGCGGCTCTCCTTACGTGGATGGCCGCCAAGCCGCACTCGTCCCCGAACCAGCACTCATCTGCCGGGGGAACAAAGTACGGCTCCGCGACCACCGCTACGTCAATGGACCACTCCGCCATGCTCTGGACCAACATGTCCTGAGCCCTGGCGGAGTGGTTCAAATTTCCTTGGAGGAAGCGACGGGTGTAGTCCATTACTGTTGAACCACATCCATCGCTCCCTCCCCTCCTCCATCGCCCCCGCCATCGGGCGCACTAGGCGCCACGGCGGGGTCTGAAACGTCGGCCGGTACTCCCCCGGCCGACTTCTTCTGTTGGCGCCGCTTCATCTTGCGGCGCCTGTTACGTTCTGTGTTACCACCAGACGGGGAGCAAGCCTTGCCCCCCGCCCGGTGATCGGCCCTGCGACCGGCCGCGGCGCACAACGCGCAGTGCGGCGCGGCCGAGCACACGGCCGCTTTGTGTCCGGTTTGACCGCAGCGGAAGCACAATCCGCTGCGGTCTGCAGTGCTGGTGCACCTGGCGACGCTGTGCCCCGTTCCGAAGCACTTGAGGCATCGCCAGGCGCGCGACTCCAGCAGCCGCACGTGGGCTGCAACCCAGCCCACGCGCAGCCTGCCAGGGTCCCCAGCCGGCCTTCCGGGCGGAGGAGTGGCCAGGGAGTTGGCGGCTCCGACCGGGCACCGCACCCACAAAGTTGTCAGCTTAAGTTCAGAACATGTGACTTCTGTAAGTAAGTATTCTGTGTGTCGTACGTCGCCGGAGCTCACATTATTGTTTCATCACAAACCACATTATAATTGTATAATTGTTTTGTTGTTTACTTAATTTTGTTTCTAAACTGTTTTTAAGAGACAGATATTTTATATAATTCTTGTGCTCCATTTTGTTGTTTTATTTTGTTCTTATGACGTGTTTTCATTTTATATTCTGCTTTAGGCTTGAAGTATATTCCTGTTTAGTTGAAGAATTAAATATTAATTTACGAAAATACTAAATGTAGCCAGGTTGTTCCTTGTTACCAAATTCTTTTTTGTTCGAAAAAATAATTAGTCAAGAATATTCTTAAATATGTTTCATAGAAGTTAGTCCAATATGGGGTCCACTACAAAAAGGCAAATGTCATATTATTTGCAAAATTTTCAGTGTTTCAAATAAGAGGGTTTGTCAAGTGCGTTTTGAAAATCCAATATGACTGCTATTACAAAATGTAGAAATTAAAAAAGGTCCGAAATTAAACCATTACAGACGATTTAAGAACACGTAAACTATCAACATATTTTTTGTTATTTAACTTGTTAATCATTTACTTCTTACAAAACAAAAAACTAGTAAACGCTGCACTTTGTAAAAGTAGTAGAGTAAGCTGTTCAATTTGTCTCAGTAGCGCGTAGTCGTGTAGTCGTGGTCGTGTAGTAGTGCGGGCGACGGTAATGGGATGTGTGTAATTAGTGCAATTACTGTAAATGAGGCGGTCGGAGCCGCAGCCGCCGGGCTCTGGACTTGTGTGAGTGTGTTAGTATGTATGTATGTGTGTCTATGTGTGTGTATAAGGTGTAAGGTCCGAATGCTGAATTAAAAAACACTTTTGAGTAGTAGTAGATGTATTAAGAATGATTTTAAAAGCTTTTATTTTGAAGGAAGGTTAGGTCACTCGTAACACAGGGTATCCTAGTACGAGGACCTAAGTTCTCTTATTGTTAATAATATAAGTTCCTGTTAAATTTGGCTTAAACAAGGAGAAATTGTTTATATACCACCTTGTCTAAATAAAATTTCATTTCATTTTAAATTGCACTGGATGTTATGTGTGGGTGTGTGACTGTATCAGTTGAAACGAGTTCCATTTGATAAACTTCCCAGTTTTCAGTTGAACCTCAGATTTGAGCAATGATTAAGTATTCGAAGTTAACAAAATGTTATGCTGTGATGTAAAATATAAATTTGCAAGCAAGCTCTAATCCAGTATGACTTTTGACCTTTACATTATAACACTCACTTAAGTACAGAAAATCTTAAATTGAGGTAAAACTTATAATGCCATTAAAATTTGTAAAATTTATAATGAGTTGTTGTTTCATTTGTTGGTGGAACATAATTTATTAAAAAATAGGATCAATTATAAAAGTGAATCTAAAGGTAATATTCATCCAGGATGCACAATCGGCAGTTTTTTCTTGTTTATACAGGGCGATTTTTTAAAGAAGGTACATATTGCAGGAGGGTGATGAGAACTCTGTTCTAATACGAAATATTACAAAAAATAGGTAAAATTACAATTTTAATTTAATCTAAATTCGACAAAACTACCTCAAACATAAACAATTACGGCTTAAAGAGTGTTGACTAATGACCTCTAGTGATCTCGCGCACCCCACACCTCCGCCACACCCATCAGCTGTCGAAAAACTATCATTTTGCAAGAATTTTAGATATTTTTAAGTTGCGATTACTAAGGCATTAAGCCATATTCTTTGGTAATAATATTTTTACTGGTCGTATATAACTATCAGCTACCATGACCTTCAATATGTACCCTCACTAAGAAATCACCCTGTAGAATTAGCACCAAGGCAAAACCAACAGCGCATTATTATGATTACGAATGTACGAGTCAGTTAAATAAAATCTAACATTATACAGAAATGTATGAGAATTGTGTAAGAACGAGGAAACAATAATGTTCACATAAACCGATGTGTGACTCTGACAGGAACCTTCCTGTTCGCTAGGGATGGGACAACAGTAGATTATCGATATTTAAGATCGATCGTCACTATATTAGGATAAAAAAAAACTTTTAAAATGTAATTGTGGTTTTTTCTACTTCTATATAATATGAGGAATAAAGTAGCACTTAGCAATAATTGTGGATCTATATTAGAATCTATGTGAGAAAAATAATTTTACTATATTTTTCCTTGATCACCTGACCGTCACCCATGGATCTCTGTGATAATATTTAAAGATTTTATGTTCTCCAAAATATACTTACATACTTCGTTATCTTAGAAACTGTATTGCCACAATAATTGATTAATGTGATCGTAACGATTTAGCCGTAGTACCAGTAAAGAGGTTATACATGAGTACATCACTAGTATTATATCGCAATAATATGAAACAATATAATACAAAGGGGAATGATGAAACTGTAGCGATGCTATAATATAATTCGGTTTCAACTTACATATCAGTCTATTTATACTCTAGTTATTCCACTGTTATGTTTCCTGTATATATGTGTATTGAAGTACAAAGCAGGTTGTTACATAAACAAGTTACTCTACAGAAGGTTTAAAAAATTCAAAACCAAAATCCAATTTATTTTTATTTTTGAAACTACACAGTAAAGTTACTTTACGCAGATATTTTACGTCATCACGCCATCTTTACCTAGGCTATTCAATGCACTGTACTAAAAACAAAGAAATTATAAATTAAAAAGAAATCACGTATCTGTATGTCATATTGTGTGTTTTGTTGTCATATGAAAAACTACCTATAGCTGTAGTTTTTACTTGACTGTGACATTTACAAGTATCGTTTCCTATTAATAAAATATTTTTTCAAAGAGTTCAGTAGATATATTTATACTTTTTACAACGTCTAAACATATCTTTATAATATAAATATAAGCTATCAATGTACTTTTTCTATAAACGATAAATAAACTAATTGACCTGTTCGCTAATCAGCCTATTCAATGACAAAATAAAATACCTCTTCTGTACATGTGATACTACACCCAAATCTGTCCGTCGTGTTCGAGAGCGCGGCTAAAAAACAAAGGATCAGTGTTTATTTGAAGTGGATTGTTATTTGGCAGCGGCTCCCTTTGTGTGATAAGCCGAGATCTCTGATAGGACGGAGGCTGAGGGGGCTCTGTACCAAACATGTACTCTCTACGTCAGATCTGCTCTCTTGTTTTATTATAACAACGGTAATTGCATTACATTGTGTTGGTGTTAAAGTCTTGAAGATCAGCAATTTTTCGGCGCAAGAAAAAATCTTAATCAAAAATAAGAGCTTCTAGTGTCATGTCAGCAGCCAGGTCTGCATTTCTATGTCGGGGTATAGCAATAGAACTATACATGTACCAAGTTTCCAGCTTGCCTCAAATACTACAATCTCGGACCATTCATACAAATCGCACAGACAAACACGTACTTCATCTATTGTAAAATAATTTTGTAGTGTTATCATATTACGATATTTTAATAGATTGATTGTCAATTATAAAATATTAAATTAAATGAGTCTTGAAGAGAGTCCTTAAGGGTAGGCCCTAGGTAGCGACCGCAGTATCCCCTGATGGTGCAGAAGTCCATGAACGACAGTAACCGCTTACGATCAGGTGACCCGCTGGCTCGTCTGCCTACGAGGCAATAAAAATCTCTAATTTAATTATAATTTAACAACTAATGTGGTAGCTAGTGTTTTCATGTTACAGATATTTTTTCATTGTATATTTAATTGATAGACAACTGATTTTCCCACTTTTCACATGAAATACAGTATTATTTGAGAACATAATATTATATGTATGTATAAACATATGATTATTGTGTTGTGATCGCGTGAGACATCGCGCCTCATGTGATGACATGTAATTAATAACACATTATTATAATCATCGTATTCCGTTTCACTTGTTACTAATAATTATGTTGGTATTTCTCATTAACAATGTAGTACGTTAGTTCATAACACTTATTATTATAAACCTTCGATTAATATTAAAGTAAGTTTTATGACAAACTTAAAATCAACTTCATCATCCGCTCGTTCACGGCTGGACATAAACCTTCCTTATACCTCGCCACAATGACCAGTTCTTCGCCGACTGCTTTCTGTGATTTACCTAAAACGAAATGCTCCTGTATAAATATACCCTACTAGCTGACCCGTGCAACTTCGTCTGCGTTACAAAGGGGTTCAAACAATACTCGCAATGCCGTCGAGTTAAGGTATATGCTCTGGCGGACTTTTTGTAGGTCTTACTAACACCTAAAAACCCGTAGTACATCATTTTGTTCTATTGTCAATAGTTTTTGTAGCATACGCATAAATAGATTTTCGATATTTCATCTCGTCTTACAAATTCGATATTTTCATACGGATTCCTAATTTTTTCCAAAATAAAATATAGCCTATAACCTTCCTCGATAAATGCACTTTCCAACAGTGAACGATTTTTTTAAATCGGACCGGTAGTTTCTGAGATTAGCGCGTTCAAACAAACAAACAAACAAACTCTGCAGCTATATAATATTTGTATAGATAACACACCATACATTATGTTGATTTATCATTTAATTTACAACTTAAGACTGTATCACAATCATCAAACATCAATCACGTCTCGTAAAGTGAAGTAATATAAAATATATTTAATCAACATCGTTAAATAAAACATAAACAAAACATAAATAACACTTCACGAAATAATTTTCACAAAATAAAAACAGGATTTCCATTCGCAAAATATTAAAGAATATTATGATAAAACTCTTAACATAAAAGTCATATTAAAATGGATATAAAAATGCAGTAAAACCTCGAAATGTAAAGGTTTAAGCCCTTCCCCATTAAACGAACCCTTTATGAGGAATGATAAATTCGAGTAACCCTCCGCTCTGGGCCCACACACTACCCGCACACACACACTTCACACAATCTATTAATATTTTTTATAGAATTGTATTTTTGTATATTTTTTGTGCACACACGATTTGAATGTCTATGCTTGGACTTGGTTAAAATTGTATTGTTGTGGTCCTTTATTAATATTTGATTCTTAACACCAAGTGGTTAATTCATGTTTATTTTTCGAAAGAAAATGAACAATTTCGTTGAAAAATTAATAATCCAATGGGCTGTAAGCTTGTTTTTCAGTGACATTTTTGCATAACTTATGTCTTTATTCTTTCTAAGTTAATTTTATAACAATTTATTGAGCATTTCGCCTTACAATACCTTTAACACCGTACAACACTAATGGACAGGTTTTGAAAGAGAGTGAGTATTTTACTTCGTATAAAAATACAACTTCTCGTAGTCAACTTTATGATTAGTATATCAATATTTTGCATAACAATTATAAATTCGCGTTACATCGCGCGTTATGTTCGACTCCCGCAGTATCTCTCACAATATTTACATTCGATCGAACCGTTGTTATCGTTACATTTGTTTCGTGTCAATCTTCTCGATCGCGTAAAGAACCGCGGGTTCCGTATGTATTTAAGGCTGTTTATTTTAATCGTTTTGCAATTTTATTATAAGGCAATATTTGGAAGTCATTACAATTATCTCTTTTTAACGATAAAATACTGTTAGTCCAGGTTCCCTGGTCTATTTTTGTACTTGATTACTATCAAGCTAATTTTTCTTGAGTACTTTTATTTTGATGAGACGCCCAAAAATTTCCTATACCAAACTCTCGATTGTGGTAGCTAACAGAGGTAGCAAGGATATAATATGTCGATTTGATGATTCTCAAATATTTATTACTAACCGAATTTTCTTTTGTTATATCTCAAGATAATTATCTAAACTATTTGAAAAAATATTTGTCCTACAAAATCTATGGTTGGATTAAAGAAGTCCCCTCTTTCCAACATGTATCGATAACCAGATCATCATAAATGATTACTAACCAGCTGATTTTTTTTTTTTTACTTAATTAATATTTATATAATTTAACAGATAAATTGTCCTACAAATTTCGTGGTACGTTACCCCGGTCCTATGCTCAGATATTGTTAATACCACAAGACCATTTTTCTCTTTACTAACTGTAGGACAACAATTTTATATAATAGGTTAGTGTGTTCTTTACCCAAATGAAACAACGTCCTACAAGAAAACAGGTATGTATCACTAGTCCGACAAAAATTGTAATTTTTTAGTTTTCCTATTTGTAACCTGAGATACAGTGGAAAAATGTTTTTTAAATTTAAATAATTTTGTTTTTTAGATACCTAGGTACAAAAATATGTGTATTTATACATATATACTTATATATATAATATATATATAAAAAGTTAATCTTCATCAGACTCATCTGATAAATCTTCAGAATCTTCGCCATCATCTTCATCTATTTCACTTTCCTCACTCGTGATATCTAACTCTGTAATAACATGAAAAAATTAAGTAATTTATATAATAACTAGCTGACCCGCGCAACTTCGTCTGCGTTACAAAGGGGTTCAAACAGTACTCGCAATGCGATCGCATTATTATTTGCGCGGTCCGAAGAGCATTTACAATCCACATATTCATTGCGTTTTATACTCGTCATAACTCCTAAACGAAAAGTCCGATTGGAATAAAACAAAAAGTAATTTACTTCTACATTAATACTCTTGATAACATAATACTTAATTTGGATAAGGGTTAATATGACGATACTCATTTAACGTTAAATTCAATCTTGGGACGAAATATTATTTTGCTAAACATAAAAGCGGTTATTGTGACTAAAATAGGATAGTTAGATATATGCTGTCGCAGACTTTTTTGTTTGTCTTGCTAAGACCAAAAAACCCGTACTACATCATTTTGTTCTACTGTCAATAGTTTTTGCAGCGTACGCATAAATAGGTTTTCGATTATTCACCTTGTGTTACATATTCGATATCTTCATACGATCCCTAATTTTTTTGAAAATAAAATATAGCCTATGTTACTCGGGGATAATGTAGCTTTCCAAAGGTGAAAGAATTTTTGAAATCGGTCCAGTAGTTTTGGAGCCTATTCATTCACAAACAAACATACAAACAAACAAATCTTTCCTCTTTATAATATTAGTATAGATGAATTATCAATCAATAAATAACAATAGTATTAATAGGTACCTTGTAAGTCAGAAAATAATTCTTCAAATGTTGGATTTTGGGGACCATCAAACCAATAATATTCATATTTACCATCAATTATTGTCCATCCAAAATTTTCTGGCAATTTTTCCGTGGGGCATCGCATGTGTGCATTACACCATACATTGCAGATGAATACAGTTCTTTTAATTTGTTGCAACAATTCTTCTTTTGTTGGTGGCAAACTGGAAGGATCATATCCTACGATTTTATGTTTTAAAATTTTTTCATTATCATTTTTTGTTTTATACCCTTTTTCAAATAACTCATACCGTCCTTTGTTCAGATCATTTTTTGTTTTTAATGAATATATTCTGCATACATACTCTTCAAACAAATTTTTTTTTTGTAAATTTTTTGTTTGATATACATTGACGATAATTAATTTTTTAACTTCTCGTTGAGTGGAATCTACCAAAAAGTCAAATTTTTTTTTGAGACGCTAAAGAAATAGAAAAAAAAACAGCTGGTTGGTAATCATTTATGATGACCTCGTTATCGATACATGTTGGAAAGAGGGGACTTCTTTAATCCAACCATAGATTTTGTAGGACAAATATTTTTTCAAATAGTTTAGATAATTATCTTGAGATATAACAAAAGAAAATTCGGTTAGTAATAAATATTTGAGAATCATCAAATCGACATATTATATCCTTGCTACCTCTGTTAGCTACCACAATCGAGAGTTTGGTATAGGAAATTTTTGGGCGTCTCATCAAAATAAAAGTACTCAAGGAAAATTAGCTTGATAGTAATCAAGTACAAAAATTGACCATGGCTCCTGGACCATGTTTTGTTGTCGATTACAATTTTTTTTTTAAATTAAAATTTTCTCAAATAGTACCATATTTCTAACTTAAACTATTTATTTATATCCACATTAGGTCAAAGCAGTATCGCAACTAGTCACTAAATATTGTTTTTTTACAAAATACGTATTTACGTATTCAATTACAAGGGAAGTCAAAGTAATATTTTTTTGAGAATCTTAAGTAGGTATTAACCGTTATAAATCAATTAATTTTCCATCAGTTTCACATTTTAGCTTCCAGTTCAGAAAATATTTTGAAAAAAATATATATTCCTTTAAAAACAACTTTTACCCTTTCAGGACAATAAGATGGCTGAGACTAAATATGCGACTACTACACAATATTAAGTTATTCTGTAAAGTAAGAGATATCACTAGAAAAACATTGTAGGGTGTACAAATTTAATTTTCCTATTAATTTCATGGGAAACATTTTAACACAACGTACCTAATACTTTCATGCATTTTTAACGGGTTCTTAATATCGTAGTAAGAACCCGTTAAAAATGCATGAAAGTATTATAGAAAACCGCGAGTGTCTGAATAAGTTTACACGTACCTACGTATGACATTCATTAAAAAAATATCGATTCAATAATAATCAATAACGATTTTTGTAGAAGGGAAAAATATTTCCCTTGTGCGTTAAACAATGTTAACGTTTTAAACTAGCCGCAGTATAATCATCGACACTACAGTCAAGTGTTATCGTCAATATTTCATGACAACACAGTTCCCCGTAATTTCAATTGTCGTATTCATGGAGCAAGTCTCCTCTACGCATAAATATTCAATGTACCCCCCCCCCCCGCCCTGGCGTTTATACTTCAACCCCCCCTCTCTAAATGCCACAGAATACTAACAAAAGAAAAGATCATATATGTACTTATATGCAGATGAGCAATCGTAATAGATTGTTACACAAAAAAGTTCTTCTCACCCACACTGTAGTTGTTGTTACTGTTGTATTATTTTAATTGGGTCGCGTATCATACAGGGTGGATCTGTAACTTTGGACAATCTGACGTGGGGTGAATGACCTGTCGAAATACAACTTAGCACCATTTTTATTTTTTGGATCGGTTAAACTTTTTTTCTGACATTGTATGGAAAACGTACGACTATCGTTGCAGACCTCCATACTATGATAAAAAAAATTATCCAATTCCAAAAATAAAAGTGGTTCTAAGTTTTATTTCAACAGGTCATTCACCCCACGTCAGATTGTCCAAAGTTACAGATCCACTCTGTATATTATGGTTAGTAGAAAAGTAATTAATTAAACTTAATTTTTCCTAATTAGCCGTGTTACTTATTTAACAAGACAATAAACGATTTTTTATTTGATATTAAGTACTCAAGGAACAGTCAATATTGAAAGAAGGCGTTTGTAGGAACGAGCTGTAATTTAGTTATATTTTTGTTTCGATTAGTTCTTTTGTAAGAAAAGCAGTAATAAAGGCTTATATTTTTTTTACTAAAGGGGACGGCACGACGGGAAAGAGTGCCGTGGGCGTAACGCGTCGCGCCGTCCCTCATAACCCCGTGCTGGGTTCTGGCCCCAGCCGGAGTTCGGACGCTGAGTGTGAGTGGTTGGAGGTTTTACTGCGGTTCAACTCCCACAAACCCCGCTGATACGGTGATTTCTTCCAACTAAAAAAAAAAAAAACTTAAGTACAATTGTTTTTTATTTTTCCACATATTATGTCACTTGCAAAGTTTTATTCTGTTTCTTTGTAACACAATGTGTGCTCTAACGTCTCTATAGTATTGTTATTCTATGTCAAAGGGGAGTTCGTGATTCTGTGACAATTTTGTTTTTTGCATGACAAAGTGATATCGAGTCGAGTACTCGAAGAAATTTGAATTAGGAACGTTTCCTTTGTCGAGGACATAATCTCACAATGTTTTGTAAAGTGAAAACGTTAGTTACGACTGAGTTGGAAGAGTTTTTCAAAGACGTATTCTCGATGCCATTAGTGACTTCGATATTATATCGAACGTTACGTTTAAGAACGTTGTTAAGTGAATAAGTCGATCGGTAAGTGCTTTTTGCTGTGTTCTTTTGAACAGATAATTGACTGATTTTCTTATAGTGAACAAGATTCTTTCTCAAAAGCTTTGAACATAATTATCAACAGCCTCTTATTAAACCATTGTTGTGTGAAATCAATTAATACGGTACTCACTTACAATCAGAGTCGTAAGTTCGTTAATAGGTCATGCTTAATTTTTTTTTTTGTCTTGTATTTGTAAGCAAAATAGATGGTTCATACAATTGGACGTCCCAGGTCTCGTTACTGTTCGGTTCACAGGTTCACAGCGGGAGGGAGGCTGGTACAATGCAGTTCCGCGACTGGATGTCAAAACTCGGTTATTGTTCGTAATAAAACACGAATCGTAATAAAAAACAACGATAACTCAAACAACTGTAGCCTCGTAGCTACGGCGTAGCGGTCTACGGTCGTAGCGGTTCTACGGCAGCTCGTAGCCGGAAGCGGAAGTCGTTAGCTGCCGCCCGAACGGCGCGCCCTCTGGCCGAATGTTAAATTTCACGCAAAATGCGTTTTACTACGATAACGAGAGCCGATAGATACCGACTAGTACATGTTGGTACGTACGTGAGTGTGGGCTCGCAGATATCGAACAAATATACAATCTGCTCCCTGATATCATTACTAACCATTCAACTTGATTCGATTACGTAAATATTCATATGAGGTCATAGTTCCGTCTTTTTGTAAAATAGTTCATAGCTTTTTGTATTTTGTGGCAGATAAATCATTGTAAAGTCGACAGTTTTTACACCAGATAAGGTCCTTCGTTGAACGAAGGTGAAAAGTACGAGTAAATAATCCCTAAATGTTTTGAGGGTATCTCTTTATAGCGGAAGGAGAGTCCCTGTATAAATTATTTGAGTATCTCATTAATAGATACCATTGAATTAAAATGAACAACTGACTCTAGTTATCATTATTTATTGTCACTGTTTACAATACACAATAATGAATATGATTACAATAATAATAATGTGTGGACGCGAGTGTACGCTTTGCTCTTAACGGGACGACTGAGGAGTCTCGCTACGCACTGCACTTATATATTGCTGCTTGCATAAAAAAGTGCATGCCTGCAATCGCGTCCCCTACAATGTCATTTTTGAGAGATTAC
Organism: Trilocha varians; assembly: GCA_030269945.2. Classification (NCBI taxonomy): domain Eukaryota; kingdom Metazoa; phylum Arthropoda; class Insecta; order Lepidoptera; family Bombycidae; genus Trilocha; species Trilocha varians. The sequence continues at coordinate 11,901,872 of AP028257.1, forward strand.
ATTCATTTTTACTTTGGTATGTTCATATCATGTCCGTTTTGTAAGCACATGTCAATTCAGCAATTTAATTAAAGACATTTTAAAATTTATTTTGTTCCAGGAAAAACCTTAGTTTATCTAGATTATAAAATAGCCCATTTTACTGCACATTTCTAAGTGTAAAGTTAATTTTGAAATCTATCTTTGTTGTTGTGGTGGTGGTCGCAATCACCTGACACTTCGACCCAATCGGATCTTTTGTATCAAGACCCCGTATTATTCCTCGGTTTCAAAAAGTGAAGGCATAAATTTTCAAATCAGTCCAATACTTTTTGATTTATCTCATTACTAGTATATAAAAATTCTCAGCTTTCTATTTAAAAATTGGAAGTAATAATTATTGGCTATAATTGTCATATAATATTGCAAATATATTATGTACTATACTAAATTGTTTAGTTTTAAATAACACGAATAAGCCCTCTATCCCGATCCATCGTAAAATAATTGATAATATCGCTAATAGAAGGTGAACACAAGGTAAACAAACCCGCAGCGTTATGTTACACTGATATCAATTACAATATAACGAGTACACGCTTTACTGAATTGTTTGCATTTTAGAGTAATTACTAATTACGTTTATTGAGTGAAATGGCTGAATAATGTAATTATTGATATAAATCTGTAAATATTTCTTGTCGCAATGCAGATAAATGACCCTACGGCCCACTTGATGGTAGGTGGGGGTGACTGTCACTCATGAGTGCAAAGATATTGAACCAATCACCTACTAAACAAAATATTTTCTTTTAACTTACTTTTAATTACTAAAATGAATTTGATGGCTGACTAAAGTACACCAGGTAAATGAAATATTTAAAACGTATTTCCATACGTATAATTAAATGTAAAAGCATTAACGATATAATTATAAAACAATAAACGGAGAACATTTACAAAAACGTAGATTAGATCCGTCCTTAACGACCTTTTTTAATTTACTGCTAATTAAGGGCACATACACACGGTTATCTTGACGCGCGACTCTAATTCCGAGGGTGTGCTCCGCCCTTATCTCTCATCAGCCTACTTGTGTACGCGACTGTACGCATCTCACCACAATCAATATACTTACAGAAGTAAATTGTAAGTAAGTAATTTTTGACGTGTTTCGTTGATTATGCACTAAGTTATCAAATCTGAGTTTTGAGCAAAATTTCAGTAGTTTTTACATACAAAACGTACAAAATCGTGACACAAAGCTAGCACCAAATAAAAATTAAAAAACGTATTTAAAAAAATCCGTTGTGTTGCAGAATATAATAATTACCAAATATTCCTGATGTTTCTGAAACGTCTGATAGTCGGTCTGAACTCGTTTGATACGATTATGTATTGTGTGTCCGTTAGAACTAAGTGTGAGTATCTCTCGTTTTGTATAAAGATATACTTCTGTTCAGTGACTATTGTGTGTCTAACTGAATTACATTTAGCCGTTTTTTCTCGCTGATATTCTACAAGAACAAAATATGATGAAAAAATAACAAGAGTATTTCATTACGTTCTCAAAACAACTTTATATTAGTACTTCACTTTAGTTTAGTACAAATTGAATTATAGAAAAACTTTGACCTTTATTTCATTAAGAAAATTTGAAGTTTATTTACTTTTCTTTGGAGGTCATTTTTATTTTTTGTAAAAATATTATGAATTTATTTTTGTAGGGTATGTATGGAATAGCTATGGCAACGAAATTCCGGCAATAATTTTATCGCCATCCAAGTAATTTCACTAAACTGCTACTGCAAGGTATTGTGTAGTTCATCAAAATATTATTTTCTCATTTACAACAATTACAAATTAATTATGCTGTTTAATTTAATCGAGTCATTAGTTAACTAATTAACTAGTTTTAAAATGACTCTACAAATACAAATAAAATTGTTCTTTCCGAGTACAAACGGCGTGTTATCTGCAGTGTAGATTCCATCGCTGCGGTATCGCGCCGTCCTCCGCCGATCAAAGCTTCAACTAAATTATATTAATTAGATCCGAGTCGGTTTGCTCACAACCCTCCCCTCCCCCTCTCCTCCCGCGTCGCAACCCCCGCACCCCCTCCCTCGTCTATCGCTCATCTCGTTTATATCAACGATAACTGAATGTTTTAATTTGAAAGAGCCGTTTCTTTGAAGGCGAGGCTCGTTAAAATGATGGATAATTCTTATCTTGTTGATTGATTTCATTTAAATAATTCGAAGTAACTAAAACTGAAACGGTAACTTTTACGTTACGTTGTAATTAGTAAAATCTACAAAGTTTTAATTGGCCATTTATATCTCTGAGATGAATAGTAGAAGTGTCTGAATCAGAATACAATATTTTTTTTGTTTTGAACTTGACCTACTTTTAATGTAAAAATGTGTGTCACGATACAATAACACTCGTCTTCATTAAACTAAACTTATAATTACCTGCCAAATCTGAATAATAATATACGAACAATAAACTGAATAAGTTAAACAAATAAAAAACTTAAAATTAGATCAATGTACTACATTACGTAATCATTAGTTTACTTTGTATTTTACACAAAATAATCGTAGGAATATTTCTGAAAAATATTGGAATTATAAGACATTTGTCTGTACATATGTGTGATACATGTAAACTCGTATGCTATGAATATCACATGAGGCGGTGATTCTGAACGCAGCTCGGATTTATCGTGACTGACGCGTTACACGTATGTACAATACTTATATATTTATAACTCAAATATTATTAAAAAGCGCGATCGAAATAATAAAGTTTATGGTGATCTGTTGATCTTTATAATAGTTGATCCACGCTACTTTGTCTGCGTCACAAAGTGATGTAATGTAGCTTAAAGCTTTTTTCGATAAATAGACTATCCAACACTGAAATACTTAGTCTGAGATTAGCGCGTGCAAACTAACAAGCAAATTCCTCAGGTTTATAATACTAGGTATAGATTTTATATTTTACTATGTATTCATATTTATATCCTATTTAGATTATGACACTCAGGAAGTGTTTGCAAATATAAATGTTGGTTTTCCTTTTAATAAATAAATAAAAAGACCTAATATTATTCCGCTATGTTTTACTGACTCATACTAAATAACAACCAGAAATTTATCTACCTCTAATGTTCTAAATATAAAAATATGTTCCAAACTGATTATGTAGTGCTTATTAGTGACGTGTACAATGTGACGTCACTCGTGTTACGTCACTAGTCTCGTTTGATAACTAATCCCTACACTTCCCTATTAGCGAGCTACTAATACAATATTGTGTATAGAGAGAACAGTAACATAGTATAATTTCCTTTCTATTCAATTATAATACTTAACTGTGGTAATTATTGTAAAAATAGGTAGTAGAATATTTATGGTGCTACACTTTGTTACCAAAATTGCACATGGCATCTAAAGTGTATTAAACATAACTTTTTAAAAGTTTTGTAAAATTGTTTAGTTTAGATAATTCGATTAGAGATACTATATGGTACTGTTTTGTTTGGCATAGTGTATCTAGTAATATTAAAACTAATTATTTAATGAAATTCAATTACGTTACAATTCGCCCAATTGTTAAGTGTTTTATCTCACACACATGACACAATGTAACCCAAAAACCTTATTATTGTATAAGATTTTGTTCCAGTACTGTCCTCTATCTATCTCGTTCCAATCTATAGTTTTCCTTATAATGGTGTGTAGTAGTAGCGCGGGGCTCGTCGTGATTGTGATGCAGGTTCCGTCGCTCGCTTCAGTCGAGACTGACAATCAGTATTGACGAGCGATAACTCGAGGGACCATCCTCAAACAATACCCTTTTTACATTACCTTTCAGCGGCGAGTGTGGGACTTGGTCAAGGGGTGAAAACTGGGCTTTGTTTTAAGGCTTTGGCTGTATTGTTGTAGTTTGTATGAAATCACATTGGAGTTACATCGTTTTCAAGTAATAAATGGTGATAATGATAACTTTAATTTATTTATAGAAAACTAGAATAGAATAGAATTACAGTGCTAGCAAGACAATTAAAGTTTACAAACACGATAAGTAAATTTCTCTTCCATTTAATTAGGTCCACGGTACAAATAATAGAATCAGAACAATCATAATATGTTACATCTTTATTGTTAACTAACAAGTACGATTTTTTATGAGATTTTTAAATTAGGCATTACAATGTTTTTCAAAAAATGTACGTTTATTTATGTAAATCAAATAAAATGAGTAAAACAAAAGTAAATTTCGGTGAAATAGTTGAAAAAGGGCGCGCACATTCAGCAGCGACGTCTTCAAACAACACGCACTCGCGATGAATATATAAATACTCTGCTGACGACACAACGGTACAATAATATAACAACTTACTTATACTTTAAAAAAATAAGAAATCAAACAAAACTTGCGATTACAGAAAACTCATCCAATTTACAGTCGATTTATAAAAGATAAGGTTGTTGAATAATATTCTGGAGCACTTCAAGTAGGTTTTAATAATACTTAAATCATTTTCACGTTCAAAAGATGTATTTTAAACTTAATTATACGTTAAGTTCTTCGATTTCATTCGATGCCAGAGATAAATATGAAACAACTAGAAAATGCTATATTACTATAGGTGTTATATTATTATTAGTAAACAAAAGAGTCGACAGGTCACCTCATTGAACCTCTACAATGTCAGGACATTGCAGGGCGGATACTTATCACCCACTTCATAAAACTTTTCTAAAACTTCGTTTAAAAAGGGACACACGCGTGTATAGTTATTTAAAATGGTTTAACAGTCTCATTGTGTCTCGAACTTAACAGTTGTTCATTGGAAAGCAGTTCTTTATTTCAATGGAATAAGTGTTGTAAGCGTGGATTGTGTCGGGCGACGAGCGACGTGAGATGAATGACAATCTCGCACTCAACCACGCGTCACACACATCACACCACTGCCTGACTACTACACGCACCTCGCAGTATTCAATAAACACTCAGATGATAATGAAAATGATTATATTAAGGAATTGGTGTAAGTATTTCGAGAATATTATCCACAGTCTTTAACTGCTTACGATCAGGTGGTGCATTAGCTCATGAATATAGTAAAAATGAGGGAATATACGTAACATAATACTATGACACTAAAAGACGAGCGATCAAGTTTTCATCCCAAATGTACAAAAGCGTCCGCAATAGGACCTAAGTCTTTCATCTTCATCCGCTCTGTGATATAAAACGAAGACTGTCTTGGATAACATACTCTACCGTTTAGCTTTGTTTTATTGCCCCGTAGGCAGACGAGCTAACTAAGCTTTTGTATTATAGAATATTTATTAAAGAAAACCAATTTTCTATATATCGTCAATGTTTATATATAATTTGGTTGTTGTCTAATTGTGTTTGTTCTGTGTTTCATCTACATTAGCTCATGCATTATGTATGAGACGAGCCGCTCGTACAACTACGAGCACTAGACGAACGAGTACACGCACTTCTATTGACGACTACTACATACTGAGGCTAATTGAATTAGAACAACAATATGTACATGTGGATTTTCTGTTTGTATCTTATTTCAAAAGAGCATAAATCGAATCGAGCAGGTGTTCTTTGAATTTGTAATGAAAATGTTCTAAAATGTCGCACTATATTATTTTTCCTCAGTCATTCCTTTTTAGAAACTTAAGGGAACACATTTATTATACAGGATGGATCTGTAACTTTGGACTAGCTGGAGTGAGGTGAATAACCTATTAACTGATTCCGATAATGAATGTGGTTCTCAGTTGTATTTCGACAGGTCATTGACCCCCCTTCAGCTGGTTCAAAGTTACAGATCCACCCTGTATATGGTAGTGAAAAGGTATGGACTATGGACAAGACTATGGATAAGATGCTGACCCCTTATAGACATGCATCTACTCAGCATATAGATCACATACCTCAATATCAGTATATTTACCTACTCATCTATAACACTTAAGATTTCAAACAATTTGTACACCTAGTAGTTTTTATGAAGACACAGTCAAGCTAAATTCAATTGTTTTCCATGATTACGATGAAACAAAGTCTGAGATATATATTCTGATCACGAGATGGATTCGACTCACACACCTCGACAAAATCGCAGGGAGATTTAGTGTAGACCCTCCGAGGGAGTCCACGAAATGAATCTATGTGTGTCCGCGTACATTCAATAATATTGACAATATATTGTAATCTTACCATATTTTTAGGATTTACTATATTACCTTTGCGGAGGGTATATTTTTAGAAGTTTCAGTATCTACTGAAATATTTCTTCTTGGTAAACGGATTTGACAACACAAGCTTAGCCTAGTGCAAGACCTAAGGTAATATTATATTATTATATTAAGGTGGTTTATTATAACATTAATATTTTTTGGGTATTACCATACTAAAATAAGTTTAATGCATATGTTTGTTGATTTAATCTAGTCTATTAAAAAATGACCATTTTTAAACGGGTTCTTACCACGATTATTTTTAATTGAGCAGTCCCGATATTAAATAACCGATATTAATATTATAACCGCGAGTGTTTAAAGAAATTTAATGACCATTTTGACAACATACCTGAAAATACAGTGATATATTGTCAATAATATTGCTTGTGTGTAGACACATACTAAAAGGGACGAACCACGCATTAAGAATATTAACACACACACACTGCACGTCTAATCAAAGTCGACTAAATGAGGTCCATATGTTACATTTTGTAAAAATCCGTCGACTAACGAATGATTCTCAGAAGTTAAATGTAAATATTATCTATGAACTCTGTTCGGTTAATATAAAATATTACAAAACTCGATTCGTCTGCGCCACAAAGATAATCTTTTTTTTTGCGTTGCTCCCTGGTTATTAAAAATAGCATCAAAAATTGTGTAGTTTGATTTAAGTATACATAAGTACAAACAGCGGGAAACGGCGCTGTTTTATATTATGTAGTAAAGTCATATTTCATACAAATTGAATTTATCATTGTCCTATCACAGTATAGTATAACGTGAATCATACTTTATTAGAATTATAATCGATGTTTAAAAGATCAATAATTATTATAATGTATTACCATCTTCCGTCCAAAAGCCCCACAGTACTGTAGGAGTACTTCTCTGTACATAACCTCTACTCAGAGTGATTGTTTCTCGATGTGAAGTCCTGCTTATGTGCGGTTGTTAGTAGAATATAAGCAGCTGGACTCATCTGATGAATATTTAGATTTATTGACACCTCAGACAGCAGTTATACTGAAGAGTCGAGACTAAGACGAAGGAAAAGATAAGTTGACTGTTTTTTTTTTGTTTGTCCTCGAATAACTGTTGTTTGATTAGACCAAATTTTTTGATTCTATTTTCATTTTCAAGTGACGGTCATCGTGGAATCACGAAGTTTTTTGAAGATCTGAAGATTCAAGCTATTTGTAAATCTTGTTCTCTAATCTAATCAAATGTATTTTCTATACGAAACGGTTTCTTTTTTGATTATTGAAGAGTTTTATTTGACTGAAAATGCTACTCTTAAAAGTTTTAAATTTTCACTTTGAATAAAATATTTAAACAACTTGATATGGTGCGTCTTTTGTTTGACGTCATCGTCCTGTCTTCGTAGTATGTCCGCGCCTCTACAGCCGGGATCGGACGAGGAATTAATCCGGGACGTAGTAATGTGAGCCCGGAATACATTACACCTGGTTTTTATTTAGGCGCTAGAACTCGGACTGTGGACCCTCGCCTTTGTGCACTTTATTACTTCTGTTATGACGCTCTTCATTATGGATGCAGACGATTACTATTCCTCAGCCATTGTGGATGTGCGAATGTTAATTGCTGTATGCTATGTTTGTTTTATTAATATTAACACATATGTGTAGGAATTGTGATATAAAACATTTACCATTTTTGAAAATACGGTTGTTGTTAACTAAGGTTAGCCCTCCATAAAAATATTGAAACAAACTTTACGACAATGACGTAACGCAATTATTACGTTTCCATTACTGTATTTCAGATAATTATGAGTATGTTTTGAAAAAATGAAATGAAATGAAAATAATTTATTAACAGAAAGTTTACATGCGCTTTAACATTATCGGCGACCTCCCGCACTAGGACATGCCTGTATCGCGGGTGATCTGTTACTTTTATAATCACTCGTTAAACCAATATGGGACGCCAACGTCATTCATTTTTTTTTTTTTTTTTTTTTTTTTTTTTTTTTTTTTTTTCAGTTGGAGGAAATCACCGGATCCCCGCCCGCCCTGCGGGCGGGGTATGTGGGAGTTGAACCGCACTAAAACCTCCAACCGCTCACACTCAGCGTCCGAACCCCGGCTGAGGCCAGAACCCAGCACGGGGTTTTGAGGGACGGCGCGACGCGTTACGCCATCGGCACACTTTCCCGTCGCTCCGTCCCCGGACGCCGAACCGGTAGCCGCCGGCGAATACGGCCACCGGCTCTCTCGGTCGACGGGCTATCCGAAGCCCGCTAAGATGGCTGGACTGCGTGTCACCCTCCCACGGAATACCCCGCTGGGTCAGAACCAGCGTGGGTCGGGGAGCGCGGTCCGCCATCCTCCGGATGCTCTGACGCAAGGGCGTGTTGAGCGAGACACGACACCTTCTTGGGTCCCCGCTCGCACTCGCATGCGTTGGGGACCCGAAACTCTTAGGGGGCCAGAATCCGGGCGAGATCCCGGTCCCGACCCCCTGCTCGACGGCGGCGGGTTGGCAAGTTGAGAGCGGCGTATAGCCTCTCTCTCGCAGCCCCCGCCACCTGCTTCTGCGAGATGGTGGACTCGCAGAAGTCGAGCATCGCCTTCCAAGACTCGTCGCTCTCGAGCATCGACGCCGCGACACCCGGGAGCGACAAGTCTGGACCTATTTGTTGGACCAGGACACAGCGCTGCCTCTCCCATGCGGGGCAGCGCGCGAGCGTATGCTCCGGCGTGTCCTGGTCACACCCCACGCAATGATGGCACCTCGCCGTCGGCTCGGCCTTGATCCGGTGCAGATACCGACCGAAGCACCCGTGCCCGGTCAGCATCTGCACCATCCAAAAGGTGAGGCGTCCTTCGCCACGACCCACCCAATCATCTAAGATCGGGCGGATCGCCTCGACGGTCCGTGGACCCCATGTGGGGTTAGCGAGACGTCGCTTCCACGCTTCCGTCACGGACCGCCGAGATTGGACCTTCCTATCGCGAACAGCTTCCCGCAGGGGACGCACCACGCCCCGGGCGCGGAGGTCACATCGCCAGCGATAGTCGCCAGCGAGCGCCTCCGCCTCCAACTCCCAAGGCGGCGTCCCCGCCAGCACGCATGCCGCCTCAAAAGCGACGGTGCGGTACCCGCGGATGGCCCTAATAGCTACGATGCGCTGTGGCCGACGCAGGAATCGGGCGACATGTCTTCGCACCCGTGCGTCGGCCCAGACGGGCGCACCGTATAGGGCCATCGATCGCACCACCCCCGCATAGAGGCGGCGCACTGCGTGGCTGGGCCCCCCGACATTCGGGAGCAACCGACCGAGTTGGCCGGCCGTCCTCATCAATCGGGGGACCAGGTTCGCGAAGTGGGCCTGGAAGGTCCAACGGCTATCCAACACGAGGCCGAGGTACTTCAGCTGCACCCCGACCTCAATCTGGACGCCTCCAACCATTATCTGGGCGTCGATTGGTGGCGCCGCCCTAGCCCCGTGGAACCACAGGGCCTGGGATTTGTGCAGCGCCACGTCGAGGCCCAGTCTCCTTATTTTGCCGACGACGAGGGCCACCCCCGCTGTGGCAAGACGGGCAGACTCCCGGAAGTCATCCCCCCGGGCCACGACCAAAGTGTCGTCCGCGTAGCAGATAACGCTAAGGCCCGGGAGGAGGGCGCCCCTCAGCACCCAGTCGTACCCGATATTCCACAGTAGAGGTCCAAGAACGGACCCCTGTGGAACACCGCGCACGACCTGGAACCGGTGCAAGGTCCCACCGTACCCGGTACACATGACCGACCTGGCCTCCAGGTAGGAGCCGATCAGCCGGCGGAGATAGAGGGGCACTCCATGCCTCTCCAGTGCCCCCCCAATCACGGACCAGGGCAGGGTGTTGAAGGCATTGGCGATGTCGAGCGACACCGCCAAGGCCACCCCACCCTGGGAGACGGCCTCCTCCGAGAGGGCCCGGACACGTAGAATTGCGTCTACGGTCGAACGACCCTCCCGGAAGCCGTACTGCTCCGCCGACAGATCGGGTCCAACCCCGACCAGGTGCTGAACGATGCGGGCGGCCAGAACGCGTTCCAGCAATTTGCCCACCTCGTCCAGCAGCACGATGGGACGGTAACCGGCGGCTGATTCCGCCGGGCGCCCCTCCTTACGTAGGAGGACCAGTCTGCCCGTCCTCCAGAGCGAGGGAAACCGTCCCGACTCCAGGCAAGAATTGAACAGCCTGAGGAGTCGGTCCCCTAGGGCATTGATGGCCAAGGCCAGGACCCGGCCGTGGATGCCGTCCGGGCCGGGGGCCGTGTCTTTCGCGCTCATTTTGACCACGACCACATGGAGCTCATCTCTCGTGATGTGAGGCACCTCAGCAGTGGCTTCACCGCCGGTGTGATCCGGCGGCTCACCCATAGCAGGCGGAGTAAATCCGGCCTGCTCCTGCGGGAACAGCGCCGAGACGATGTCCCGCAGCTGCTGAGGTGGGAGACGCTCGGTCAGGGGAGGCGCCCACGGACGCAACTTTCCACGCACTGTTTTGTACGGGCGTCCCCACGGGTCCTCGTCGAGCGTCCCCAAGAGAGCCTCCATGTTCCTCTCCTTGGCCTGCTTGATGGCCAGCCGCATGGCGCCCCTCGCTTCCGAGTATTCGCCATACAGCCGGGCCTCCTCCTCCGCGAACGCGACGGGATCGTCGCGACGCGCGAGGATGCGGCGGCGATGCCGGGCGCACCGGCGCCTCGCCCGGACGCATACAGCACGAAGCTGCGCTATCTCGGGCGACCACCAGTACGCCGACTTACTCGGAGGCCGAGGGCCGACCCGAGGCATCGACGCATCGCTATTGCGATGCATCGCGTCCCGGAGCCACTGCGCCTCGACCTCCACATCCACGGGATGTGGACGCATGGGCGTCCACGCCGCCACAGTGGAAGCTTCCATCAAGCGCTCCTTGTCCAGGAGCTTCAATGCCCACCTGGGGAATGACCGGGGTGCAGTCCCCTGGGCGACCGCGGTTGGCGCAGAGGCGGAGAGGTCGAACCGGATGTACCTGTGATCCGACAAGGATTCCGCCTCTACCAGCACTTCCCAACCGCGGATGCGTTGTGCGATGGCAGAGCTCGGGAACGTCACGTCCACGATGGACTCGCCCTGCCACCGCACGCAAGTCGCGACCGACCCTCTGTTCATGATACAGAGTCCGGCCGCGACCGCCCACTCTTCCAACAGCCTACCCCGAGCGTTCGAGCGGAGGGAACCCCAAGCGACAGATTTCGCGTTGAGGTCCCCCGCAAGTATCACTGGACGGGGGGCGGAGCGCTGAGTGATCGCTCCGATCCCGTCCAGGAACTGCTCAAACTCGCGAGTAGGCCGATTTGGAGAGAAATACACCCCGATCACGACGGTATCTTCTATCTTCACCGCGACGAACCCGGGTCCCCTGGCCACCATTTCCAGGGGGGGATCGCCGCGGTCCTCTTGATGTGTATGGCCGCCAAGCCGCACTCGTCCCCGAACCAGCAGTCATCTGCCGGGGGAACAAAGTACGGCTCCGCGACCACCGCTATGTCGATTGACCACTCCGCCATGCTCTGGACCAGCATGTCCTGAGCCCTGGCGGAGCGGTTCAAATTCCCTTGGAGGAAGCGACGGGTGCAGTCCATTACGGTTGGACCACATCCATCGCTCCCTCCCTTCCTCCATCGCCCCCGCCTTCGGGCGCACTAGGCGCCACGACGGGGTCTGAAACGTCGGCCGGTACTCCCCCGGCCGATCTCTTCTGTTGGCGCCGCTTGCTCTTGCGGCGCCTGTTGCGTTCAGTGTTAGCACCGGACGGGGAGCAGGCTTTGCCTCCCGCCCGGTGATCGGCCCTGCGCCCGGCCGCCGCGCACAAGGCGCAGTGCGGGGCAGCCGAGCACACGGCCGCTTTGTGTCCGGCTTGACCGCAGCGGAAACACAGTCCGCTGCGGTCGACAGTGCTGGTGCACCTGGCGATACTGTGCCCCGTGCCAAAGCACTTGAGGCATCGCCAGGCGCGTGGCTCCAGCAGCCGCACGTGGGCTGCAACCCAGCCCACGCGTAGCCTGCCGGGATCCCCTACTGGCCTTCCGGGCGGAGGAGTAGCCAGGGAGTTGGCGGTCTCAACCGGACACCGCACCCACACGGAGCTGGCCCCGGTGTAGCCTCGGCGAAGCTCGCCTACGGCTACGTTCTCCGGGGCGCATTTGCCCTGGGCAGCGATGGCCGCCACCACCTCCTCCCTGGTGGTGCAGTCGTCCAGGCCGGTCACCCGCAATTCGGCCATTTTGACCGGCCTGTGCACCTTCACCTCTTCCTCCGGCCAGACAGCCCGGAGGCCCGACGCTAGACGGTCCGCGACGTCGCCACTGTCGGCGCCGGGACACTCCAGCAATCGGGCCCCGTTGGCTGTATGCCGGATGCGGAGGCCGTCCTCCGCCCCTATCTCTGCCAAGTCGATAGCCGCGCGCGCTTTCGCCATGACGTCGGGGTAATTTAACCCCTTCGCCTGGCCGGCCGGCAGCAGTGTGACCACCACTGCAGCCCGCCTTGGCGCGCGCGGCTTCTTCTTGGCCTTTTTGGCCTTCTTCTTTCCGGCGGCGGGTGCTCGACCCGGTTGGGGAGCAACTACGGCCGCCGGAGTCACGTTCGTGTTTGGGGCAGCCGGCACTCTCGTGGCCGCTGCCCCCGTCTTAATCGGTGGTGGTTGGGCCGGGTTGGCCACGACTCTGGCCCTCTTGGCGCCCCGTTTGACCACCTCGGTCCAGCCCTCATCCATATTCGGTGGGGGTGGGGGAAGTGGACGGGGCTGTGGGGGTGGCGTGGCGGTTTTAGTTCCGCCATCCCCTTTCTTTTTCTTGGTCCGGGTCGGACCGGTTGGTGCCGGACCAGGGCGCGCCTCCGGCGGGGCGAGAGCGACGGGACGCTGCGCAGGTGCTGTGGCACCGCGCAGGGCCGCAAGTTCGGCCCTGAGTTCGGCAATCTGTTTGCCGAACTCCGCCGTCAGCTCTCGTCTGACGCGGGCAGCCACCTCCTCCGGGGACTCGGCGGTCTGCTGCACCCTGCCTCTCGGCGACGCGAGCCGCTTCCCTTTTTGCCCCGGCAGGCACTCACTGTCGGCCTCCCCGGACCGCGTCGGCGTCTTTGCCGGCGGTGGCGGAGGAAGAAGAGGCGGTGTAGCCCGCGCCTTTCGTGGGCCACGCGCCGCTCCGCGCTCAGCCTCGGCCTGTTCAAAGGCCGCCAGTTTCCCTCTGAGGAGGGCCACCTCGGCCGTCGCCCTCTCTAAATCGGTCCGCAGCGCGGCGTCCCGGCTGATGGCCGCCGAGACGACAGGCATAATCCTGTTGGTGTCATCGGCCACCCGCCGCCACGCCTGCGAGTAGCTCGGGCGCAGTTTGACGTACCTACTCGTGGCTGCTGCGGCCCGGCGCTTTATCGATTCTAGGACGACGACGGGGCTCTCTGAGAGCTCCCCGTCAGTCGCCTGAGCCGAAGCGAACGACTCCATCGACGGCGCCGGTGAGGCGGAGGTCGTCCGGGGCTCCTTCGTTGTCTCTGAGGTGGTGGTGGCGGCTCGTCTTGTGGGTCCTCGCGGCGTCTCCTCTTCAGAGGAGGCGGACGAAGGCCCACTGCTTTGCGAGGTTCGGCGCGCCGCGGCCTTCCGCTTGCGCCGGCCTCTCCCACCTTGTTCGACAGAGCGGGCATCGCTCGCGACAGTACTCGCGCGCGATGCCCGCCCCGACTCTACGCCAGTGGCATTCTCCGTCACAGGGGCCTGGTCGCCCACCCCTGTGCGGGCTTCAGCGATGGACTCGAAGTCCATCACTCGCCGAGAAGTCGGCGGGAGTAATCGCACTAGTGCGATTACCCCCGGGCACCCAACCTCACGGCCGCTCTCCCGTTGCTGTTTGGCACCACCCGGGGACCACGTGTGGGGTTAGCCTTCAGTGAAGGTGGTCACGCCCACGGACGCCAGCAACGGGGGCCCCCAACGTCATTCATAGTAAAACTTAACATGATATTCGTAAAGTTACATATGTGTAGCATGTAATCATGTGTTTCCAGAAATTTCGTCTTATATTCATACCTAAAATAAAGTTCCGCTACGTAAGTAAGTTAGTATGTCATTACTTTTTATTATCTGAACTCTTTCAATGAAGCCTCATCTAAACAAGTACTCACTCTATACAAAACTAGAATCGATCCTAAAGTAATACAAACATATAGATTACATCAGCAGCACACGTCGTTGTACCTCACACAGTAGGTATGTGATGGAAGACGACACGTCACACAATAACATTACAAATGCTATACAACTTCACGGTTCATACTCAACTCAGTTATCTGATGTTCAACGAGGAGCGCTGTGAGTCTGATGGTAGAATCAATTTCCTCTTCACTGAAACATTTTGTGATGACCAGTGATATTTTGTACTTTCGGTACAAAATGGTTTCTTACGATACTTATTTATCTTTATTTATTAAGGTGTACATTGGCAGTAAATGTAGAGGTGTTTAAATGTTTTAATATTTATTTACTCTACAACCTTTGAATACTGTATAACTACAGTAAATTAATTTATGTCGAACTAGTATTATAAAGTTTACAGGTTCCGAAATTTTGTATTAGTACAATGACTTACTAATGAACATTCCAGTTTTAGGACCACTTGGAACCTTTGGGTCTGCGAAGAGACTTCGGTTCTCTTTGCATTCTATACCGGTTGTTCCACGGGGAGTGCTCCGAAGAATTATTCGAGATGATTCCAACATCTCCGTTCTATCATCGTACCACCCGTCGTCGAGGTGGAGTTCATCCTTACTATTTGGAACCACCGCGGTCATCCACGGTCCGTTTCAAAAATTCTTTTCTGCCACGCACCATCCGGCTGTGAAATGGGCTCCCCTCTTCGGTGTTTCCCGAGCGCTATGACTTGTCCTTCTTCAAACGAGGCTTAAAGAAAGTCCTTGAAAGGTAGGCCGTAGGTAGCAGCCCCACAGTGTCCACTGACATTGCAGAGGTCCATGAGCAACGGTAACCGCTTACGATCAGGTGGCCCGTTAGCTCGTCTGCCTACAAGGCAATAAAAAAAAAGGTGATCCTATAATTTCAGTTCTACTTTCCATACTTTCATAGTCACAAACAACTTAACCCAAATAAGTGTTCGCGCGTTTGAAAGCGGTCGTTGTATGAGAGAGCAAGTGACACAGATCCTTCAGACGATCGCGTGTTGTGTGATGACTGGCGCACCGGGTTTGTGGCACAAAGCGACACCCCACACCGCCTCGCTTTACTGCCATAGTATACTACATTATGCAGAAGTATAGCTTAGTGTATGTGGAGATGAAACGAATATTCGCTAAATTTAATTTTGAAAACATCACAGTAATTGTTAAGCGAATGTTTTGACAAAAATTTTGAGGTCGAGGGATTTTGACAGAGCCGAAATAAAAGGCCCTTTCATGCCCTTTTAACTCGATTGGAACTTCCTCCTCGCGATAATTTGCAGGGGGATTTTAATAGTTTGGTGAGTAAGTCCAGATACAGTTGACTTTTGACAATCAAAAACCTTGAACTTTTTGTTGTAAAGGTCATTATTAATGTCCAAAAACTGACATTTGTAACATCCCTGGTGTATTCAGCCTTTTGACACCAGATAGGATGAATTACTTTAGTGTGAGTTAGTCATTATTGGGTATTTACTTCTGTACATGAGTTATCTTGTAACAGGGTTCACACAATACAGACGAGAGTGCACTACACCTCGACAACTAGTCATAACTAAATACTCTTTTATGTACAGACACGACGTGAATAGAAACAAGTGTCAATATGTTACAAGAGAATTTATGAATATCTGTAGAAAAGACTTTTTAATTTTCAATAACATCGTGAGCAAGATATTGTGGAGAGCCAGTCGATTTTCCTTTTAGATTTACGCCTATAATTTTGAAAATTTAAGGATTTTTGTAAGATTTGTTTACGAGCATAAACCATTGCCATAGTTGTGAACTCAGGCTTATTTCTTAACACTTCATGTGGTCAGGTGTAAAACTAAAAGCATTAAAATACAAAATTTCGCACTTCAAGAACCATAAGAATAGGTTCACAAATATATAAATTGTTATTGATTTTCATGTGAATGAATAAGAACATTAAGTACCGATACCACCAAAAGCAAAAAAGTATTTCGTAAAAACCACTCAGTCGCTATTTAAGGCTAAAGTCAACACGGAGAGGGTTGAAAAGTTCCCATTGAGTCCCTCGGAGCCGCTTTGTACGACTAGTTTATTGCACTCACCGCCCGCTAACTCCGCGCTAACCCAGTCCTAACTCCGCGCTAACCACACACGACACACACGACTCGCGCTATATTAGTGTACAGAATTACTTTACACCACTAAACGATATACAAACATGTCCCTTTAAATAGGGTTTATGAAAAGTTCTATATAGTGGGTGAAATGTCCAGATGGTCTCCCTATTGTACGAGGAGACACTCAAATAGTGACGGTAACAACTGAACATCATGTTGGTCTTAGACTTGTTTATCTGTCTCTACTTCTTGCTAATTTAGAACTAGACAAATACAAATAAATACAAATACAAATAATTTATTTTCAAACATAGAACATTACATAAGGGGTTCAACAATGGCCCCCGCACTAGGCTAGGCCTGTATCGCGGGAGGCCGTAAGGATTATACAATTATTAGTTCTAGATGAAGAGAAAACAGCGGGACGTGTTGGTAGATAAGTACTTACAGCTATGTTTCAATAGTTATTTGTACTTATTGTTTATTTGTTTATTATTTGTACTTTTTACTGGTTAGTTACTAGGTACTGCAGTTATCATTAAAATCTGCTAATGCTATTTTCAATGCCAATTTCTGTTAGTTTTATTTCCATTATCTGTCATCATATAATACGTTGCTCGACCTGCAAACATTTCAAATACCAAATCTAATTTCCTCGCTTTAGTACTAGAACATACAGAGCGTCAATGAACTACAAACACTATTACCAACTTTATTTCGACCTCGAACATTTTGTGTAAAAGTCAGCTGAAAAGTGTAGTGTAGCGCGATGCAGTAAAGTGAGTTTAATGAGTTAGTTATAAACGCATCACTGCATGGCGCTCACTCACACATCCGTACTGTGCTGAAGTGGCGAAGGACGATACAATTCCATTTCAATCGACTTCCTCATCGCTATTCGTAGATTAAAACAGATCCAAAGCTTCAAAACTGTACTGTACTGTAACAACTCATTACTGCTTACTGCTGGGCTCAGGTCTCCTCCGAAAAGGGGTTAGGCATAGTCCACAGAAACAGCCTGTAATGCATAATCTGTGACCATTGACATAGAGTAGTGAATGTGATGAGTAAGTGCTCAGGATCGCCTTTTATTAACACGTCTTGTCTTCCGATTTAATACTTACCTTTACAATTCCCTTTTTTTTCGTTTATCGTGATTTGTTTTGTAATTAGAATCGAGGTGTATAAAACCACTGTAATACATTTTATGCTGTTATCATCAATAATAATAAGAAAAACCAGTCGGAGTATAATATTTTGACTAAGAATTTTATCTTCTTTGATTTTTATCGCAATTCGTCGTATATTCTTTTATATCTTCATATTGTCGAATATTCAGTCATTTTGATATTTCCTTCAGGAGATTCAGTCAGCTATTTTATAACTAGAATAATATTAACAATAAAAATAAAATTTATATGAATCCTCCGTAATAACCTCAATGTGCTTGCATAACATAAAATATATCCAACTCAGACTGGAAATGACGTCAGTTGTGTCGAGTTCAACAAAAATTCAAACTATTTTTAGTGTAAAAGTTTAGCACTGGAATAAAATGTTTTATAGTTGGAGAGTTGCAGACAACATCAAATATATTATTACGCGTCATTTATACGATGACATTTTCTCGCCTCGAAGATACGATTATCGAAATAATAAAAAATATTTTTTGTGTCTAAACATTCACTCTTCTCGCTGGTCACCTTGGGCGAGAATTGCCTCGCCATGGAATATTATTGTCTCTGTGTAAACAGAATTTCAAAGCAATAATCGTATTTCCAGTTTTTATGACAGTTGTTGTCATTTTTCATACTAGTAAACTCGAAAGGCAATTCTCGCATTGAAAACGATTCAAACTGATTTGTACGATACTCGAACGTCAGTCGAAAAAATGTCGGGCGAGATTCTCGTAAGCAAGAATCTCGACTAGTTTAAACAAACACAGGCGATTCTCGCCTTCGATAATGTCATAAGCGAGTCTCGTATGACATTCTCATAGACGAGAGTTTAATTCTTGCCTGTGTCTAAACATTCTGATACGATTATGTTATGGCGAGTATTGCTATAGATATTTTCTCGCCTCGAACGTTCGAGAAAATGTCTTCATCTAAATCAGGCCTTACGTTCAAAGTTGAATGTCATTTCTGATTACTCGCTCAAACAATCCTTTTATTTACACTGGTATATAAAGCCGAACAGTTTGTTAGTTTGAACGCGCTAATTTGAGGAATAGTCTCATTTGAAAAATTATGTCAGTGTTGGATTTTTAAAAAAAATAGATAAACTCTATTTACTGCAGGTAAAGTTGATTAATCAACCAACAGGCAATCGCTCATTGTAAAAAAGTATAGATTCCATCGTCGGTAATGTATTTAAGTAGTGTCGAGTCGTCATCGTTTAACTGAACCTCCAATTCATTGAGGTGAGCCTCGTTACTACACTCCGGGGAGATACCGAAGCACTGCGCAGCGTGAGGATACTGTAACTCACAGTTTAACCATTTTTAACTTTGTTCTAATCAAAAAGTCGTTTGATCGTTTTACCTGCAATATCAGTTAAAATATTATAAAAGATAACGAAAGATTCACATAATTGATCAATAAATGCTTCTCTATGCAAGATCAATTTAAAGTTCTACATACAGTTGTTTAGTTTCACTACATTTCCTTAACAATGTAATCATTATTAATCGCTAATAATTAAATGTTATTAACAGTTTAATTCAAATATTGCTTTGCCACCACCATTTATTTTGTGTTAACATATACTTAGTTGAACCTAGTTAAGGATTATGTATACACTATTTTTATGCGATAAAGTTCACAATGTTATCGTCTATGATGTGAGTTACACAGTTCACATCACAGTCAGCGGTATGATCTCATTGTTCGGTCGGACTCGATCAGAATCGACTACGAGACACGAATTTATTTGCTCTCTGCGCCTCTCATTCTTAATTCTACAATTTTATGGAGATCTCATTAGTTCGTGCTCCGGGTACGAACCGGATCCGGCGCCGGGTCCGGGCCGGCTCGTCTCGAGGGCTCTCGAACAGATTTCTTTTGTTTTTATTGGTGAATTCAGGGAAACGACTTACTTAGCTTTATCCGCGTTCAGAGCACGATTTACATTCCATTTTAATTCCATTCATTCAGTTTGAGTGATACTCTAATCAAATACTTGTTACAACTTGTTACCTATTTTTATGTTTGAGAAGTTTAATATGTTCTTGATTTTAGTGGAGTTTACTGTAAGAAAGTTGTGTAGAACAAGGTATATATTAAGGTATATATTTCAGGTTTTTAGTCTCTTCTTTTGCTCAACTTGAGTCATCTGCTCATTCTGTCATGCAGTGACAAGAGCTAATTACCACAAACGCAGTCCTTTCAGACATACAGTAATATTGACAACTATATAGTATTTTTTTTTGCGACGGGAGGAAATCGCCGGACTTCCACTCGCCCCGCGAGTGAGGTATGTGGGGGTTGAACCGCACTAAAACCTCCCGCCGCTCGCGCTCGACGTCCGATCTGGTAGGGGGGGTATTGTCGCTCACGTATCGCCCCGTCACCCCCGGACGTCGAACCGGCAGTCGTCGGTGAAACGACCACCGGCTCCCTCGGTAAGCGGGCCATAAGCTAAATATAACAAGATATATAACTATAACTATAATAAGATAACAATACAGTATAGGCAATTTTATTATTCGATACAGTTATTCTATGTGTATTTGATCCTGTCTTCTATAACTAGATTTATCAATATACAAAAGTACCTACTAATTACTTTATTTTATAAAACAATGCTCTCAAAAAGTAAGTCTGTTTATATAAATATTTGATAACTTAACAAAGAATTAAAACCACTTAGAGTTAATAAAACACGACTGACCTAAATAATACTTCATCTAAAAACAAATGAAATCTACCGGAACAACATCAGATAATATAAAAATCCACACAAAAAATTGTTGGCGAAGAAAAGAATACAATGCAAGATAATTTACAAGATTGTTATTAAATTAAAACAAAGAGAAGATGAGAACTTCCGTAAACAGCTCCTAAATGCAAATTGTTTTTGTTGAGCGAGTCCGTGGCTCGTGGCTCGTGGCTCGTGGCTCGTGGCGGTCGACGATACAGAAATTAAAAATAAAATGTTAACAACACTCGACGGAGAAATAAAACTATTCAGTGAAGCATCTCCACACAGTGTAGATAATATACAGTACAGAACTATTACTGACGTGGAGAAAATAATATGTATAATGCTGCAAGAAGTTAGGATAACTATAACCAACACTCGTCTATAGATGTCATATGTACTACTACGAGTATACAAACTAAAAGTAAAGTTCAAGTTAGTTCCACTTGAATGCTTTCATGCATTTTCAACGGGTTCTTACCTCTCAACCCGTTGAAAATGCATGAAAGTATTATAGAAAACCGCGAGTGTCTGAATAAGTCTACTTGAATGGTTTATGTATTTATAGGTTTAGTTTGTATATTTCTCCTTCTGGTTTCTCATTCTTCATTTAGGTACGACATTAACACTATCACGATAATAGTGCAATTTAAACTACAACAGTACCTATAATAGTATTATGAAATACTGTAGTATGAGTAGTTGTAGAGATGTATGAATATTTGTTACTGTATCGTGTACAAAACTTCTCACTTCTATTAAGTGAAACTTTATAATTGTATTACATTAGACAGACGGTACATTAAGACTGGGTAATCAAACAGAACAATGTCGATGTCAACTACTAAACTATATTTTTCCAACTGAATGAGTCTTCTGAGAATCTTGGAAGCTAAATGTAAATACCGATATCTAAATTGTGTCTGAAGTACAGCGTCTCGAGTCATCATTATCAACAAAGATGTCGTCAAACGCTCATCGTTTTGTAATCATCCGCCGAGATAATGAGTCAAAAAGAAAATACTAACAGTCGAGTAAACAGCCATGTTCACAGCGAGGAGGCGGTGAGGCAGCGAGGCGGCGAGGCAGCGAGGCAGAGAGCCGGTGACGAGTGAGAGACGCGAGCCGTTCATAATTTACAAACGCGTTTTATGTTGAATGGCTGCAAATGATTTTTGTTATAAATCAAAGGCGAAACAACAAGATGGGCCATAAAACAAGCGAGGCGCGAACTAAACTCCATAAATATGCAAGACGCGGGCCCGGACGGGACTCGCGCGACGACGCTCAGTTAAAAATCAAGGAGCCCTTAATGAGGGCTCATAATCTGCACGAGGGCTGCCTCTCCCCCTCTTCTCTCGTCTCGGCCCCCCCCTCTGCTACACCCTCCGCAACGCCTCACTCATTATTATATACTTTTAATTAACTCAAACTTGTTAGAGCGTCGAGTGTTTTTTTATAATCGTAAATCGCAACAACCGCACGTGTTGTAACGTGATCGTGAGCCGCTGCGTTCAGTGTTTTATTACTGAGGCTTTCGTAACTAGAGCCAATGCAGTTAGTAATTACAAAACTACGTAAACTTAAAATTGGCGATTCTATTATCTCAATCATGTTGAAGTTAAAAGACTCAAAAACTATTCACTACAGAAAAAATCAAGATACTCTTGAAAGGTAGGTAGAGAACGTAGCGAGTAGGCAGTGTTCCCTGGCATTGTAAAACGTAGGTAGCGAGTAGGCAGTGTTCCCTGGCATTGTAAAACGTAGGTAGCGAGTAGGCAGTGTTCCCTGGCATTGTAAAACGTAGGTAGCGAGTAGGCAGTGTTCCCTGGCATTGAAAAAGTCCAAGAGCGACGGTTACCACTAACGATCAACCTGGCCTGTTAACTCTGTTTATCTACATCGCAATAAGATAAACAACAAAAAAATATTCCAATTTAAGTTAGATATTTTTTCGACGAGTTGTATCAACTTTACCGTAACCTAAACAATAAACTAGATAGAAGAAAAGCTTAAAATTTGCAAGAACAGAGCCGAGTCGAGTAGTACTCGGCTCAGCGGAATAGTTTTATTTATTAGTTGGAGAGAGCTCGCGGAAACTTTTAACGATTCAGTAAGATCGTTAGAGAGTCTCTCTAACCTCACTGCGCCGACTCACTTCACACTACTGACTCAGCACATCACTGAAGACAGGATCAACTCTATTTACTGTGGATCACTATCAATGCAATAATAAACTTCTAAAATATTGTGTTTAAAGACAAGAAATATTTAAATAGATAAATAGCTGACTACTAATTGAATGTTTCAAAACCTAATTCAATTCTAAATTCAATAAATCATGTAATTTTGTTAAAAAAGGAAAAAATATGGATCTTGACAATATTTGAAGGGAGCACCGTATTTTATATGATTATATGATTTAAATCGGTCAAACCAAACAAAGTTAAGGGGTTAAATATAAAAAATACCAGCTGTCTTAAATATCTTCTCCTTACGTAATTCGGCAAAGTATTATAATATAACATTTTAGTCAAATCTGAAAGTTGGCTTTATATTTTATTCAACTTGAAGAATTTAATCAAAAGCAAAGTATAAGATCGCGTAGATAATATAATATCGAGTCTATAGAAGGTACAATATTACGAAAGACAATACCTTGGTTTGAAGCGTTTAATATTTCTTCATTTACAAAAAT
Organism: Trilocha varians; assembly: GCA_030269945.2. Taxonomy (NCBI): domain Eukaryota; kingdom Metazoa; phylum Arthropoda; class Insecta; order Lepidoptera; family Bombycidae; genus Trilocha; species Trilocha varians. The sequence continues at coordinate 11,925,074 of AP028257.1, forward strand.
TCAACAAAATATTTTTCTCTTGAAAGTGAATTTAATAAAAATGTTTCGACATTACGAGACGTTCCTTCACGACGAATATTCAAAAATGGAACAGAGATCTGTTTGTGACGTCCCACACACCAATATAATGTCAAAGCACAATTTAATCACACAGAAGTACAACTATACTCTGTACTTAGAAACACAAAAAAGGTAAATGTAATGAAAGTAATTAAAATGTAATTGAAAAGTGTATTGAGAAAAAAATTTGTTCGTATAATATTTGTAATGATTTTGTAATTCAATGTATTTTTATACAAATCTTTCTAATGCAAGTATCAAACATTTTAGAAAGGTCATGTACATAAGTATACTAAAAGTCTGATTAGTTGTGTCAATGATACCTTTCAAAATGCTCCTACGAAAGTTTATACTTCTGTATAAATTATTTTTTTGTCCAAGTGTGTCCATGACGGAGGATACAGAGGGACTCGTTACGGATAATACGAGGAGGTCGGGGATACCTAATTAAGATATGCCTGGCGAAGTAATGGTGGCACCTTCAATATGAAGAAAACCCAATTCTACGATCTGGAGATAACATTTTCGCTTTAGAATTCTCTCTTTTATTGTAAGCCTGTATAATTGACAGTATTCAATATATTGACAATAATATTGCAAATGAAATGAAATAGTTCATTTTCAACATTTTACTACCACGATCATCAATTTGAATAAGTTAATTTAGGCTTCATCTGGGTAGATTTATGATTTTGTATCAAATCAGTATGGTTCTTAACTATCTTTTACAATATTCTTAACGGGAATATACAAATTATGATACTGAAATGTTCTGGTCGAGCAACTCGTATCTATTTTGTGCAACCATCCAAGTAAAGATCGTAAATGGGTATAACATGTATAGGGTAGAGTCGTAAATGAATGAAACACGGTATATTATCTGAATGATGGTTTATTCTGAAACGTCGAGTTAACATTACACTGTGTTTATATAAATTCATTCTATCGTTAGTCTAAGTAACCTGCATACAGTTCCAGTCTTCGAGTCCGAGGAGACTCGCGCGCTCTATACACACACACATACATGCACACATACACAGACACTATATTACACCTACATCATTCTTAAGTTTTATTTGAAAAAAAATAGATATTTTGGTAATTTATTCCATCTATCAAGGAATTTAGGCTTCGAAACAAATTCGTTAAATCAATAAAATGTTCGTGGTTAACTTGCAAAAACGAGAGATAATTATTACACTTTACTTGTGACACTGACGAACTTACCAGGTTAAGCTGGTCAATGATTTAACGATAGTTGACTTTAACTTGAAAGAAGGGAACTTTGTCAGTAAAGTAGTAAAAATAAACAATAAATCAAGTTGTTATTAACTTAAACAAACTCTAAATTAACCACTTATAAGATTAGCATTTTTAATCAGAACAAACTTTGATAAACTGTACGAATATTTCAACGAATTTGTATGATAATATTTCAGAGAAAGTTTGGTAGTCTACTAAGAATAAGTTTTGTTTGAGAATAGTTGTGTAGTGTCTGTGAGTTACATGCACTGTCGTGGTGTCACAGTGTAAACACAAGCGCGCACATACAGACATGCCATTACTACTATCATTATACTAGTTTAATACAAGATTAATTATTATAATTATATTTAATTAGAATCGATCACCTTTGGTTGCGTTCATTATTGCTGTTGAATGTAATCGTTATTATTTAACTAAACAGACCACGAGACGAGATCAATCATACAAAGTTATATAAGCTCTATTCAGCTTACAATAAGGTATATAATAGTAAAACGAAGTAAATCTTATAGTTAGGTTATGTTGAGGTAGGTCGGTCTCGTCCCGCGGTACTAACACAACACGTCACTCGAGTACAAACAAACAAAACAAAGACATCAGACTTTATGTATAGTTCAGATAAACTCCGAATATCAAAATATTATATAATATAATCGTCGTGACGAACAGACGAGACAATCGTTGTACAGAAATCTATAATATCATACATAATAAATATATTATATTACATCGCACTAACGCTTATTTACAATATTTCAAATATTAATTGAGTATCCAAAACTCTACTTATTTACATCTCGTTCTTTTTTCGTACATTAGACAGAGAGAGAGTGAGCTTTAAAAATTCGTTAATACACAAAATAACACTGAGATTAATACACAACTTTAATATATTATTGATCAAAAACTTTAAACTCACAAACTGTAAGAAAATATCGCAAAACTTACCTACTTGTAGTTACAGTAATATACAATGTAATCAGATCATTATATAAATGACTAGAATCGTTTTTGGCTGAGTTCAGTTGAGTCTAGATATTATCGAATAGGAAAAATGAATTAACCTGTTACATAATTCGTTTTGTTACTTACTATGTTCTTACGAATCAGAGTAAATGTTTACTATTATTATAGTTTTACTAAAGATCGTAATTACACTAAAGAGTTCCTACTTGTATTGTTACAATAACTTTATAAAAAGTATAATATTAACAAGTTATCGAGAATACAGGTACATCAAAAGTATAGTAATTAAATATTATACTGAAACGAGTATGGAGCATGCTTTTATTTGGCACTTTTATACTTTGTTATGAGAACAGATAATAGCTTCATGAATTACCATCAGTATATTATACACAAAATCAATGAATGTTGATTGTGTCCGCCAGGAGTCACGTGGTGGACGGATGTTACTTAACATAATATATGACACAATACTAATTACAATTAACACAAAGTTATTGCTTCAATTATATTGCTTTTAGTTAACATCGAGGAATATTAGAGGCAGTCATTACAATGATATACATATCCATCAGTGTTATATATATAGAAGCCGTCTCCTCATTAACCATCATTTTGTGGTGTTTATCACTTTTAGTGTTTCAATCTTGGAGGTATTTCATAATCGTCATACATAGGGCATCTTTTCACTTAACAAACAATTGTGGCCAAAGTTACATTATGTTCTTAATGTATTTTTTCCTGTATTAATTCAGATGAAAGATTATGAATTGATGATGATAAATAGTGTAGTGTGTTCACGGTAGGTTGGTGTAATGATGTAGTGTGTGCGAGCGGTAGGCGGCGGAGAGGCTGTGGTACTCCTTGCCGGAGCGAGGACGGAGCGTGCTCGTCGCGTGACGAACCACCCTGCACATACACACACACACGTGGACACTAGATGGATGGAACTAATATTCGCTTTTGGATCCGAAAACAAAAAGCGAATGTTTTGAATATTTTCTTGAGCCAAAATAAAGGCCTCTTCTAGCTCAAATGAGTCCATACTCCATAGGTCTACGGCCATTCGTTATCAAGATAATTTGCGGGGGATTTAATCGAATTGTTGGAATTTACTAAATTAGTAGTAGGTAAAACAATTATAGAGATGCAATCTACTTTATTATTCTCTTTCTTTCATATCCAGTCAAAACCAAACACATAAAACTATCAGTTGACAGGTAGTGAGAAGTGTACGTACCGCATCGTGATGGGAGTGTCGCTGGAGGAGTGTGAGGAGCAGATGGAGAGCGTCTCGATGTAGTCAGACATGTCGGAGGTGCCGCTCGATGTGCTGTGCGTGTCCACCACACCTGACACACGGAACATAATATTGTACACACTGTACAAACAAGTCGAAATTAACAGTGACAAATTTTACTGCATCCTATTGAATGTTCTGAGCTATAGGTGTTAAAATTGGTCTATATAGGTAAATGAAGAGTAAATAAAATCAAGCTACCTCTGAGCGGTTTGACGGAGAGCACGGGAACCTCTGCCTCGGCGGAGGAGGACTTAGCGGGCACGCGGGCTCGCTGCAGCGCGGGGAAGTCCCGCAGCGGGTCGGTGGAGCGGGCGCGGCGCGGCACGGCGGCGGCGCGGTGCGGCACCACGCGCTCCTCGTCCTCCGCGCCGAGCGGCCGCACCGAGCAGCTCGACACGCCCGAGTCGTTGGAGCTGGACGAGTCTCTGTTGCCGCCCGCCTTGCCCGGAACAGATGACGATCGCTTCGTGAGGCTCACCCCCCGCCCGCGCCCCTTTGACGCCTCCGAGCTGTCCGCGTCCGAGTGCTTGTTGTCGGCGGCGAGGCAGTCGCACGGGATCGACGACCGCTCCACGTCCAGCGCTATGTTCCGCAACGTCTCGATGGAGGAGGTGGACCCGCGGCTGCCGACGCTGCCGTCGAACTCCTTCACGTCTTCCAAGAACCTTGACGAGTCCGCTGAACTAGATCGTTTCCTATATTCTATTCGTTCATTGTGTTCGCTCATACCGCGACTTAACCTCGACTCTTTGGAATCGGAACTGAGTTCAGCTCGTCTCATTTCCTCAGGACCACACAGTGTCGGGTTACTTGCTGATTTCTCTTCCAGCAGTCTGTTGATGGGGCTCTTTGCTGAATGTTTCAACGACTGGAATGCAAAACCACTAATAGGAGACATTGGCGTGTATCCGGATGGTAATGATCTGTTGTGATCTAGCGTACATTCCAATGATTTTGGTTCCATCATTAAGTAATCATCACTCAAAGCGATATCCAATGCATCAATGTTTGAATCATTTTGTTGTTTTAATTGCGGATGACCACATTTTCTACAAAGTGTTTTACTATCGCAGTCTGAAAATGTGAGTGGTCGTAGATTTGCAGAGATCGCATTAAGCTCTGTCTGGGTGATGCCTGCCCTTTTAAGGAGATCTTTAGCGTTTTCGTAATACTCCAATGATAGTGCGAAATTGAGATTTTCATAATTCGCTAAAGGTCCATCATCTATCTCGACGGCTTCAGGACTCAGACAGGACGCCGTGCGATCATCGGAGTGAACTTCCCTCGTGTCGTTGAGTCGTACTTTCCGTTTGGTTTTCCGCGACAAGTCGATGGTAGCGTAGAGCGCACCCCGGTCCGAGTATGCCGGTACTCTGTTCTCTTTATTAATAGCTAAATTATCACTAGAGAGGGTAGTCTTCTTACAGTAGGGGAACTTGATCCAGTTGTTGGCCCAGTCGGTGACCCTCTGACAGGGGCACGAGGCGGCGGGGGGGACGGTGTCGTCGCTGTCTATGACAGTCGGCTGTCTCCGTCTCTTGCCGAACTTGAGTAAACAGCCGCAGGGCTTCTTTAATATCACAGCGTTTGACGTCGAGCTCTTTGTTATCTTAAAAAGCTCATTGTTGAGACTTTCTTTGAGCCTTTTCGGTGTGTCATAGTATTCTTCTTCCACCTAAACAAATAAATAATATACATTTATACCAGAATAAAGTTAAATATTTCAATCGACTATAACTTACGTATTACTGTGAATAGGTGAAATATTAAGAATGCATATACTTACTTCTATTGAGCTGAGTTTGGGTACATCATAATTTTCGTAAGGGCCAATTTTACTCGTATTTTCTTTAGGAACTTGTTTCGAGCATCCACACATCTGTACTGGAAGTGGCATCGGAGGCTTCTTGTTTAATTTCAATTCTAGTTTATTGTTCTTTGGTGGCCTCTCCGGCGGTCTGTCAAAGCAACGACATACATCTTCGCTCTTATTACATGGTCGTGAAAGATCAATATTGCTTGGCTCTTTTCGTGGTGTTTCCTGTAACGCCTCCATTGTCCAGGCAGGGTTGAAGTGCTTTGCTCCTGGCGTCAGAGCGGCGGTCGAGGACCGAGACATAGCACCGAGCTTCGACATACAGCTCATACATCTCTCCAGTGTAACGTTCCCCTGTCCAGTCCAGGGCGCCGAGTCCGGTCCCTCTGTGGTCTCGTTGACGGAGAGCGTGTCGCCGTGTCCCATGTCTTGGTAGTGCGTCCTCTCCGCGGAGGGCCAGTACGGGGAGATCGCGCCAGCCTCCTCTCCTCCAGTGCACGTGTCTTCGAAGTGGCGCGGGTCGGTCGGAGGTAGACAGCTGTCTATTGTGTTCAGCTCAGATAATCGAGTGTCTGGACGATATGCCTTGTGGGACTTGGGACTTTCTGCGCCTGCTGCAGATAAACATTGTTATTTACTTACTTATAAGTGGTAAAATAATAGTCAAATAGTTACGAGTAATACAAACCCTCATTTCTTTTAGATCCTTGAGGTCTTCTCCTGGGAGATAAGCGTCCTTGTGAAGCGAGGTCAAAATCATGAGATATTTCTTTAGCCTGATCCGTGATTAGAACATGGAGACCTTCACCCTTCCCACAATAGGACCCGCCTTCGAAGCAAAACCGGCCTTCCACGACACCGTAGCGTCTGAGGTGCGCTAGTTCCCAGACCCCGAGCAGTCGCGGCGGAACCCCGGCGGTGAGCGCGAACCTTCTCTCGTGCAGGTGTAGTCGCGCCGGGCCCGCCGGGAGCCGCTTGTTCCCGCCGCTGGACGCCGCGCCCACCAGCACCAGGTAGTGACGAGGCTCCCCCAAGTGGCCACTCACTTTCACCTTCACAAACAATTTACTTACGTTAGACTAGTGACGAATCTAGTCACAATTTAGATAAGAAGCCAAGTTAGTTTTTAAAAGCTACTTTTAGCTATGTAAGTTTTCTGTTTGTACCTGCCACTGTATGAGTCGCTCCCTGGTCTCGAAGGCGAGCAGCGCGACCAGGTCCCGGCAGACGAGCGCCAGCGTGTTGGAGTGCTTGTCGAGCGTGAAGCCCGCCTCGCAGCCGAGGTACTGCTGCAGTGAGAGCGAGGCCTTGCATCCCGCGCCGCCCCACCGCGCCTTCGAGTCACGGTACAGCTGCAGGTGCACGCAATCTGACACATACACAAGATGTTATAAGTGTCACTAAAATCATATAGTATGAGTGTTCAGTTACTTTCAATATTTTCATCGATATTAAGAGATTTCAGTGTTAGCAACTGCAAAAGTGTAATCTATGAATGTATACAGTATAATTTTGTTCCTTTTTATAAAGGTTTGAGCGTTTTTCACGTATATCTTGTATCTAACGAATAATATTTATTCCAAATGACAGGACAAAATTGTGATATACTTCATCTTTAAAATTATTGTTTAATTTTGATCAAATATTTTTACCCCAGTAATGAATTCTTCGTAATAAAATGAAATGCTTCAAAAATAAGCATTTTGTGTAATTACATGGCCCTGTGAAGTCGAAAGGTACCAGGCGCTCAGGACCGTGAGGAGCCCTCGCAAACAGACGCGGCACAGTTTACTCAGGATCATTCGCTTCATAACTACAGCTGTTTGCTTACCTTTTTATTAAAATTCACGTAAAACAGGAAGTGTGTTTTATTTACAACAATTACAAATCAGCTGTATTTGTAGTACGTTTATTTTAAGAGTATAAATATAAGCTGACAGTCAATTAACAATAGCTATATCCGATATAATCGTAATCAGCAGTTTCATGAATAAAATGCGATTGTATCATCTCCTATTGTTATTGATAGGGTTAAGTTGAGTAAGATAACCGAGTATAAAAACTGTAGAATAGAATACCGAACAGAGGGTCATACATCTGTGTGTGTGTGTGTGTGTGTGATGGTGTTCCTCAGAGGGTCGTATCGGCCCGAGGCGGGAGGGACGATCAAACAGAACCACTCTTTGTATTTATTACGATTCGCATATTTACGATCGGAGACGTTTACTAAACAATATGTAAACGGTACCGTACCATTCTTGTTATGATTACAAACACTGTCATAATCATATACCTCGTGGCTCTGTGGGTGTGTCGGTGATCAGTTATTGCAAACAACATATAATAACACATTTTTTTAAGTAAAATTTCAAATACCTGAAAAGAGTTTCTGTAGGTACAGTCTAGATTTTTCTAAACTATACATTTAGGATATTATCGTTACCATACAATATTTCAAAATCAGTTACGGTAATTAATCAGTCAAGTCTACGATCATCCTCATACAAAGTAAAAAGTAACTAATATATTCACGTCTTGTAGAGCATATTTAATGCACTATATAGTATATGATTAGTTCCGTAGTAGAGAACTAGTATTAAACTAAACAATATGTCTTTAATAGCGGCCGGAAGCAACCATTTGTATAAAGTCGTAAAGTAGAGAGATGCAGGGCGAGCAGACCGGCGACACGCGACTGTTGACGAGCGCTGAGATACTGTCGCACAACTACCGGATATTACATATCGTTACATATTAACTGTTACTATTTATAATGCATGTGGGTTGTCAATAGACGTATGACTGTCGTCGTCTTGTCGTTTTTTTTTCGAATATGTCATATTAATATAGAAAAGAATTATTGTAACTTAATCTAATTTTAAATATGAATTTATACATTTTATTGTATTGAATTGAATGTATTGTAATGAATTTTGTAATTATTGTATTAAGGAATAATAAAGGCTATTGTATTGTATTGTATTGTATAATATAGAAAAGATGATATACTTAGATTTAGAGTATTTATTTAAAATTCAATGCCTTTTTGTAATTACATAATAAAAAACGAGTCTACAGGTTTCTTAGTACATTGTTTTTGTTGCATAAACGAACTTGCGACTCACCGATAGTAAGTGGCAATGATTATTAATTTGTATTTACAATTTCATTGTCATTTTCACATTGATACAAATTGATCTACAAAATAATATTTTAATATACACGTATAATATCTATAACTAATGTACCGAAGCAACACCATCAACTATTACCTAACTCGTTGTCATCACATACACTATAAAGTATCCGACACACACGGAGCTACTCAACAGATACATTGTTGATGCTTGTTGTGTGGCGACCCTTACACAGCTCACCGCACATCAAGTGTCACTGGAGTAATGACTGCAGTTTTATTACGACGTTTTAAATACATGTGGAATGTGTTCTACTAGGGTGGTCAGCGGGTGGGTGGCACACACATACTGCTACATAATATATTGATGCACATCTATAACATGTTATCGAATACTATATTCGCTGTATAAATAAATAAATCGATTAATTTTAAGAACGATCATTTATTTATTTTATTTTTATTTATTTGGGAAACAATAGTACAAGTTATTACGTCAAAACAGAGACACACAATTAAACTTAAACCAAATAAGTTTCCACCTCTAAACAAGTCAGAAAAGAGATAGTGGACGTAAAGAATTAAAAAATATTAATATAACACTACCTACATTAATACAATAAGCTTTTAGATTATAATTTAAAATATTTAAATAAGTTCAATTACAAATTAATCATTAAACATATTGATGTATAAAGATTTTTAGGAGCAGTTTTGTGAGTTCTCTATTCTACATAAACTTTTTAAACACAAAACACTCTTTACAACTAAGATCTTTAGTGTTATTATTAAAAACTTATTAACTTGCAAAGATTAAAACATTTAAAATGATCGCCTGCGACGCAGGGGTATCCTAGTGCGGGGATCACTGATAAATCATGATTGAATTTTGTCCTTGGTTATACAATATTACCCTCTCTATGAAAGGTTCGGATACAATTTTTTAAGTTGAATTTGCCCGATTGCCTGCTCTGTTTAGATAGAACTTAAATTTTGCACTCATCATTATTTTTGCATAGCAATGCAATAATACACGTTGAGGCTGATCTAATAATAGAGTCAGTAGGATCTTGACATGGCCAGTGCTTTAATTCTATATAATATGCAAGATCAAAAAAAAACAGTAGGTTGTCAAGTAGTATGTGTGTCGCTCGTTTGCTCGATCCCTCGTTATATTTGCGTATCCGGTATATGTCGCGTGGGAACGGTTCACGATTTGTTTCAACTAATATTTACTTTCTTTTATTTACATTCTGCTTCTTGTCGCGAAGACTCTACATACTTTTACATATTATACGCTCATGTTCTTTATAACTTATAGTCTTTGAAAATGTTTGAAATGATAATTGTAGTAGGTATTTAAATAGTAATAGCAGTTTTGATGACACCTTGGAAATTGTATGCGAGTTTCTACCTAGGTATATACTGTGCTGAAACTTCAGACATTTTATGAAAATTTCGAATAATATTATAATTAGTACTGCAAATAATAAATATTACAGTTAATCTAATTAGATTTGAAACTAAACCGTTGAGCATATAATTAACGAATTCACATAAAACTAATGGAAACACCGACACACTGGATTAGTGTTCCACGCATGTGTGTGTGTATGTGTGTGTGTGTGTATATGTGTGTGTGTGTATATGTGTGTGTGTATATGTGTGTAACCACAGTGTCGGTTAAACATACAGTGTTGAATGCAAATTAGCCAAATTACATACAAATTATAACATGTCGGGTTTCGGTAATTAATGCGTTTTAAATAATTACACTGCGTACAACTAATTACAAATGACACACACACACATGCACATACATACACGTGTATAATACGACAATAAATTATCGACACGCGTCCTCCGCCGTCACCGAACAGAATTATACCATTTCTATTTGTTAGGGGAACGTATTTGTTAGACATACATCAATAGTTTTATACATTAGAACAGAATTAACTTAATGTGTTGGATATTATTATTAAGGATCAGCTCATGTGAACTTTTTACAGTTAAAGATTACACTATCTATAAATGCCGTCAATTTAAACTTACCCTTTAATGCATGGTTTTTTATTGCGGCCTGGAAAAAATGTTTCCTGGTAGGTATTTAGGTACATATTATAATGAAAAAAATCTGGTATAAAAAATAGGTATTTATTATGAAAAAATATGTATGTAGATAATTGGCTATTATCTATGGTCGTCAAAGTGCGTTCGGAAACACATACCACACGACTTTAATAAAATAACGTCGTTTCACGTTATGTATACATTTGGCAACAAGATTCACTTAAGGGTTAAATATTACGTCAATGATTGGTTCTTTCGTCGATTTCGAAGGCTTTCAAAGATTCGACCGATACTTATTTCATGAACATTTTGAGAAATTATGCATAAAAATAAAAAAAAGTCAAGTAATTCAGATCCTAAAACATGGGCTGCAGTTACTCATATCTAATTTGATAAATGTATAAAATTGACTACAATGTTCAGTAAACATTGTATTTTCGAGAGTGCATCATGATCCCCGGTGGTACTCTCTGCGCGGAGGCTGCGTTGTGTAATTAGTGTATCAATTAGTGGTCCGCGCTCTGCACTACTCATTAATGAACAACCTGATGTACTCCATCCCTCTACCCTCCACCAGCACTCGTTCATGTTGTACATACAGGCACGTGTAACTTTAAGGTTATTGATAAATTAATTAAAAATTATGACCATAGGGAAGTCGTTAATAATTGAAGATGATGTAAAAAACTACATACTGAAAAGTCAAATGCCACCAAAATATAAGTAATGAATAGTAATTATTCGTATGTGTGCTGAGTACGTCATCAGTTCATTACACGCTGCACTGATTCCTTCACATGTCAATTAATATCGAGTACAACAACAATGACACCCCCTCCCCCGGCTGTTGAGCACCCCCTCACCCCCTGCGACACCCCTGCATCACACGCGTGATATTATTGTGAGCTATGAACGTCATCATACACTATGTTACCACCATAGTTACTCATTTACAAGACAGCTGAAGTTGGCTTAAAAAAACCACGGAAGATAAAATATTTCACAGACACAGACTAACTTAAATTATTCCTTACTTACTTAATTACTAACTTAATTCCATAGTGACATATCTACTACATTTTTGTTTATTTGAATCGATGTTTTTATAAGCTTGCACTTTCTCAGGAAGACTGAGATGTATTCTTTCATGTCACATCACATATTTTTCAATTAATTTTAAATATTTTTCATTACTTGCAAATTGAACTATGTTATTACAAATAAAATATCCTTATTAAAGACTTTCGTACTAATTCTGTTTTTGTAATGTGTAGAACATTGTAATAATGATGTGAAAAGCAAACAAATTGTGTGAGATGAGTTCGCGTAACTTCACACAAGTGCGGGACATGTTATCAAAGGTTCTATTTAAACAGATTATCCACGTCCTCCCCCCTCGCCCCCTCCCTCCCCCTCACACTCCGGGGGTCTCTCCGCGGATACCTACTTAACAAATCACAAAACTTCCCGGATAGATCGTGATATTAAAATTGTTATATTGTAATGATGGGCATCACGTAAACAAGTTAATATCTCGGACTCAACGAGAATTATGTAAATCGCTGGATCTTTGGAGTTTGTACGAGATTGTTACTCTCCAGCACAAAAACAGTGGAAACTTTGTAATCATGGTATACGAAAATACTCAAAGCTTCATAATAACAAGAAGAATATGGGTCAAATGAAACATAGCTCAATAGCACGTCTGATTACTTCTATAATATAGCTTGTGTGCGGTTCGAGTTATACTGTCTGAATCTTCAATACCTGTCTACATATTATTATTAAAATATTATAAATATTGGCAATAATATTGTTAAGTATGTAGACAGTCTAAGAACGTGCGTCTAGTGAAACTCGAAGGCATCGCGCGAAATTAAGGATGAATGGTGACGTGGAGACGAGTGTGTTTGTGTAAATACTTGATTAAAGATAATGTGCGATTAAGACAAGGATCAGCGGGAGATCCCCAGAGATCGCTTCACCCCACACACAATATAGGTACATGCTACACACAAACACGCGGTGAAAAAAGTTGTGATTTAAAATATATTCCGTTAAACAACAACACAATCAAATTGTATGTAAGTAAGGTGTAGGTTCTAAATTTATAGGATTGAGCTAGAAAATAATACACTCATGTTAAACTATATTGAATAAATGTTCAAGAAGTAAGTTAAAAGTAAGTAAGGAAGTGTAAGGATGGTAGTTAGGCTAGATTCATCATCATCATCATCAGCCTATAGACGTCCACTGCTGGACATAGGCCTCCCCCAAACTTCGCTACATCGACCAGTCCTGCGTCATCTGCATCCAGTGACCTCCCGCAATGTGGACCAGATCGTCGGTCCATCTTGTGGGGGGTCTACCAACATTGCGCCTACCGGTTCGTGGCCGGCACTCCAGAACTTTTCGGCCCCACCGCTAAAGGTAACCAACCAAAGGTTCAAAAGGTAACCAAGGCTAGGTTACCGTTTGAAGAAAGAAACCCTAAAATATTGAAATTTAAATTAATTACCTCAATTATAAATTAGAACGTTTTCTGCTTAATTATTAGAGACGTGCTTGATGTAAGTTATGAGCGACACTCAACTTTGAGTTTTATTTACTTTAGCGTCGTTCCGCGGAGGGTGACACTCCGGAGTCTGTTTGTAAACAAACACTACAGTGTAGTACACCGCGCCGGTCTAATTATACAATTCAATACGTTTATTATTTATAGACCCGCTTTTTGCGTCGCCCTCTCCGGATTTACGATCAAGTGGGAAACTGATCAATAAAGAAATCTGTTTTGTATTTCGGTCTCTTTTCTGTTAGAATTCGTGAAATAGGCTGTAGTGTCTCCCAATCAAACGATTTATTTTTAGAACCAAAGTCTACCCGTGTGTATCGGAGGCATGTTGACGAAATCAACTATTTTGTAAAATAGAGACAGTCAATCAATCAATCACTCAAGACAGTCAATCAGTACGTTAAGGCAACAGATTTTTGAATGAAGTACCTACTATAGTATTGAAATACTTTAAATTTGTTCATAGGGGATAGAGTTCAAAGGTAGGTAAGGTACACACACACACACAAAGTTAGAAAAGATGTCTATAAAACACGCGAGAGTAGAAAATATGAATAAATTACAGAACATACTCAATGTTCAAAGGTTCACGCTGCTATATAATACGCGAAACTTTAAATTTGATAGTAGTTTGTTTGTGGTCACTTCACATCACATCACCCGGAACACGAACTATGAGCGGACAGTGAACAACTTCCGGCGGCCATTAGCTAATTCATGTAAAATAGGTAAACGGGGTCCACGAGCTCTCGCCGGGCTAATTCAGTGACCGGTACAACGCGAACCCGGCCTTCTCCTCCAGGGAATAAAGTCCATAATAAGTTGTCAGAGGAACTGATTAAACGTGAACACGACTAGGGATGGACAACGAGTTATTAATTGAAGCTCAAATAAATAATAATTAATAAACAATTTAAGTCCTCGGAGAGATCCGGTGTTGTTTGTTACACTGCTATGGAGAGTATAACAACAACAAAACATAATTTATATAAAGCTACACTATACCCTTGTACATGTGTACATCAGCAACAAAACATAATAGCAAGCAGTGAAGTAATGCAAGTTTAATGAGTGCAGTAAACATTGTATAATATTGTTAACGGTGATGTTGTAAATCATAGCGGTGTTGTGTTATCTCCGCGGATGGGTTACAGTCGCGTGTAAATCATACTTATCGTTCCTGTGTACTTTACAACATGACACTGTGTTTACTATGCACTAACATGGGGACAGTGCATCCTTCACTACTAAACTCAACCTTCATTTACTTACGTGTGTACTTCAAACTGTTTATAAACAATATTTACCCAGCCTTCATAACGTGCTTCAAGTGGCGAATTCGTAATGACGTGTATTTGTAAATCTTAATTATTAAAAGAATGCTTTAAAATTGCGATTACTTAGTTTGCACTGTATCGTAACGCCATGAGACATCATCGACAAGAAAAGAAGAAAGTCATCGTGAAGAAACACAGATATTGGGAAGGATTTCAAAACTTTTCGAAGATAATAATGATCTGAGCCCATCAGTGGACAGTAATGGATTATTACAGTACAGTACTATGGACATGGGCACTGTGAAATACAATCGTTTAATATACCTGTGCAAATTCTTCAGTTGTACTAAATAACAGTATAGTAACAATAGACGAGGTCGAGTGAAGTAATGTGTAACACATGTAGCGTGTAGTAGACGAGTGTTACGAGCCACTAGCGACACTCGTCACCAACACGACGGTACTCACGACTCACTACTACTGCCAGAGAAATATAGAAAAACTAAATAAATAGGAATCAAGAGACGATATTAGATCGCATGTGAACACCTTACTACGAGTAGGGAAATAATATATTGCCGAAAAAACCTATGTAGTTTTGATACCTTTCTAAAGTTTTATTTATAAAATGCGTAATTATATTGCAGCAATTTATCTAATGTAATTAGAGTACCTGAAAACTAGTGTTTTGATTCTAACAGATGTATTTGTGCAATTGAGCATAAAACAATCTTGCAAATCCAAGCATTGTTAGAGACAAACGAGTGTCTAATCATTGTACACTCACGAGTTAATGACGACACAACAACGACAATACAGAGCGCGGACAGGTGAGCGACGCGACGCGACATACGACTCACAAACTAACACCTATTACTGTTACAACGAGGGTCGCACACACACACACACACACACTAGAGACCATTACACACACACACACATGACGTCTCATTCATTATTAGTGGAAGGATCTGTCGGATGGCTCCGGAAGGCGCTCACTTTACAAAAACTGTTGCAATTAAGGCGCGACGCTTTATTAACGCGAACAGATTACACTCATTAGCGGCGTACTACCCACCCCCCTCTACACCCTACCCCCCCACTCCCCCGTACAACGACAACACACAGCTGTATGAGTACCTTCACAATATCAATTATAATAGCGAACAATCGAACAGAGAGTACCTCCCTCCATTGTCGATCATACGTCGACTCGAGTACGAACTCGTCAACAGTTTTTGTATTCATTATTGGCTCATTGAAGTAACTTTACCAAACAACCTATAGTGCTGTGTATTTGTATGTAATTGTAAAGTTTGTAACGAGCTCGTGTGTGGCTGTGAGCTGAGAGAACACGGAACAATCCACTATATTATGAATTAGCATAGATTAGTGTGACGTGTTTTGGCGCACACATCGCGTACTTCATACGAGACAGCTCTAATATAGTGCACTGTTTTAACACTACTCAGGGTGACGCTAAACTAAAATTAACATAATATTAAATAGCAATTATAATATAATAACATAAGAAATTATTTCATCAACAAAAGAATCTTCTAACAAATGCTAATAAGTTTGACGTTGAGCTCGTGTCTATGTGCCAATAAAACAGTTATTCTTGAACAATACAAAACTATGTCTCGATACATTAATAATATCAATTAAACAATTAATATAAACGATTAATGAGTTAATATAGTATGAGATAAAATCATTTTTATTAATGTACTATTCGGCTACCAAATTAAATGACGACGTATCGTTTAAATTCAATAAAAACTGATTAGATATAAAAGTGAAGGAAAGCAGAAATAGCGTGATTATCATATCAAGATCATGTTTAGATATCAGTAGTTAAATATGAAGGAGTCTAGACGAGGAGTGATTCGACTCTGACAAAACAAACTTCATGATGTAGGTACCAACTGAGCTAAAAGTCAATCTCCTGTGTTACTCAATAAAATCAATCGATACATAATTATTGTATAATAATTGCATGTCCTATATTTCATCCGTGAGTGTTGATGTTCATGTCATAAATGCGAGGTTGTTAGTGTGTTTTGAATTATTTCTGTTTGTGCAGATATATAGTACCTCCACGACCCGGTCCGAAAGTTTTAGTCATTTTGTGTAATTACATTTTCAGTAGTATAATTATAATAGCAGGGATGTGCATGTTCGTAGACAGATACACTGGTACAATGCACGTCCACATTTCCAGTTTACATGCGTAGATTAATTTAGATAAGAGTGTAATACAGTACTCACCGGCGACGGGCGACAGTTTCCGCATCACACACCACCGCGACTTCCACTGCGGACAAACAAACAACCGTTACCACGCTACTGAACACAGATGCACCAATGTACAGAGAACATGTCAATTATATTGATGAAATATGCAATTTTTTAATTATCTTAATTTCTTGAAGTACCAGGTTAACAATTTTAATTAACGACAAAAGTGAACCTACGAGATTACTTGCCTGTAATTATATAGCAGGTTTGATTGATGTAATTAGCATTAATCTTCATAGTTGTAAATGTATAATAATGGAAATGTGATGGTCAATGGTTATGAAATATATAATAAGTATTTATTATTTTAACATAAAACGAACATTAAACAAGACTAAATAAAAACAAATTTACGTGAAAATACAGTATCGTATATACAAAATAGAAACATTAAAATATTATTTGGTTAAGCAATTTAACTGCAATAACGACAGTAATTAATATTATTATGATATAAATTATAAAACCGCTGACTAAAGAACAATACAAACATATTTCATCTTCAAAATAATATTAGGATGTAATTTTCGAGAATGTATAAATGATTATGATAATAAAGAGTGTTTCATTGATAAGTGCATGAGGATCTCGACATCCGCTGCGCAGTACTAGATACCGAGCTGATACAGCACAGGCCGAGGTACAAGGCGATGGATTCCGATATCTAATCTTTAGCTATCACTACCCGTGACCATTACACAGACATAAACCTAATATATTTCATGAACAATCCTTTTGACTAGGTATACCATAGACACTTACACTAAGCTCAATAAATCTCGCATTTCGGTACAATTTTGTATAAATGACGTTTTTGATGCTGTGCCTACATATTATTGGTTCACCAATGTCCAATACACGCCAAAAGAAATACAAAAAAAAAATATTTTCAAACAAATAAATAATCTTTAAATAAATATTATTGAAATTAAATGATAGTGACGGCCGGCTAACGAGGTTTGTATGTATTGGACGATGTTAGTCCAGTCTACAAGTTTCTCGAAACGCAAATATAAATCCGTGTAGATATATATATAATTTGCTAGTTGTGGATTTTATCACCATGAAATATTTGAAACTTGCTCCCCGTTTGAAACTATTTGAAATTTCGAAAATGTGACTTCGACCTAGCCATTAATAAAGCTTTATTTCTGTATAGATATTCTGTGTCACAGGGACACGAGGGAGGTCAACACACGAGGTAACTATTATCAATATCTTAAGCTATTTGAATCATAAAATGTATACTACATAAGGGGGTGTGTTATGTACCTTCTTCCCGTCTCGGAACTTGACGGTTCCCTCGATGATGGTGTTGTCGTCAGCCATGTTGGAGCGTCGCGTGCCTCACTGCCTCACCCGCACACCACCTCACTGCCTCATCTGAGCATCATCTCGACACACCTCTAACATCTATCCCGCTCGTCACATCCTCAATATCTGAAACAAAGAAATCAATATTTTATATTTAAATAATTAATTGAACATTTCAAGGTTTTCCTAATTTATAATATTTTGAGACGGTCTTTAACCCTATAAGTCAGTTTACGGGTTGATGCGATAAAGTACAGGATGTGTATGTGAGAGTTATAAGTATTTTCTTGAGCCTTTAAATTCAATAGATTTTCTTTAAAAATAATAAAAAAAAAACAAAAAGTTCTTTCCAGAAAAAATCGTTAAAATCATTAAGAATTTGAAGTATTCTCCCAAGTGTATTTCTAAATTCCACCCTGTAGTACCTGTATTAGCGTGAACAATCTCAACCAGCAGTTTCCTTGAAACATGATACCTATTCAAGTATCTAAATTATTATTCAGTAAAATTCACCAACATCATCCTAATTTGAATACATATTGTACACGATACTAAAACCAATTATAATCTATACTAATATTATAAAGCTGAAGAGTTTGTTTGTTTGTTTGCACGCGCTAATCTCAGGAACTACTGATCCGATTTCAAATTCAAAAATTCTTTCAGTGTTGGAAGGTCCATTTATCGGCTATATTTTACTTTCAAAAAAATTAGGGAACCGTATGAAAATATCGAATATGTAACACAAGTGAATAATCGAAAACCTATTTATGCGTACGCTGCAAAAAATATTGACAATAGAACAAAATGATGTACTACGGGTTTTTAGGTCTTTGTAAGACAAACAAAAAAGTCCACGACAGCATATATTTAAATATCATAGTTTAGTCACAATAACCGCTTTTATGAAAATAATATTTCGTCCCGAGATTGAATTTAACGTTAAATGAGAATCGTTATAATAAACCCTATCCAAATAAAGTATTATATTATCAAGAGTATTAATGTAGAAGTCAATAACTTTTTGTTTTATTCCAATCGGACTTTTCATTTAGAAGTTATCACGAGTAGAAAACGCAATGAATATGTGGGTACACTTCGGGCCGCGCAAATAAAAACGCGACGGCATTGCGGTATGTGGGAGTTGAACCGCACTAAAACCTCCAACCGCTCACACTCAGCGTCCGAACCCCGGCTGAGGCCAGAACCCAGCACGGGGTTATGAGGGACGGCGCGACGCGTTACGCCCAAGGCACTCTTTCCCGTCGCGCCGCCCCCTCCGGACGCCGAACCGGCAGCCGCCGGCGATACGGCCACCGGCTCTCTCGGTCGGCGGGCTATCCGAAGCCCGCCAAGATGGCTGGACCGCGTGTCACCCTCCCACGGAATACCCCGCTGGGTCAGAACCAGCGTGGGTCGGGGAGCGCGGTCCCCCATCCCCCGGATGCTCTAACGCTAAGGGCGTGCTGAGCGAGACACGACACCTTCTTGGGTCCCCGCTCGCACTCGCATGCGTTGGGGACCCGAACCTTTTAAGGGGCCAGAGTCCGGGCGAGATCCCGGTTCTGACCCCTTGCTCGACGGCGGCGTCGGGCAATCGCTGGGCGGAGGGAGGAATATACCCTCTCCCTCGCCCACGACGCCGCCTGCTTCTGCGAGATGGTGGACTCGCAGAAGTCGAGCATCGCCTTCCAGGACTCGTCGCTCTCGAGCATCGACGCCACGACGCCCGGGAGCGACAAGTCCGGTCCTATTTGTCGGACCAGGACACACCGCTGCTGCTCCCATGCGGGGCAGAGCGCGAGCGTGTGCTCTGGTGTGTCCCGGTCGCATCTCGTACAGTGATGGCACCTCGTCGTCGGCTCTGCCTGTATCAGGTGCAGATACCTTCCGAAGCACCCGTGCCCGGTCAGCATCTGCACCATCCAGAAGGTGAGGCGTCCACGTTTGCCACGACCCACCCAATCCTTGAGGACGGGGCGGATCGCCTCGACGGTCCGCAGACCCCAAGTGGGGTTAGCGAGTCGCCGTTCCCACGACTCCATTACGGACCGCCGAGATTGAACCTTCCGGTCCCGGACCGCTTCCGGCAGGATACGCACCACGCCCCGGGCGTGAAGGTCGCATCGCCAACGATAATCGTCAGCGAGCGCCTCCGCCTCCAACTCCCAGGGCGGCGTCCCCGCCAGCACGCACGCCGCCTCAAACGCGACGGTGCGGTACCCGCGGATGACCCTGATGGCTACGATGCGCTGTGGCCGACGCAGGCACCGGGCAACAGTTGCCCGAGTGCGAGGCTCGGCCCAAACGGGCGCACCGTACAGGGCCATCGAGCGCACTACCCCCGCGTAGAGGCGGCGCACGGCGTGGCTGGGTCCCCCGATGTTCGGAAGCAGCCGACCGAGATGGCCGGCCGTCCTCACAAGACGGGGAACCAGTGCCTCGAAATGGGTCCGGAAGGTCCAACGGCTGTCCAGCACGAGGCCGAGGTACCTGAGATGCACCCCGACCTCGATTCGGACGCCTCCAACTATGACGTGGGCGTCGACGGGCGGTACCGCCCTTGCCCTGTGAAACCACAGGGCCTGGGACTTATGCAGCGCCACGTCGAGGCCCAGCCTTCTGATTCTGCCGACGACGAGGGCCACCCCCGCTGTGGCAAGACGGGCAGACTCTCTGTGGTCGTCCCCCCGGGCCACGACCAACGTGTCGTCTGCGTAACAAACGACGCTAAGGCCCGGGAGGAGGGCGCCCCTCAGCACCCAGTCGTACCCGATATTCCACAGGAGGGGTCCAAGAACGGACCCCTGTGGAACACCGCGCACGACCTGGAACCGGTGCAAGGTCCCACCGTACCCGGTACATTCGACCGACCTGGCCTCCAGGTAGGAGCCGATCAGCCGGCGGAGATAGAGGGGCACTCCGTGCCTCTCCAGTGCCCCCCCAATCACGGACCAGGGCAGGGTGTTAAAGGCGTTGGCGATGTCGAGCGACACCGCCAAAGCCACCCCACCCTGGGAGACGGCCTCCTCCGAGAGGGCCCGGACGCGTAGAATAGCATCTACGGTCGAACGACCCCCCCGGAAGCCGTACTGCTCCGCCGACAGATCGGGTCCAACCCCGACCAGGTGCTGAACGATGCGGGCAGCCAGAACGCGTTCCAGCAATTTGCCCACCTCGTCCAGCAGTACGATGGGACGGTAACCGGCGGCTGAGTCCGCCGGGCGCCCCTCCTTACGTAGGAGGACCAGTCTGCCCGTCCTCCAGAGCGAGGGAAACCGTCCCGACTCCAGGCATGAATTGTACAGCCTCAGAAGTCGGTCCCCCAGGGCATTGAGGGCCAAGGCGAGGACCCGGCCGTGGATGCCGTCCGGGCCGGGCGCCGTGTCTTTCCTGCTCATTTTGACCACGGCTTCTTGGAGCTCATCTTTGGTGATGTGAGGCACCACCTCAGCAGTGGACTCACCGCCGGTGTGATCCGGCGGCTCACCCATAGCAGGCGGAGTGAATCCGTCCTGCTCCTGCGGGAACAGCGCCGAAACGATGTCCCGCAGCTGCTGAGGCTGGAGACGCTCGGTCAGGGGAGGGGCCCACGGGCGCAGCTTGTCGCGCACCGCTTTATATGGGCGCCCCCACGGATCGTCGTCGAGCGTCCCCAAAAGAGTCTCCATATACCTCTCCTTGGCCTGCTGCATGGCACTCCTCGCTTCAGCGTACTCGCCATACAGCCGGGCCTCCTCCTCCGCGAACGCGACGGGATCGTCGCGACGCGCGAGGATACGGCGGCGATGTCTGGCGCACCGGCGCCTCGCCCGGACGCATACAGCACGAAGCTGCGCTATCTCGGGCGACCACCAGTACGCCGACCTGTTAGAAGACCGAGGGCTGACCCGGGGCATCGAAGCATCGCTGATGCGATGCATCGTGTCCCGGAGCCACAGCGCCTCGGCCTCCACATCTACAGGGTGTGGACGCATAGGCGTCCACGCCGCCACCGTCGAGGCTTCCATCAAGCGCTCCTTGTCCAGGAGCTTCAATGCCCATCTGGGGAATGACCGGGGCGCAGTTCCGCGGGCGACCGCGGTTGTCGTGGAGGCGGAAAGATCAAACCGGATGTACCGGTGATCCGACAAGGATTCCGCCTCCACCAACACCTCCCAACCGCGGATGCGCTGTGCGATGGCAGAGCTCGCGAACGTCACGTCCACGATGGACTCGCCCTGCCACCGCACGCAAGTCGCGACCGACCCTCTGTTCATAATACAGAGTCCGGTCGCGACCGCCCACTCCTCCAGTCGCCTACCCCGAGGTTCGGAGCGGGGGCAACCCCAAGCGACTGACTTCGCATTGAGGTCCCCCGCCAGTATCACCGGGCCGGGAGCGGAGCGCTGAGTAATCGCTCCGATCCCGCCCAGCAACTGTTCGAACTCGAGAATAGGTCGACTTGGAGGGAAGTACGCCCCGATCACGACGGTGTCTTCCATCTTTACCGCGACGAACCCTCGTCCCCTGGCCACCATTACCAGGGGCGGGATCGCCGCGGCTCTTCTTACGTGGATGGCCGCCAAGCCGCACTCGTCCCCGAACCAGCACTCATCTGCCGGGGGGATAAAGTACGGCTCCGCGACCACCGCTACGTCGATTGACCACTCCGCCATGCTCTGGAGCAAAATGTCCTGAGCCCTGGCGGAGCGGTTCAGATTCCCTTGGAGGAAGCGACGGGTGTGATCCATTACGGTTGGACCACATCCATCGCTCCCTCCCCTTCTCCATCGCCCCCGCCTTCGGGCGCACTAGGCGCCACGGCGGGGTCCGAAATGCCGGCCGGTACTCCCCCGGCCGATCTCTTCTGTTGGCGCCGCTTGCTCTTGCGGCGCCTGTTGCGTTCGGTATTTGCACCGGACGGGGAGCAGGCTTTGCCTCCCGCCCGGTGATCGGCCTTGCGCCCGGCCGCCGCACACAACGCACAGTGCGGGGCGGCCGAGCATACGGTCGCTTTGTGTCCGGCCTGACCGCAACGGAAACACAGTCCGCTGCGGTCTACAGTGCTGGTGCACCTGGCGATACTATGCCCCGTGCCGAAGCACTTGAGGCATCGCCAGGCGCGTGGCTCCAGCTGCCGCACGTGGGCTGCAACCCAGCCCACGCGCAGCCTGCCGGGATCCCCTGCTGGCCTTCCGGGCGGAGGAGTTGGCAGGGAGTTGGCGGTCTCAACCGGGCATCGCACCCATACGGAGCTGGCCCCGGTGTAGCCTCGGCGAAGTTCGCCCACGGCTACGTTCTCCGGGGCACATTTGCCCTGGGCAGCGATGGCCGCCACCACCTCCTCCCTGGTGGTGCAGTCGTCCAGGCCGGTCACCCGCAACTCGGCCATCTTGACCGGCCTGTGCACCCTGACCTCTTCCTCCGGCCACACGACCCGGAGGCCCGATGCTAGACGATCGGCGACAGCACCACTGTCGGCGCCGCCGGGACACTCCAGCAATCGGGCCCCATTGGCCGTGTGCCGGATGCGGAGGCCATCCTCCGCCCCTATCGCTGCCAAGTCGATGGCCGCGCGCGCTTTCGCCATGACGTCGGGGTAATTCAACCCCTTCGCCTGGCCGGCAGGCAGCAGTGTGACCACCACTGCAGCCCGCCCTGGCGCGCGCGGCTTCTTCTTGGACTTCTTTTTGTTCCTCTTTCCGGCGGCGGGTGCTCGACCCTGCAGGGGAGCAACCGCAGCCGCCGGAGTCTTGTTCTTGTTTTGGGCAGCGGTCGGCGCCCTCTGCGTTTGAGGGGTCGCCTTGGCCGCTGCCTGCGTCTCAGTTTGTGGTTGGGCCGGGGTGGCATCGACCCTCACCCTCTTTGCACCCCGCTTCACCACCTCGGTCCAGCCCACATCCATATTGGATGGAGGCGGGGGAAGCGGGCGAGGTTGTGGGGGTGGAGCAGCAGTTTTAGCCCCGCCACCCCCGTTCTTCTTTTTGTTGGTCCGGGTGGGACCGGCTGGTGCCGGACCCGGGCGTACGTCCGGTGAGGCGAGAGCGACGGGACGCGGCGCAGGTGTTGCGGCGCCGCGTAGGGCCGCAAGTTCAGCCCTGAGTTCGGCAATCTGCTTGCCGAACTCCGCCGTCAGCTCTCGCCTGATGCGAGCAGCCATCTCATCCGGGGATTCGATGGTCTGCTGCACCCTAGCTCGCGGTGACGCGAGTCTTTTCTCCTTCCGCCCCGGCAGCCATTCGCTGTCGGTCTCCTTGGCCCGCGTCGGCGCCTTGGCCGGCGGCGGAGGAGGAGGAGGAGGAGGCGGTGTAGGCCGCGCCTTTCGTGGGGCGCGCGCCGTTCCGCGTTCCCGTTCAGCCTCGGCCTGTTCAAAGGCCGCCAGCTTCTCTCTAAGGAGAGCTACCTCGGCCGACGACCTCTGCAATTCCGACCGCAGCGCGGCGTCCCGACTGATGGCCGCCGAGACAGTAGGCATTATCCTCTCGGTCTCGTCGGCCACCTGCCGCCACCACCGCGCGTAGGCCGGGCGCATCCTTATGGTTTTGCTCGTGGCCGCAGAAGCGGCCTGGCGCCTGATGGTCTCCAGGACGACGACGGGGCTCTCTGAGAGCTCCCCGTCAGTCGCCTGAGCCGAAACAAACGACTCCATCGACGGCGCCGGTGAGGCGGAGGTCTTCCGCTGCTCCTTCTTCGTCTCTTCGGTGGTGGATCGCCTCGTGGGTCCTCGCGGCGTCTCCTCTTCAGAGGAGGCGGACGAAGGCCCACTGCTTTCCGAGGTCCGGCGCGTCGCGGTCTTCCGCTTGCGCCGGCCTCTCCCACCCTGCTCGACAGAGCAGGCATCGCTCGCGACAGTACTCGCGCGCGATGCCCGCCCTGACCCTACGCCAGAGGCATTCTCCGTCACAGGGGCCTGGTCGCCCACCCCTGTGCGGGCTTCAGCGATGGACTCGAAGTCCATCACTCGCCGAGAAGTCGGCGGGAGTAATCGCACTAGTGCGATTACCCCCGGGCACCCAACCTCACGGCCGCTCTCCCGTCACTGTTTGGCACCACCCGGGGACCACGTGTGGGGTTAGCCTTCTAGGAAGGTGGTAGTCCCACGGACGCCAGTGACGGGGGCCCCCGCGCGGATCAGCTAGTCCGGTATGTAATTGTTTATTATTGGTGTGTGAGTAAATTGATTTATTTGCTCATTTTTTACATTATATTTAAAAAAAAACAATCACAAGAAAATAAATTAAAAAATAAAATATAAAAAACAGAGGGCCACTGGAGACGCGGTCTACGACCCAAGCCATCAGTGGTCAGGGCTCAAGAGAGAGGAACCTCCTCACAATACGTGCCCTGTCAAGAACCCGCCTTTTGAATCAGGCCCTTTACCCAGCCGGGGAGCGAAAGCTTCTCTAGATGACGGTCGAAGCTTTTCGCTATTAGACCGTGCACAGATACAACGATCGGAACAATGATGGTCGATTCAACACGCCACATGTCGGTCACCTCGTGGGCCAGGTCCAAATATTTTAGCAGTTTTTCTTTTTCTGCCTTCACAAGGTTCTCGTAATGTGGAATGGTGACATCGATCAGCACCGCCCGATGCGCATCCCGATCTATTATCACTATGTCAGGCTTATTGGCAACAATAGTCCTGTCAGTGATAATAGATCGGTCCCAGTAGAGCGTTACATGACCATTATCGAGAACAGGCTGAGGCCAATACTGGTAATAAGGTACAGCGGCTTCAACGAGGTCGTATTTCAGAGCAAGTTGTTGGTGGATAATCTTAGCTACCTGGTTATGCCTATGCAAGTTGAGTAAATTGATTATTATTAGTAGTTTTCTAGTTTTATAATAGGTTATTATTCTTGTATGATGTACCTACTTGTACAAGGACGAATGGATGGACAAGTGAGCCACTACCACGTCTTCATGAACATTTACTCGTATGTATACTATAGTAGAGTTCTTCCAGTCAAGACAATGCAGTGCCCAACTGCTGCATAGCCTATAGATAGGTCTTATGAAGAAGCTAACTAAAATCAAATGTCAGGTTTCATTAAAATCCATTCAGTAGTTTTTACGTAAGAAACAAACATCCTCACATATTAGTTATATTAACAGTTGCACTATGCTATATATTCGTGTATAACATTCGGATAGTAACAATATGCCCTTCAAAGATAGCGTTAATTAATATTCTAATATATATTATCTTGAATCATAAACGTGAGGTACACAGTACATAGGTGTGAGGCAGTAGGTATGTTACTATGCGTGTATCAACCGCTAAGCTCCTCATATATCAGTAGTCAGTATCTACTGATTAGATACAACGACCTACCATATTGTTATGCAAAAATATACACGTTTTAGATACTATCTTTTCATATGTTATTTTTTAATAGTTCTGATCAGGGCAACGTCTGAGTAAGGAAAATAGTTTGTTACTCAAGAAAAATCACTAAAAACTAGCCTTTTTTGCAGTTAAGATCAATTTTCACGAAGATAGCTACTGAGTTAACATAATATGCATAAGTTTCATTCACTCGGAATAAACAAAAGATATTCATTCATAAAATAGTGTAGTTTTGTTATGTGTACATTGTACGTGTATAACAGTTAAGTTTAATAATAATTTCATTAATTAGTAAGAGGAAGGTAAGCGTGAAGAAGAATATATCCTCCTCAGTTTCATTGATAGAACATTTCTAATCTCTATGAACGTCTGCAGTGAAAGATGTCAATTGTCAACTTAGAAAATAATATTGTTATTGTAATTTTAAAATATGAATATAGGACTTTTAATGTCTATTGAAGAGAAGCAACAGTATAAAAGTCTTTCCTTTATACAATATATATTATATTTTACTAGCTGACTCGCGCAACTTCGTCTGCGCCGAAAAAAAAAATAAGGGTGGACTACCCTTAACATTTAGGGGATGAAAAATAGATGTTGGCTGATTCTCATAGGTACCGGATAAGCACAAAAAATTTCATCAAAATCGGTCGAGCCGTTTCGGAGGAGTTCAAGTTCGAACACCGTGACACGACAATTTTATATATTAGATATTGATATTCTAGTATGTTCTATGTAGGTATGTATGTAGTATCCGTATGGAAGTTATAATATCCGCGAATTCTAGTGCTTAATCCATACAATAAAATAAAAGTGCCGAGTTCAAGTATGCATACTCGTTCATAGCAACCCTCACTTGAGGAGTTACCCCTCTGTAATATGTAACCCCTTCTTGTCAACCTCATATTAAACAGTACAATTAGACACACACTTGTTCCGGTCGTGTTGTCTGTCTGTAGGTCACTGCGACATTGTTCCATATAACCACTATATAACTGTTATCAACGTAATAAATGTTTTAAAATATCTTTCAATATATGGACATCTATAAACCGATATAAAACTCATCAGAAATAACAAGGAAATATATTGTTTCTGCATTTTAAGTAATAAATATTTTTAATTTTTTTAAGTTTATGAAATCGTATTGTTTTCTTCAATGTACTAATTATGAACAAGTGCAGATATAATGAGTCCATCTTGTTATCAAACCCGTGCTCCTCGAGGCACGTGAGCACTGCGCCGCTAAGCCATCATAATAACATGTGATTATTGAAATCATCCGCATTAATACGATTGTGTTGATTGATGACATGCACACACACACACACACACACATGATTAGGATGATCACCTGATATATTCTACTAGATGACCCTCGCAACTTCGTCTGCGTCATAAAGGGGTTCAAACAGTACTCGCAATGCCGTCGAGTTATTATTTTCGCGGCTCGCTGAGTCCCACATATTCGTTGCGTTTTATACTCGTGATAACTTCTAAACGAAAAGTCCGATTGGAGTAAAACAAAAAGTAATTTAATTCTATATTAATACTCTTGATAACAAAATACTTAATTTGGATAAGGGTTAATATAACGATACTCATTTAACGTTAAATTCAATCTCGGAACGAAATATTAAATTTTAAAAACATAAAAGTGGTTATTGTGACTAAACCATGATAGTTAGATATATGCTGTCGCGGACTTTTTTGTTTGTATCCAAAAGACCTAAAAACCCGTAGTACATCATTTTGTTCTATTGTCAATAGTTTTTGCAGTGTACGCATAAATAGGTTTTTGATTTTTCACCTTTTGTTACATATTCGATATTTTCATGCGGATCCCTAATTTTTTTGAAAATAAAATATAGCCTATAATAACCTTCCTCGATAAATGGACTTTCCAACAGTGAAAGAATTTAAATCGGACCAGTAGATCCTGAGATTAGCGCGTTCAAACAAACAAACAAACAAACTCTTCAGCTTTATAATATTAGTATAGATTAGTTCTCACTTATCATTATACAGTGCAGGACCTTGCACTAACAAATCAATAATACGTTTATTGCATTGACATTCTGAATATTTGGTTTCTCTTGTTTCACCAACAATTTGAAACATTTCAATAAAGTGTTGGTTTAATTTATCTCGATTCAAAAACTCGACAAAACCTACAGATTTATAATATTGTCTATGTAAAATAAATTCACAAGTCTCTAAAAACATTTTAATAATACTATCTAACGCTACTCCAGAACTTTTCTTTTTAATGTCCATTAGACATATCTTCGCTTCTCTACGTGTATATTTTTGATTTAACTAATGTGTGCCCTTTTCACTTAAATGTATGACGTATACTCGCATGTGTGTGTATGTATGAGGAGATCTCGAGACATTTTTCGGTGTTTGATTCCGCAAAAGGAAGTGTCACTCGCGGTGTCGCGGTGTTGCGGTGCAAGACGTTTCAATTACACCTCGCTTTACAGAGAGAGATACGTCGCCACAGCTAGGAACATCATGTTCCTTTTAAATGAAACTTTTAAGGTTTTGTTTGTCGACTTAAGACATAATATTAACCACTAAAAACAAATTTACAACTTGTATACGATAGGGGTTGTTTGTTGATTATGACGTTTAGATAAACAAGAATTACGAAAACAGGACCAAGAAATAAAAATTCAATAAAATTTCTATTAATATTAATTTTGAAATCAAAGAACCTCCAACATGTCGAGTTCCCCGTGTAAATATCCTGTCGATCATATCGCAGTAATTATAGATTTTCTCGTCGATTGCATATCAGTATGAATTAAATATGGAATAATGTAGATCGTTACAAAGGTACATGTGTGTAGATCTGTATCGCGGTGGGTTTGTTGGAGTACGTGTGAGTGGAACACGTTTCATTTGATATCGTCGCTGTGTTGTCTCGAGAATATGTATTTCCCACTGATATGTAATTAATTAACTAATTTCGTGTCGACGTTATTATAATTATCATTACTTTGATCACTATCGCCTATTTATTTACTTCTTTAAATTGCAAGATCTAATTAGATGATATAGAATGATTGCTGCGATATGTTTGTTAATTACGTATTATCTTTGGTTTGTTCTGGACTAACATTAATTAACATTTTTAACAAGAAGGTCGGTGAGTTATAATGAGGGAGGTCATCAGTATACAAGGAAGAATTGTTCAATGCCACCTCCAGGGAAATTACCCCTTTTATTGCTTTTTTATGGAATGTCTGCTTGATGAGGGACAGTTCTAGAGAGACGTCTATGTCTTGATAATAGACTCACTATCTCACTGATATTTTTCTATTACTGTCGATACTTCACAATTTATCTTTTGCACTCCATCAGTAAGTAATCTATGACTGCTTTTATCTTTCATCATTTTATTTTTATTCCTTCTGTAAAATCACGCCGTAGATATCATTTTACAACATGAAACTCATTTACATAAATACCTACAGACTGCTTTGGAAAAAATAATAATATAATATGTTTATTGCATTCTTGGTTTGTGTTATCACAGCTCAGAATCTTGATCATCGTCATCTTTATCATTCAAATAAAGATCGTTATCACTATAGTACCAGCTGTTGTAGCATGTTATATCTATTGAAGTGATAGTGACACTGACAGAATTATATCTGAAGAGATGTCAGGTCCCAGAGTGTCGTGTGTCGCTCTCCGACTCACAGACACGAGTGTCGCGACACCAGACACCACGACACTTGAACTACACGATCACACATCGACACATATCTATCAAATCTGTATTACTCCTAGCTCTTCTCTATTTTAATATTTTGTTTAATTTTATGGCCTTGAGTTTGTAATACTTGCTATTATTGGCAATTTTATATGATGGTAAGTATAGGATAATAATAGTTTAGTTAATAGTATAGTGTAATAGATTAGTTGATGTTTGATTTCATTTAGATCCTTCGTGACTTATTTTTGCCAAGCAGCTGTAATCCAATGCAAATTTTATATAAAGTAACTAGTTTATTTGACGAGAATTCTTACAATAATAATGGTTTTTAATAATTCTGCCATTGTGATGTTATTTCATATTTATAAGAAAAACCATGGAATTATTGTATTTCATTTTCTTTTTAATTTGTGTAATTTTCATACTTTATTTTGTGTGTTTTCATGTATTCATATGCTAAGTTTTAGTCTTTATACCCTTTAAACGTTTATGGTAATGCTTTTGCACTGTCCTTCACAATACAGGCTCGGCCTAGTGTGAAGGTCACTAGTATACTTTCTTATGTAGCTTAAAACCATGTTAGAATGTACTTTTTTTTTTTTATTGTTATTTCTTTTGTAAGCTTGCAATTCACTTTCCTTATTAATAAATAAATAAATAAAATAAAAAAAAATAAGTCGCATGTTCATGTGTAAATCGATTTCCAAGTATTTATACTCGATTTAAAAACTTTTCTTTGAGATCTCGTTCCACGTAACGGTTGTTACAATCAAAGAGAATCCGTGATGTGGTTCTTATGCGAACTCGTGTCAAACATTCAAAACTCATATATTGTACTCACAAAATTAATTAACTTAAATGTAATGCTACAAAAGTATGTATAAATGAATGGCAATACGATTATGAACTAAATAAACCTAGGATTTTAAATTGTTAAAAGTCCTAGCAAAGCTACTAAATGTGGAACCTTCAAACGGCTCTCCTGTAAAATTGCGTTGTGCCACTTGTACTAGTATGGTGAGTATATTAGCTTGTGTTAGTACCGTGGCGATAGTTTTCAACGAAGACTATTGTTCACCTCGTCCACGATGGCGGCGGGGGCGGAGGCGACGTTGTGTGTTCATAACTTTATTGTTTCCTTCAAACTGTCAGTTTATACTACAAGTTGTAAACTTGAGAGCTCATTAATTATTATAGTTCGTATCGATCCTTCACCGAGCTACTGGTAACTAGGATCAGGTATCAACCCACAGCTTTTCGAAGTTGAGGACATACTAAATAATAGGTTATCGCCTACACAGTGATCACGGTCTTAATAGCATGGATAAGTTAAAGCAAGTGAGATATTATATAGTAGTACAGCCGCTGCACGCCTTCCTTACATCCTCCTCTCTAGTATCTAAACCAACAATTGTGGAAAATGTCTTGATGATCAAATAAATCATCAAAGTTAAAAGTTTTAGTTTTCAGTAACTATGTAGCAAATTTCATACAAATTTTACTACTGTCAAGAATATCTCTATTACTTGATATTAGCCTCCTTGTATATTTTTCTATATAATAATAATATGTTTGTATGGTAACAAAAATATCCTCCTAAAATGCCTCCATGTGTTAACCATAAATTAATATTTTTGCAATATATTTGAAACTTTATAATATTAGTATTATTAACGAGCAGCAAAAAGTGCAGAATTAAAAAAGACAACACAAAACACGAAAAAACAAAACTGATGCTTCGTATTGAAACAGCGGCTCAGTTCTGTACGATTCTTAAATCACAAGGAACGCTCTTAGTACTTAATAATAAAAATATATTATTAATAAAATATAATACATAATATTATTATAATTTTTGTAAATAACACAATCATATTAAATACGTCACTTATCGACGGTTATGGTATGTTGCAATTATGATATTGGCGCCCAACGTGGGACAACTAAAACTCATACAACTATGATCATATTGCTTATTAATTTAATCAAACGAGTGACATATCAACATAAAACTTATACGGAAAGTCTGTAAATTTAATAAGTCTGTAACTATGTATGTTAAACTTTTGTTTCAAGTTTATACTACTTAGTAAATAAAAAGTATAATTATGATATACCTTCAAAAGTAAATTCCAAGTGCTGTGATAAGTCAATAACACTGTTCACTACACTATTACAGAAGTCACTCTTTATGTTTTCACAGAACAACACGACAGGATCGCGCTCAAAGTTCGGAAGAGGACGTGACGAGTGTGTCGGTGTTGTGACGCACACACGCACACAGGACGCGCGTCCGACACGCGGGATCGGCGCAGCGCTACTGCCGGAGCCCGAGGGAACCAGCCGCCCGCACCCCGCCCCGCGCCACCCCGACCACGGGAACCTCTGCCAGAGGGACAGCGAGGGGGAGGGTGCGGGGTGGCGGGAACACTCGCTCCAGTCTTCGGGGAAATTTTGACGAATGACATTTTCGTAACGTCACAGTTTGAGAGCTAGACGTAGAATAGCGGCAACCATTGCATCAGCGACCTCCGCGGTGACGTCGACCGAGGGATGCACTCCGCTAATTGCGCTTGTAATGAAAACCGATGCGACGCGTCGGAGGGAAGGAGCAAACTTGCTATTAGCGTTATTAACGATATTGGAGATGTGAACTTAACACACAAACTTGCAGTTCGTCGCCTCAGTGCTTGTTTGGCCTATCTGCACTCGAGCAAATTTTACAGGAGACGTTTTTTTTGTTTTATTTATTAACTAACGTTTAATTTTTTAATGTGATACTTCATATAAATACACGAGCTACCCACAAATTGATTTATAAAGAAATAATATACAATAGTTTATGATTCTAGCGTATTTTACATGTTTTGTGTGACGATAGGCCAAACGTGCACTAAACATTTTTCGGATGTTTACTTACAACAAACGTGCACTGAAGATTGACCAAAGGATTGTGACAATTTTCCGTGCTTGTTTGTGCTAAGTGCTAATATTGTTGATACAGGATGTAACTTTTTAATTAGTATAAGTTTTACTGCCGATTTCGCTTGTTCCGTTGTGTATATTATTTTAAAATATGACCAACTTCTCGATTTTTGTTTGATGGGTTTTTTGCGCTTGAAGCGTCCTGGTGAGTATTTTGTCTGTAGATGAAGGTCAAGGTCTGATGATGGAGCTGGAAGGTGGCAACAGAAACTCTGTCAATAAGCAAGATAACCTCATCGTGTCTAGATTTTAATGAAGCGTCTTGATGAGTTCTTTGCATAATCATGAATGTCAAGGTCTGATGATGCAGCTGGAAGGTGGTTACAGGAACTCTGTCAATAAGCAAGATAATGACATCGTGTTTAGGCTATAAAGAAGCGTCTTGATGAGTTCTTTGTATAGACATTCATCTACATTCATCTACTGACAAAGTTGTAACCACCTTCCAGCTCCATCATCAGACCTTGACATTCATCTAGGGACAAAGTACTCACCAGGACGCTTCATAAGAGCCTAAACACGATGAGGTTATCTTGCTTATTGACAGAGTTCCTGTAGCCACCTTCCAGCTCCATCATCAGACCTTGACATTCATCTAGGGACAAAGTACTCACCAGGACGCTTCATAAGAGCCTAAACACGATGAGGTTATCTTGCGTGATGACGGAGTTCCTGTGGCCACCTTCCAGTTCCATCATCAGACCTTGATATTCATGTCTATGCAAAGAACTCATCAAAACGCTTCATTAGAGCCTAAACACGATGAGGTTATCTTGCTTATTGACAGAGTTCCTGTAACCACCTTCCAGCTCCATCATCAGACCTTGACATTCATGTCTATGCAAAGAACTCATCAAGACGCTTCATTAGAGCCTAAACACGATGAGGTTATCTTGCTTATTGACAGAGTTCCTGTAACCACCTTCCAGCTCCATCATCAGGCCTTGACAATTGACATTCATCTAGGGACAAAGTACTCACCAGGACGCTTCATCAGAGCCTAAACACGATGAGGTTATCTTGCTTAGTGACGGAGTTCCTGTGGCCACCTTCCAGTTCCATCATCAGACCTTTACATTCATCTAGGGACAAAGTACTCACCAGGACGCTTCATAAGAGCCTAAACACGATGAGGTTATCTTGCGTAATGACGGAGTTCCTGTGGCCACCTTCCAGTTCCATCATCAGACCTTGATATTCATGTCTATGCAAAGAACTCATCAAAACGCTTCATTAGAGCCTAAACACGATGAGGTTATCTTGCTTATTGACAGAGTTCCTGTAACCACCTTCCAGCTCCATCATCAGACCTTGACATTCATCTAGGGACAAAGTACTCACCAGGACGCTTCATTAGAGCCTAAACACGATGAGGTTATCTTGCTTAGTGACGGATTTCCTGTGGCCACCTTCCAGTTCCATCATCAGATCTTGACATTCATGATTATGCAAAGAACTCATCAAGACGCTTCATTAAAATCTAGACACGATGAGGTTATCTTGCTTATTGACAGAGTTCCTGTAGCCACCTTCCAGCTCCATCATCAGACCTTGACATTCATGTCTATGCAAAGAACTCTTCAAGACGCTTCAGTAGAGCCTAAGCACGATGAGGTTATCTTGCTTATTGACGGAGTTTCCGTAGTCACCTTCCAGCTCCATCATAAGATCTTGATTAAGATCAAGGATCCTATATTCAAGATCCAGGATGCAGAATCCAACATTCGGATCCAGGATTCACAGTAAAGAACAATTTACACACAGATTTCGAAAACTCGAATTTTATTTATTTGTATGGAAAACGGGCGTGATACTTGTCTTAACCTGACAATTGGTTTAAAGTTTTTAAATAGAACACCCTGTTTGAAATTCAACTGAGTCAACGGTGAATTAAAAAAAATACGTATTTCTCTATTTTTAGCGGTGTCTGCTCATCTTTGTTTTTATGGTTTGTTGAAGAAATACTTTTAAAATGATATTCAATCAAATTTATGAAAAAAAACCATAATTTAATAAACTATTTCTCATTTTTATGGTGATTTCATGCGAATCTCACTGTGTTTCGAACTACTGTGACGTCATACAAAATGGCGGATACGGCGCTACGCCGGCTGTGATTGGTCAATTGAGTTGCGATACAACAAACAAGCACTGAAATTTTTAAAAACTACCGATACAGCAAACAAGCACGGAATTTTCGTTAAGTGCCGTGTTGAGAAAAAAATTAAAATGAGATTTTTATTGCTTTAGAATTGAAAATTTTAAAAAGTTATTTTACCAGTAAGATGGAAATATAATTCTTTATAATACTGCATTAAAAAGTCATTTTCGTAAAAAATGTCAGATAGGCCAAACAAGCACTGGGGCGACGAGTTGTGATATTTTCTCCTTTAAAGTGACATTTTATAAAAGTATTACCTGTTTTCCTATTTGTAATGTAGGTATAAGTTTAAGGTACCTTTGATGTTTGCCTTAACCTTGTTGAATAACTATACACAGAGTTTCTTCTAGTTAACTAGGGTAGTGAATAATTAACGAAATCAGGGTGTGTCACTTAACGATAGCAAAACTTAGGATTAAGTGTAGATCTTTGTATGTCTAGTGGATGATTATTTCAGCTATTAGTATATTATCTTAATATTGCAGCATAACAATGTTCTGTATGAAGCTTTGTGAAGGTCAGTACAATCCCACATTACAACATAGTAAGATTAAATGTTCATGTTTTATCTTCAGACATATTGTACGAGTTAGTAACGTGTATGTCTATTAGTACATATAACTAAGTTCCCTATTGTACTAAGTTTTCATTTAATGTTTTTCTTTTTTTATTCTTTGTTATTTTATAGTCACACTCCAGTGTTTCCAGAGCGCTATGACTTGTCCTTCTTCCAACTAGGCTTGAAGAAAGTCCTTAAAGGTAGGCCGTAGGTAGCGGCGCCTGACAATTAAGGTTTAAAAATAACTATAACATTTTTTTCAGTCCGTGTAACTAATCTGTTAAATTCTTATAGCTATTAATTTAATAGATACATAGGTAATAACTTAAATGAACGGTACTGCAGTGTTCGGGATAGTTGCGTTCAGTTCTATTTCATTATTACAGAGCAGTGTGTGATGTGTGTCGTATTCATTAGTAACAGTACTGCAGTGTGAGCCGAAGTTTAATGTTGATTTATTTGTAAATTAAAGTGAAATCGATCCGCGCCGCTCCGACTCCTCCTGCGATCTGCTGCCAACGGATTTAGCAGATCATTACTATGACCCGTCACATGCGAACAACTAAACTAGACCTTATGTACATAGGCACAAGGGTCATGTGTAGTGCACATGCAAGTGTATGCACATTGCAAGGGTGATGCGAAGGGACTCCTCACTACATTTGCCTTCAGATTTATCGCCTACATCCCTCCGCAACACAAGACGAAGCAAACAATAAATAGACCTAACAGAAGGAATGTGTAATTGTTATGATTTTGAAGTTACTCGTAAAAATTATATATTATATTTTTGCTACAAGATATCTTGTTGCAACACCTGTATTATAATTGGATTCAGCTGGGTTTCCTGTGCAATGCATAACGTACCATAATATAGCATTGAATCATTGATTAATTATCGAATAACTTTGTGAGTTATACCTACCGAAGATTAAATAGAAGGCAGTGGCGATATACAGAAAAAAAAATATGTCTTACATACTCTAGTTTATCAAATTCGATTAAAAAAACTACAAAAAATAATTCAATGCGGTATATTTAATGAATATAGTCTCCGCATCTTTAAAATAAGGGTGTATTTTGCTAAAAAGATTAATTAAATTGCAACGTTCATTTGTAAACAATGAATTCAAATGTTCATTTCTACATGCCTCGTTAGAAGCAAGTGAGTGTTCTGTGCGTAGTTGTGTTGTGTCCCTCGCGACAGTCACGGACAATAATTGATATATCAGGGTCGCGATAACATTAGCGACACACGCTCCACACACACACATGCACACACACACATGCACACACACACACACATACATGCACACACACACACACACATGCACACGTATTGTGTATAACAATTACTTTTTAAAGTATGGAAGAAATTTTTTCCGTTTTCTATTTGTTAAGCCGTAGTGTAAAATTTAATATATTTCGTTCTATTTATGAATATAATACAATAGGTAACTTAAAATGTTCTGTTACGAGTGTGTAGTGATGCAAGATAAATTCAAAATCAACTTGTTTTATTTTCAAAATTAATGTTCAATTACATGATTATTACTATCGTAAAAAAAACCTACCTCCTGCGTCTCTATCCCGATAGGAATTCGTGAAACCAACTCTACGGTCTTTTGTCAGAACCAAAAAGCAAAGATTACGGTCTAAACTAAACTATTATAATATTATTACGAAGATACGCAGATCATTATCGTTGGTAACTTTACTATTCGAACCACAAGATGATCGCCTTTGAACATACTCATGTTATTGAAGCCGCGCTCAAACTAAAAATAACAACACGTACTCCGAGTATCAACACATTACTCGGCTTAAACTATAATGTTCATAGTTGAAGTATATCTAGTATTAAGTAGTAGTAAAATGTGTGTTAATATCGTTTGTGTGCTGAGTAAAGCCGGGCTAACAGCTAGTGTTTGTTCTAGTAGCGTGCTATCATTAGTTTATTAGTCTATCGGAGCTTATGGAATGTATTAAACATAAAATCGTTATAATATTAGGTATCTTTGTCAAAGCCGTGTAATGTATGAAAAAAAATAATTATAAGGATTTATCATTATCTATCGGCATATATTATTTAAAACAGTGTTACGAATGGTTTATCTGCTGATAGATATTTCAATTCGATACATAATATTGAATGTAGACGAACTGAATCTACATAAACCGTATTGGAGCGACATTGAACACACACCACGAGTATACGAGATACAGTACTGTACTAATAACAACTTATATTATTTATTAATTCCAACAACCTTTTTATTTTATCGCGTAGTGTAGGTACATTATATTATTCTTT
Organism: Trilocha varians; assembly: GCA_030269945.2. Lineage (NCBI taxonomy): Eukaryota > Metazoa > Arthropoda > Insecta > Lepidoptera > Bombycidae > Trilocha > Trilocha varians. Next base: position 11,963,239 of record AP028257.1, read on the forward strand.
CTTTTTTTCAACATATTTTTAGACTGCGAAGAAAGAGCGACCTACACATCTACAGATGAGATTACATAACATTAAAAATTATTGTTTACATACTCAACTTTAACAAAGTTCAACGGCAAATAAAAGATGTTTTTGAGTATGAAACTTAGAACACGCATGTGATGTTGTGTGACGTCACAAGAGAACTGTCAACTTCAGACCCCCCATGGTGACGCTTAGTGTTATTGTGAACAATGTACTTATCTACAGTTCTATATCAAATGTAAAGCGATCAATTAGATTAATTAGGATTAGACGACTTTGGTAATTGACATTAATAACATAACTACATCGCGAATACCTATCTCCACGAGGATAATTGCAATAAATCATAAAAATAATATGTTTTTCTTTAAAAGTCGTATTATTGCCACGTGTTAATCCTATTGACGTATAATTATAATCACGATGATTAATGACTTCATTACCGCGCTTAGCATTTAATATCAACTTGGTTTTCATACTTTAATCTAATCTTTTTGGTTATTTTTGATAACAAGTCTTAGTAATCTGAGATTTATTTGCAAAATAAAATAATTTTTCGTTTTAAGGAAAGTGTTGTTTTGAATAAAGCATACCTATATTAGCAGCTTAGAATTGTTAAACGGAATGTTTGATTTCAGCAACCACTCAACTACACAAAGGGAGATCTACTGTTTCAACGGTAATTATTGAAATAAATAAGTTTTATAATAGACATCAATATTATTCCGTGTTGCGTTACATGTGTTACCGTTCACTACACTACTCTGTCGATACAAGACGCGTCGGATTAAGGACTGGAAGTCTGTATCTTAAACCTTACTCATACATACATACATAGGTAGGTATATAGTTTACATACAGTTTAGTAGTCGATGCTTTGTACAGTTTAGAGCTTTGTTTGTGTGGTTGTTCCTTTAATACATAATAGTTAAGTGGATGAATACTAAGTTATGTTTTGTCAACACATTCATTTTTTGTTAAATTGTATTTTCTACTAGCATACAAGGCGGTCTGGTTGCGTCAATGACGAGAGGATACATACTCCTGGTGACGAGCTCGTCTCCAGGTCCGCGGCGACCACTCCATCAATACACGTCACACCTACAATACCTGTCAATACTAGTGAAGCACGCCCCTCCTCCCCCCTTACTCCTGTACCCATGACCTGCTCCCCTCACCCCCTCGCCCCGCACATCTCAAACCGAGGCTGACGGTTGATTGATTGTCGCCGCGCGGACTCACTCGTGTTTTTTGGTGCGATGCCAAAAGTCGAGGATTATCTGAGTTTAGTTCGGTACAGGATCGTTACGCCGCCCTTTGATGGCATGTCATCATGGGAAACGCGCATTTGTGAGCACATCAACTACTTCCACAAACAACTCTATTGTACGACTATCGTGATGGATGTACTCCTTACTACGGCGACTACGACTCAACAAAACACAACACAATACTGTTCACTGGAACGAGTTTACTTAAAAAATAACTAACAAATAACAAAATAAATTAGGATAAAATAATGTTTAATTTATTATTCGAGGATATAATATCAGCTTAAGGAGGCATAATTGAAGTTTCAAACACCGATTTTTGTTTAAATTAGCTTTGAGTAAAATTATAATATAAGTTGAACCGTACATTGGGTCTTAGTGCATGTCTATGAGCGTGTCTCGTGGACGTGAGCGCCAGGTCCGATGCAGGCGGCGTACCCGATGCGGTGCGGGATGTGGTTCTGCTCGTAGAGGCCGGAGAACAAGTGGTGGTGCGCTCCCCACGCGAACACCGCCACGTCGTCACCGCCGTGCGTCTCCGACTCCAGCGGCACCATCGCCGGGTACCGGTACTCCACCGACCCTGCACACAAACAACATCAACATCAAATACACGTACCTCTCAGTGTGAGTAGCGAGGTGCTAGGTGCCATGTGTCCGGCGTGACTCACTGTAGTCGTCGTGCGTGGTGTCGGCGCGGTGGTCTCCCTCGGGGGGGCGGTACCCGGGCCCGTTCCCGTACGAGAGCGTGGTGTAGGGCAGCGCGTCGTCGCCGAGCGAGTCCGAGGGCCCGAGGATGTCGGAGCCGCGGTGCGTATACCCGCTGAGCGACATGACGTGCGCGTGGTCTGACGTCACCACCACCAGCGAGTCGTGCTCGTCCAGCAGGTCCCGTGCGCGCTGCACCGCCGCGCTCAGCTCGATGGTCTCGTCGAGCGCGAGCTGCGCCTGGTTTTCGTGATGCGCGTGGTCGATGCGGCCTCCCTCCACGAACAGGAAGAACCCGCGCTCGTTGCGCCCGAGCGCTCGGATCGCGACCTCCGTCAGCTCGGCCAGCGTGGGCTCGGTGCTGGTGTTGGCCTGTAGGTGGTACTGCATGTGGCTCGACTCGAACAGTCCCAGCAGGTACTCGGGCTGCTGCTCCACCGCCTCCATCAGCTGCTCTCTATTCCACACGTACTGGTGCGAGGCGCCGCGACCTTCCTTCAAGCTCTTCCACTCCTCGATGAGGTTCCGTCCGTCACCTCGTCTGCCGCGGCCTCCTTCCTCGTCAGTTACCGTGTTAGGAAGGAACTCACGACGTCCACCACCGAGGATAACCTGCAAATAAATTTAATATAGGTAGCTATAGTATCATTTTATTCATTATATGTAAGTATAAGTAATTGCAAGAAAAAATTCTGACTTTGTTACTAGATTTGAATATTGTTAACCTTTAATTCGTTTCCAGGGTATGAGTGTATGAGTTGTTGTGCGATGTCTGGTTGTGTGCATGTGTGCGGCAGGTCGGTGTCGCTCTCCCAGTCGCGGTCGGCGGTGTGCGCGTAGACGCCGGCGGGGGAGGCATGCGTGACGCGGGTGGTGGTCACCACGCCAGCGTCACGACCCGCGCTCAGCGCCCACGCCGCCAGGGACGCCAGCTGGTGCGCCGGCTCCGTGGCCGCGGGACACTCGTACCGCTCTACGTGACCCGACACGCCGATGGTGCCCACGTTCGCCTTCACCCCGCACAAGTAAGCCGACGCGGTGCACGCCGAGTCTGCCACTTGACCGTCCAAGCAGTATGTCTGTTCCCATAATGATAAAATAATGAAGTAAAGGTATTTTAGAGCATAAAATTTTGTATCGAGTTAATTATACCTTGGAGAGTCCGACCGTGGGGAAGTGTTCAAAGGAGAGGCTGTCCTCTTCCCCGGTTTCTCCCTTGCGTTGTCCGAGCAGGGTGCGTGCGGCGGCGAGTGTGGGCACCGACATGCCATCCCCCAGGAACATGACGACCCTCCGCGCGGGTCCGTACCCACGCCCCGCCTCCCCGGCCAGCGCCGCCCGCTCCCACACCCCGCGCTGACCCGCGCTCATCCAGTACTCGGCGTCGCGCTCCGATACGTCGCGTGCGCCGCCCGCTTCCACACTTGCACCTGCCGACCGACGGTGATACCCATCCCTGTCTGAACAGTCACACGCTCAGCAACAATGACTACAACACACAACATGTATAACAATATGTTTAGTATTCACCATAGAGCGGGTCTGCTGCGGCTGCGGCGACGAGCGCCAACACTAGGACAGTCTGGAACCGCATCGTGTCGCCGTGGATCACACCGCGGTACTGACGGCTCCAGGAAACACTAGCTGATACTCTCGAGTGCTGATAACGACATCTCAGTCTACTGATTACTGATCTTATGTGATCAAGTTCATTCAAACAGATAAAGTCGATAGATAGATGTGGAGGACAGCTACTAAATTCGTGACATCACGCTATAGACTAGGTAGGTACTATTGTCTGTTATGCAGTATAGTATACTTTTTGTATGACTTTTTAGGTAGACCTTTCAGACAAAAAAGGATATTCGAAGTTGAGATGTAGTTCCGAACAACCGTTATGGAACACAACGTTAGTAAATCTTGAAATACTGTTCACGAATATTTCGCATGTTAAGAAGAATTTAAGCGAAGTCAATATTATGATGTCATCATATCATTGATTGTTTTTAAAGAATAAATCTATGGATTGGTGCTATCAAGGTACCAGACTGTGTTACGTTTTAATTTTAGACGGGACTATAACACATATTTCAGTGTAATTGTGTTTCAATTTAAAATAAAGGAATTTGTTTAACGAGTGCAAGATTGCTTTATTCTTTCTACGATTACATATCCTGGAAGTCAAAATGAAAAGATCATCTTGTATACAGTAGGTATTACTTTAAGTAAAATTGTGGTCAATGAAGTAAGATAAATGCAATCATTATTATAGGTAGGCTTTTACCTACAAACTACGCAAAGATAATAGTAGTAGGGATGCACCGCGAGCTGCATGTTACATACTTGCTCACTTGCTTCCTTCAGGGAGTGTGTGCTCGTCTGCACCAACGAGTTTATAATATTACGCTAATCATGATAGCTTGGAGTGATCAATGTTCTTTCACAAATCATTTCATCAAACAATCCCTTATCCTTGTTTACTTGTCAAGTCACACCAATAAGACAATCCCGAAACTTGTTATCTACCATGATATATGTTAAGATAAGCAATATAAATATTTGAGAGTGTTATCAATCGATAAGTTCGACTCTGATACTCTGTAATCCATTAGATTATGAGGTAAATGAAGCGGATTATTAAAATAATCGTGATAACCAGAACGCGGCGACGCAAGCCAACATCCTGTACGGCCTACCACTACCTACTGACAGATACACTGGTTGATGATGCTGACACTGTGACTTATCATTATATTGAATTCATGATGCACAATGTAAGCAGGCTCTTCACTTGAGTAGAACTTATTTATTTCAATATTTTATAGTTATTATTTAGGTACTTGAACAATTTGTTTAGTACTCGACTAACGCTGAAACGTCATACCAAAACCCGGAATTAAATATGTATTCTAATTCAGGAACACAATTTGTTTACTTTCTGGAACTTCCTTAAAATAAGATAATCTTATCACAACATAATTCATTTATTTACAGAATTTTAAATTAACAATATAAATTAAATAGTACCATTTAGACAACACAAATTTAAACAGTGATTTTTCTTACAGACTATAAATTATCAGATATGCGTCAAAATTACTCAAAATGAGTATCTACATAATATTATATCACAATCAGCTTCACACTCATCCCATACATCCAGTACAGCAGGAGCGAAGTGTCGCTCTCCTCATTATATCAACTAGTTAGTAAGATACATAGATGATTATAGTAAATATCTATTTAAAGTAAGCGAGTACTGCGGCTAGGAGGAGAGAGAGTGTGGCGGAGAGGCGCGCGGCGGAGGAGCAGGCGTGGTGTCCGGGGCCCATGCAGCCCGCCCACGCCATGCGGTGCGGCACGTGCGTCTGCTCGTACAGACCCGAGAACATGGGGTGATGCACGCCCCACGCGAACACCGGCACGTCGTCCCCGCCGTGAGTCTCCGACCCCAGCGGCACGTCCGTGTGAGTGCGCCAACGCAGGGCACCTGCACACATACACACAGTTAGATCATGTCTACAAGTAGGTACACGACACATACGGGATACAGCATGTTACTTACGGAAGTTGGTGTCGGTGGTGACGTCAGGACGGATGCCGTTCTGCTGCAGCCTGGCGCCGGGACCGTTCGTGTACGAGAGCACCATGTAGGGCACACCGTCGCTGTCGACGTCGCGCGCCGGCCCCAGCACGTCCGTGCCTCGCGCCGAGTACCCGTTGAAGGACATGACGTGCGTGTGGTCGGCGGTCACCACGACCAGCGACTCGGCCTCATCGAGCGCGGCGGTCGCGACCTGCACGGCCTCGTCCATGGCGATGGTCTCGTCGAGCGCGAGGTGCACGAGGTTATCGTGGTGCGCGTGGTCGATGCGTCCTCCCTCCACGAACAGGAAGAAGCCTCGTTCGTTGCGACTGAGCGCGCGGATGGCGACGTCGGTGAGCTCGGCGAGGGTGGGCTCGGTGCTCGGGTTCAGCTCCAGGTTGTACTGCAGGTTGTTGCCCTCGAACAGACCGAGCATGTACTCGGGCGGGGAGGAGGCCAGCTCCATCAGCTCGTCTCGGTTCCACAGGTACTTGTATGTGACGTTGAGCGCTGCTTTGTTGTCCTGCCACTCTTGGATCAAGTTGCGTCCGTCAGTTCTCCTGCCTTGAGTGCCTTCCTCGTCGGTTTGTGTTGTAGGTAAGAATTCTCGTCTTCCACCACCGAATATCACCTGCAAAATAAAAGGTAAACCTTGAAGTATCGTATTATATTACATTCATAATAATATTTTATATTATTGCTATGTACCTAGATTAAACAAAAGCAGTAAATAATACCTTGAATTGATTTCCAGGAGCCATGTTCACGAGTTGATGAGCGATGTCGGGGCATCGGTCGATGTCATGTCCAGCGCCGGTCACGTCGATGTCGCTCTCCCAGTTCCTGTTCGCAACCTTAGCGAACGTACCGGCCGGGGACGCGTGGGTGATACGAGTCGTTGTCACTATACCTGTAATACGACATATGACAACATATTATTATAATGATATACTATCACGAGTCATTATAATATCATTATATTTTGTTAAATTGTGGTGGTATTATTATACTGACCGACATCTCTTCCGTCGGCGAGGGCCCACTCAGCGATGGACTGCACTCGTCTGGCGGCCACGGTGGAGGCCTCACAGTCGTGACGAGGGACGGCCGCCGTCACACCGATGGTGCCCTGGTTGGCCTTCACTCCGCACAGGTACGCGGTCGCCGTACACGATGAGTCGGGGACTTGCGAGTTCACGCAGTAAGTCTTCACAACAATATAATTATCGTTAGTACGTCATATTCAATCAATTACAATAGATTCTGATCATAATTTAATGTCATTTAATCTGTAGTTTACAGAGAAATATGGATAAAAGGATAGAAACCTTTGCCATTCCGACGGTAGGGAACTCCTCGAAGGAGAGCTTGGCCTCCTCTCCAGTCTGTCCTCGTCTCTGCCCGAGCAGAGTGCGCGCGGCGGCGAGCGTAGGCACCGACATGCCATCCCCGAGGAACATGACGAGGTTCTTGGCGTGTCCGGCGGGGGAGCGCGCCCCCTGCTGGTCGCGCCGCTCGATGGTCGCCTGCGCCTCGTTTACCCAGTAGCTGGCCTCGGTCTCGGCGAGGTTGCGCGGCGCCACGCTCGCTCCTCTCAGCTCCGGGTGGTACCGGTCCTCGGCGGTCACCATCACCGCCGCCACCGTCAGTATGACCGCTAGTCGTGCCCTCATTGTGCCAGTCTCCTGTCTACTGCGGCGCTTCCTGCCTCGCGACCTTTTTAATATTTCTCGTATCTAATCTTCACTCTTAATCCGAGATGAACGAATCAATTACACTGTTAAACCATATAATCATAAATAGGTCTGCGTGCGTCGTGCCCCGATACTGTCCACAGCGCACGCAGCGGCCCGGTGTCGCGGTCACTACACACAGACACACTCATATCACCACACGAGTACATCATTATGATTCGTTAACTCTTCATTAGTTCACTTATAGATTCCGATTAAACATTATTGCTTTCGAATATGGACATTGGATTAGATAAGAATCCAATAAAAACAGTGCAAACACGTGTTTTCAATGAGTGTACGTATGTGTCTATCGTACTGATAGTACGTGGACACTCGTTCATTACTTCTACCCGTAGTATATGACTACGGCTTCGTAAAGCCTACGATGTATTGTAACTAATACCGTTTGTCGTGTTGTTCTAACCATGTTCAAACCAATCGACTCTCTTATTACAGAGATAGTTTACTTGATTTAATATGCAGTAAAATATCTGTTTTTATTCTTAAAAGATTTGTTTTTTATTTTATAACTATTTGTGTTTACCTATTTGTTTCATAACAATATAATATTTTATTGTAGTTATTATGCTAGTTAAAAGATTAGGTCGTCTGCAATAAGGAGAAATAAAATATGATGGAATTAAAGTTTTTGTTATAACACGCTTCCGATGCGTTCACACACGGTATCACATCATGGCTGCAATCCGAATGTTAGTTAATTTCGTAATATTTTTTTAAAATATCTACTCACTTTATTGATATTACTTAATAAATTTCTTAAAAATAATGTACTTATAATATTAGAATTACAAAAATGAAAACGACCGACTACCATTTCCCAGACATAGCATAAAAACTACCAGTCAGATCTTGATCAAACTTATACGAGATAATGCTCAAAATTTCTGCTTTCTGACAGAAAAAAAAATGATCGAAATCGGTTCATATAAAAAAGAAATACACGCAAAACGGCATAGCAAATTGTGAAATTATTACACAAATACACATTTTTAAAGTAAGTTCAAAAGTACTAGTCCGATCTCAAAAAAAAGTATGGGAGCTAAGTTCGACCGTTACCTTTCATCTGACATCGGAATTATTCAAATCGGTTCACCTAAACTAAAATTATCGAGGAACAAACCAAAAAATATCAGCGCTATTGCTTTATATTATAATATACTAGATGACCCGCGCAACTTCGTCTGCGTTACAAAGGGGTTCAAAAATTGTAGCATATATATAGGCACGCGCCGCCCGGCGCAAACAACTACGACCCTGCATTTTAAATTTGTAATATCTTCGGTAATATTCACTTAAATTACATGCTGTAAAAAGCATATTGATCTATAATAAATGCACAATTTATTTAAGGTACTTAATTGGATAAGGATTAATGCTATATTGTTTAAAATCACTTCGTAAATAACCATTTTTTAGTAAAGAATAAAAATGGTTATGCTGGGTTATCCCTAAGAGATAGACATATACCATCGCGGACTTTTTTGTTGGTCTTTTTAAGGTGAACAATACTGTAGTACATTATTTTGGTCTATCTCGTAGGGTTCAGCCAGCGTTTGCAATATAAGCGCAAAAAACGTGCTTATTTACGACATCACATTAGAAACCTTTAAATTTATCAGTGTTTCTCTACTATATTATGCATTTATTATACATACAAACCTTCCTTAAGAATCACTCTATCTATTAAAAAAAACCGCATCAAAATCCGTTGCGTAGTTTTAAAGATCTAAGCATACATACAGACATACAGCGAAAGCGACTTTGTTTTATACTATGTATTGATAAAAATACCCGTAGCATATTATGTTGAGCTGAAACTCCTTCTCACGTCATGTTAGGGACACACAGCCATTTACATGCATGTTTTGTTTCTCGTTTTTCTTACATTTAATTTTACTTGTTGTTTTATGTACGAATGCTTGTAATATTTAGTTTAGGTAATGTTATTACCTACTTACGAACTAGTGTCAGACAGTGAACTAATGTACAGTACTAAAATGCTTATTCACCATAAACATTTTTTTCTTTTTTATTACAAGCTTAATACTTGCACTGGATGTAACTACGTAACTATATAAGTTCGGGTGAAATATTGCAAGTTAAATAGGAAAAAGTTCCCGTTTTCCGACTGAGCTTAGGCTAGCACTCTACTGATACATGACATTGAGGATTTTAAAAGCTTGTATATAAAGTTTTCTTTAAAAATTCTTTCTATCCCGTCAACGACAGCTGTTATTACTTTAATCAACAGAAATCCATAGTTTTTCTGTGGTTTCTATTTAAATGAGAATTAATAAAGTATTGTTCAGAACATTTCTATAAGCTGCGTTTTTATACTCGTGATGATTTTTCAGCATAATGGCTGATTGAATGAAAAGTATTTGTCACAACAAATAGCAGATTCAAATTTGGAAAAGGAGTTAAAGGAACGGAAATATAATTATTTGGAATATTAATTTGAGGTTATGGTGTAACAATTACTTTTATATTAAAAAACAAATTAAAAACCACAACTTTACAACAAAGTAGTTGAATTTCTAATTCATCTTCTTGCGGTTTTTTTTTTTATTGCTATAATTACTATTGGCATTCAAAATAGTACAACAGCTCACCGCATAGGTCCAATCAATGTAATAAAATCAATGTCCGTGGTGCTTTTCTCAGTTCTGGCGTAATGCTTTTTCAATATTATTGTATTGTCTTCCGCTTAGCGAGAAGGGAAGTCGAAACTCATATTTTCCTACTCCTTTATCTATCCTATATTATCTTCTGATTAAATTCGTTGCGGGGCCCAAGTCAAGTTAGCTTTCCCTCGGGTTCCTGGGATTCACTGCTCAGAGTCATTACGGTGGTCGCCGCTGTGGATCCCCCTACACAGGAGTTACAGTGGTGGGAGTGAGAGGTGGACAAATAGACCAGAGAATTTTATTTTTTAATCTTGTTGCATAATTTGGAGGAGGCTTTCACCGCACAAGGCGGCCCTTATAGCTAGATGTTTAGTTTTAGTTTAGTATTAAGTGAAAAAAAAAAAAAAAAAAAAAAAATGTTTTCTAAATAGGTATATATTTTGTAAATCATAAGTTAATGAAGTGTTTGCTAGACTGTAAGGGAAATAAAGCTTTTTTTATTTTTTTTTTTTATTTTTTATTTTTTTTTATTTTTTTTTTTTATTTTTTTTTTTATTTTTATTTTAATCTTGTTGCATTTACTGTACATTGATCGTAGCAGTTTAGGTCATTCAAAGCGCGGCGAGTTTTTCATACCTTCTGTTCGACTTTTAGTGACTTTCTTCTTTTCTTCTCGGATATGTCGGACTCTGTACTACGACAGTGAAAATAACTCCTAGCTATAAAACATTGCATCATTAATCACCCCTTGTTGTTGTTGTTGTTGTTGTTGTTGTTGTTGTTGTTGTTGTTGTTGTTGTTGTTGTTGTTGTTGTTGTTGTTGTTGTTGTTGTTGTTGTTGTTGTTGTTGTTGTTGTTGTTGTTGTTGTTGTTGTTGTTGTTGTTGTTGTTGTTGTTGTTGTTGTTGTTGTTGTTGTTGTTGTTGTTGTTGTTGTTGTTGTTGTTGTTGTTGTTGTTGTTGTTGTTGTTGTTGTTGTTGTTGTTGTTGTTGTTGTTGTTGTTGTTGTTGTTGTTGTTGTTGTTGTTGTTGTTGTTGTTGTTGTTGTTGTTGTTGTTGTTGTTGTTGTTGTTGTTGTTGTTGTTGTTGTTGTTGTTGTTGTTGTTGTTGTTGTTGTTGTTGTTGTTGTTGTTGTTGTTGTTGTTGTTGTTGTTGTTGTTGTTGTTGTTGTTGTTGTTGTTGTTGTTGTTGTTGTTGTTGTTGTTGTTGTTGTTGTTGTTGTTGTTGTTGTTGTTGTTGTTGTTGTTGTTGTTGTTGTTGTTGTTGTTGTTGTTGTTGTTGTTGTTGTTGTTGTTGTTGTTGTTGTTGTTGTTGTTGTTGTTGTTGTTGTTGTTGTTGTTGTTGTTGTTGTTGTTGTTGTTGTTGTTGTTGTTGTTGTTGTTGTTGTTGTTGTTGTTGTTGTTGTTGTTGTTGTTGTTGTTGTTGTTGTTGTTGTTGTTGTTGTTGTTGTTGTTGTTGTTGTTGTTGTTGTTGTTGTTGTTGTTGTTGTTGTTGTTGTTGTTGTTGTTGTTGTTGTTGTTGTTGTTGTTGTTGTTGTTGTTGTTGTTGTTGTTGTTGTTGTTGTTGTTGTTGTTGTTGTTGTTGTTGTTGTTGTTGTTGTTGTTGTTGTTGTTGTTGTTGTTGTTGTTGTTGTTGTTGTTGTTGTTGTTGTTGTTGTTGTTGTTGTTGTTGTTGTTGTTGTTGTTGTTGTTGTTGTTGTTGTTGTTGTTGTTGTTGTTGTTGTTGTTGTTGTTGTTGTTGTTGTTGTTGTTGTTGTTGTTGTTGTTGTTGTTGTTGTTGTTGTTGTTGTTGTTGTTGTTGTTGTTGTTGTTGTTGTTGTTGTTGTTGTTGTTGTTGTTGTTGTTGTTGTTGTTGTTGTTGTTGTTGTTGTTGTTGTTGTTGTTGTTGTTGTTGTTGTTGTTGTTGTTGTTGTTGTTGTTGTTGTTGTTGTTGTTGTTGTTGTTGTTGTTGTTGTTGTTGTTGTTGTTGTTGTTGTTGTTGTTGTTGTTGTTGTTGTTGTTGTTGTTGTTGTTGTTGTTGTTGTTGTTGTTGTTGTTGTTGTTGTTGTTGTTGTTGTTGTTGGGTTAGGTTAGGTTAGGTTAGGTTAGGTTAGGTTAGGTTAGGTTAGGTTAGGTTAGGTTAGGTTAGGTTAGGTTTTTTTTTTTTTTTTTATACCTATATAGTACAAATTATCGCTACTATTCAGTTTGCAGCGTTTGAACGTTATTTGATTTCTTTATGTTTTTAACAATTTTTTTTTTTTTTTTTTTTTTTTCCCTAGTACTAGATATAAGTTAACTAAAATAATTGTTTCTCTATAATATTTCACTTGACAGAATAAAGTTTACAAATTACGAACTATTTACAAAATTTACATGCAAGATATTTTTAAACACAATTGTTGATTTATTTACAGTTTTGCTTTATTTTCGTCCTATTTACATCGTCGAACCGTTCGCTCGAACGCATTGTAGCAACGTCTTTTCAGCAAACTTCAGGAAAGTATTTCTCAATTCAGTGTTGGAAACGATCAGTGGTAAGTTTTCTTTCTTTATTTTTATGCCCATTTCCCACTCTGTTTCGGTTCTTTTCAGAAGATATTTGGGACAATCTATTATTATGTGTTCTATTGTCTCCTCAACTTCACCGTCACAGGTGCAAAATGGGTCCGGTAGCAGCTTAAGCCGATGCAGGTACGACTTGGTGCCACAGTGCCCAGTAAACAGCTGTGTTCTAATATTGCTGATTCCTATTTTTAGCACGGTCTTGTGGCCTAATATGGGGTCTGGAAAGAATATTTTCGTCCCAGAACCGGCCTTACTGTCTACATATATTTTGGTCCATTCAGCTAATGTCTTTTCCCTGAGTGCTTTCCGAGCGTATGATAAGGGCACCAAATCGTACGCAGGTCTTACTCTCAATTTTAGGGCTGCATCTTTAGCGAGCGCGTCAGCTCTCTCGTTCCCATGTATGCCAGCATGGGCCTTAATCCAGAACAGTCGTGGTGGTGCATCTATTTTCCTGATGGTCTCGTGGATTTTGGCCACTATCGGGTTTACTGATACTGGGTCCGTAATGGCTTCTAGGGCCGACAGTGAGTCGCTAAAGATGCATCCCATTCTTCCGGTTTCTGCTAGGTGCGTCACAGCTTTTAAGATTGCGACTAATTCTGCTTGATAGACGCTGCAGTAGTTAGCAAGTGCTATTTTCATGCTTTTATATTCTGCTCCATCCTTTTTCCAGCATGAAACAGCTGCTCCAACCTTTTCATCGATTTTGCTTCCGTCGGTGTAGATTAATGTGTCTTCGAGGTTATTTAATTCATTAAACTCCGCGGGATCATTGATTTTCTGGTAGGTGATAACTAGGTTTTTGGAAGGGTGTGGGCGTTGGAATGGGCTTATTCTTTTTTCCAGAGTGCGGCCAGGCAGCCCCTCTATCGGTCCACCTCTCTTGATCTCGTAGAGCTCGCTGTTTTCTTTTATACGGAGATCAAGAGGGAGGATCCCCGCGATCATAGCTGACGAAACGAGTGATGTTGTTCGATGAGCTCTGCTTATTTTGATTGCAAACATCCTCGTCAAGTCGTTGAGCATGCTCTGAATGTATTTCTTTTCAACTGCGTCTTTCAGTATACTTGCTGCGTATAGAATAATTGGCTCGACAGCTGCAGTATAGATAAGTTTTGTTATTTCTGGATTGAGGCCCCACTGTGTTTTTACTGCACGACTGATAGATTTGTGTAGAGTGACGGCCTTTAGTTTAACTTTCTCCATATGCGTCTTAAAAGTAAGGCCTCTATCCAACGTCACCCCCAATAGCTTAAGCTCCTCCCCAGCCTGCAGTTGCTCACCTTCAAATTGTAACTTTGGAGTATCATAATTTAGCTGTTTAGTTATTATGAGCGTCTGAGTTTTCTGAGGTGCAAAACCAAGCTTATGGGACTTGCCCCACTCAGAAATTAGTTGGAGAGCAGCGTTAGCCTTCCTTTGTAGTTCGTCAGCGTTCTTCGCTGTGGCTATTACGAGTAAATCGTCCGCGAAAGCTTGGACGTGAGCTTCAAGTCCTGCAGCTGATTGCAGCAACGGGTCCAACTGCACGTTCCAGAACAAGGGACCGCAGATGGATCCCTGGACACATCCCCTGTTGGTGCTTCTGGTAACCGTCTCACCAAGGTACCTCAGCTCAATCTGTCTGTCTGTTAAGTAGCTGCCGATAAGGCGCAACGTTGGCAGATCAACTCCCCGCTGTTTCAGTTCCTTGATGATGGCAGGCCACCAGCAATTGTCAAAGGCACCTTGAATGTCCAGGGACACGACGGCTACGATTTCCTTGTTCGATATTCCCTGCTTTATTATGTGAAGAGCATCGTATAGGGCGTCCTCGGTTCCTCTTTGGGGTGTGAATCCGTATTGTCTCCAGCTGAGTTTGGCTTCGCTACCCAGCTGCCAGACGATTCTCGTCGCAAAGAGCTTTTCAAGAACCTTTCCCAGAACCGGGAGTAGGCCGATGGGTCTATAAGCCTTTGGCGACGAGTAGGTTTCTTTGCTTGACTTTGGGATCACCTTGATGATGGCCTTTTTCCAGCTCTTTGGGAAGTAAGCCATTCTGCGGCATAGGTTGAACAATGCGAGCTGGACGTCTGGTGCTGCTCTCATGCTATGACTGCAGATATCGGAAGTCAGTCCGTCGTGACCTGGAGCTTTTTTAGAGTTCATGTGACGGTAGATGTTAGTCAGTTCAGTCTGCGTGAAATCTTCACCTTGCTCTTCCTCAACTCCAGTAAAGGAATTTTCGAAAATCTCGCTAGTGTCCTGTCTCACCAGATTTTGCTGTTGAGTATCCGATGTTTCGTCATCCGCAGGGAAGAAAGTTGCTGTCAAGAGTTCTGCAGACTCCTTCGCTGTAAGGTACTCGTCAGATGGAGTTGGTCTAAGAAGTTGGTCTTGCAGGGTGTGGTTGGCCATCTTTATAATCCTATAAGATCTTTGCCATAACTTCTCAACGCTTTCCGTGTTGCAAAACTCTTTCCAACTACGCGTGATACTGTCTTGAATAAGGTTCTTGTATTCTTCTCTTGTTTCTTTGTATTCAAGAACCAGTCTCTCTCTCCTTGCAGGGTTTGCCTGTTGGATACGTCGCCTGAGCCTATTAACTTCTTTCTTCTTTTCAGCTAGGTCACTGTTCCACCATGTACACTTTTTAGGCCTCTCTGTCTTGCTCACCTGAGGGATGGTATTCTGGCAGGCGCTCGTGATCGCCTCTTCATATGTCTGCATGATTTTGTCGATTTCTGCGGGTGTTTTAATTGTGCTTATCGTTGCGACATCGATTTTGCGATTTGCCAGTTGTACTTTTAGATTTTCCAAAAAACCCTCCCATTTCGCCTTCTTGGTGCTAAACTTCCAAGTAGAAGTTTTGGCTATAGCTGGTTGATGCTTGCTGACCTCCAGCTCAAACAGTATTTGTCGATGGTCTGACAATGTTTCTGTTGTCTGATCAACCCTCCATCTCTTTATTTTTCCGAGAAGGGTATCAGAGCAAATAGTCACGTCGATTATACTGGAGTACAGCTTTGTTCCCCTGTAGGTGTGAAAGGTCGGAACTCTGCCTTCGTTCAGCACGTGCAAGCCAGCTTGGGAGAAGTATTCGGAGCATCTGATTCCTCTATCATTTTCTCTGGTGCATCCCCACCATACGCTTGATGCATTGAAGTCGCCGCCTATGACTATTTCGGTCGTGCCTATTTTGTGGATTATTAAGTTGAGCCGTTCTATGTCCAGATCGATCGATTGGTTCTGATCGCAATAAATGCTGATCAGCCCCACCCTGTAGTCACCGAGATGTACAACACAAGCAACTAATGTTTCGAAGCACAGGTCGTCGTTCACCTCCACGATGATATTTGGATCTGGTATGATGATCGCAGCTCTCACGGGATTTTCTCTGTTGCTGGTGCTTTTTTGTATTATGCGCATGTTGCCTGATACGTGGGCTTTTGCTCCAACATACGGTTCTTGCACCAGCAGAGCAGATATCCTGTGTTCCACAGCATTATGTAGACATTCTTTAGTGGCGGCGTATCCCCTACCGAGGTTTATCTGAGCGAGTTTAATTAATTTGCTATAATGTTCCACAGGGCAGCCCTTAGCAGTAAGAAATGGTGGCTCTTGCCACCCAGTCCCATTTTTGCCATTCCGGGCAAGACTGACTGTACGCTGGGTGGGTGAAACTATCCTTGCTGGCTGACTGACAATTGCTGCAACATGGGGCACCATTGCGAGAGCCACACTCGCGGGTATCATGTCGGCCCGCGCAATATCCGCATGTATGGTCCTTGGTGCAGTCCTTGACAGTGTGTCCAAAGGACAGGCATTTGTAGCATTGAACTACCGGAGAATAGTCGGTTGCCGGGACGATCTGGTAACCGACGTGGAGTTTCTGGCCGTTCAACGCTCGCCAAGTGGCTGGGTCAACCTCCAGGATGACATTGCTCGTAACGTCGTTGCGCCCCTTTGTGCGTCTGGACACTCTGATGACCTGGTGTTCGGAGGCGGGTTCTTGGAAAAGCTTGGTGTTCTGCTTAACCACCGCTTCTACCAGTTTTGTGTTGTCCAGGTCACCCGCTACGCCAGACAGCTTGATGAGGGGATATCTTTGTCTTGGTTGTGAAACGGTCAGTCGCTCGGCCTTCTGCTTGATGGCCGCCGTTAGCTTACTGCGGTCGCGATCCGATCCACAGTCCACGACCACCCTTTGTCCTTTAACGTTGCGCACACCTGTAATGGCTACACCTAGTCCCACAACGTCTACTTTTTCTTTGAGGCTCTGGAGCACTTCCTGGCTGGAGTGCGTTGGATCTATGGACTCCAGTAGCAAGGGGTAGCGCGGCCGCATCAAAGCATCGCGGTAAGAGACCTCTCGGGTTGAGTCAGTTCGTTGCTCCGCGCTTCGCGGTATGGTTTCCGAAAGGACCCCTCCCGCAACTTGCGCTTCGACGCGCTGTCTATGGTTCTGTGGTACTGTAAATGTGGTGTTTAACTGCGGCGTGCTCGGAATGTTGCTACTCTTTATCTGTTCTTTGAGGGCTCGAGTGTGGAGTGTACATTCACGGAGCTCCTCCATGAGTTTTTGTATGAGCTCATCTGGTTTTGTAACGGTACATTGCTGTTCAGTATTAATTTCAGGGTGTTCTGGACTCGGTGCGCTCTGCGCAGCAAGTTCGTCGGTTTGTATTTCGATGTTTCTTTTATTATTATTAGGATTTTGCATCGGTTTTCCTTGCATTTCAAGGGCATTAACTAGTAAATTAAAAAGGTTTGCATTATCGTCTAAGATTGTTTGTTTGATATCGCGTCTCAGATTTCCAGACTGCTGCATGGATTGTTTAGTGTTCTTTAGGATATTTGAGGCGAGTTCTTTTGTTTCCCAGTGACCCAGCTCTCTCCAGTTGCTGGGAAAAGAAACAGGTGAGAACTGGACGGCTGCTGAGGTTTTCTTTGGTTTGTTTTTGGGTTGGATGGATATGTTCGGGTTGTCAGTAAGTGGTTCAAAATATGTGACTGGGAGTGGTCTCAGCCTAACTGTCGGATTCTGAACTACTTCTACTTCACAGTCAGGTTCTGTTTCAGCAATGTGGTCGGTTGGTGACAAGTGTTTGCTCTGTGAGAAGAGCTCTCTTCGACGTGGCAGTTCGCTGTTGCTAGACATTTTATCTGCTGGTTTTGTTGGTGCCGATGGCAAATGTGTGTCAGTTTTACTGGGTGGGGTTCGCGCGGTGCAGAACATGTTACTAAATATTTAATACTGGACTTAAAGTTTTTGAGAGAATTAAGATTTGAAAATTTTTTGCGAGAAAAGTATGATAAGTAGAATGATTCCGAAAGCGTAGTTAAATAGATATGATAGTGAAGAATAATGTAGTAAATTAAAAAATTAGGGTGATTTTTTCCCAAGTTCTAGGTCCTGATACCCCAGAGAGAAATATGGGCGGGTGGGCGGGCCCCTTTTTTCAGTTTTCTCCGATTATCTCGGAAACTACTGAACGGATCTGGACGTGGGTGGTGTCTATTGACAGGGGAGCGAGAGGCGCTTATCTGAACGTTAAAAACAAGGAGAGCTGGGAAGAAAAATCGTCCGGAAAAAAATATTTAAAAAACAAGTTTTAGGAATTTAGAGATTTTATCGAAAAAGCAAGGTAATTTACTAATTTCTTTTTTATTTTTCAGGTGCTGAAGGCGCGGAAGGTGCAAGGGGACTGGGATACAACGATGGACTACGAAAGAGACGGTAAAAAATGAAGAGAATAATTGAGAAACAACGAATTTAATGAATTTTAATGAAATTACTGAATTTAGGTATAAAACAAGGAAAACTAAGTGGAAAACAAGGGAAAACTAATATTTACGGGTACGAAAGGGATAAGGAATAAATTTAGGAACTGGAAAAAGCAAGAATTAGCAAGGTTCGCAAAAGAAATTTCGATGGGTTAGGTTAGGTTAGGTTAGGTTAGGTTAGGTTAGGTTAGGTTAGGTTAGGTTAGGTTAGGTTAGGTTAGGTTAGGTTAGGTTAGGTTAGGTTTTTTTTTTTTTTTTTTTTTATAGAGTTTACCGTTGTGTATTGCCACTTTATGAATAGCAGCAGTTTTAATCATTATATTTATTATTCTTTAAATTCAATTTTTTGTCTGTATGTTGTTATTTATAATTCGAATCATTTTGATATTTACAATAATTTTTATAGTTCTTGAATTTTTTGTTTTCTGTATTTCCAATCACTTATTTTATTTACAATCATTACAGTTTTTCTTATACCTATATTTCTTGCATGGTATATTATATTTACATATTTACATATTTACATTTTTCCAGATGTAAAGCGGCACTATTCATTTTATGCGGATTGTGGAGCCATTTTCTTTTACAGCTTGTAGTAAAATGTTCGTTGCGAATGTGATGAACTGTTCTCTCTTTTTGCTATCGCTTAGGAGATTAGGAAAGTTTTGTACTTCTATTGTTTCGTTAATAGTCCATTCCGTTTCCAATCTTTTTAGTGTAAACCTTGGGCATTCTACTAGGATATGGTCTATTGTTTCTCTACTGGTTCCATCACATATACAGAAGGGGCTGTTGACGAGCTTGTATTTGTACAAATAGTCCCTTATTCCGCAATGTCCGGTGAATAGTTGTGTCTCAATATTTTGTCCCTTTAGATTTTGCAAAGTCTTGTAGGCCGCTGTTACATCTGGGAAGAACTTCTTGGTTGTACTGGCTGTGGTGAAGCAATCGTACCTTTCTTGCCATTTTATTTTAGCTCTATCTCTTATTTCGTGCTTGGCATACGATAGAGGGAATTTATCGTAAGCGGGAGCCACCTTCAACTTTGTCGCTGCCAATTTGGCAAGCTCGTCTGCTCTATCATTCCCTGGTATCCCCACGTGAGCCTTGATCCATACTAGTTGGACTGTGATGGTCTTTGTCATCGTATTTCTGGCATTAGCAGCTATTGGGTTTTCAGAGTGTGGATCACAAATTGATTGGAGAGCAGACTGTGAGTCGCTCAGGATGTATGCGTTCTTTTTATACTTTGCTAGGTATTCTGCAGCTTTTAAGATGGCAAATAGTTCTGCTTGAAACACTGTGCAGTAAGCTGCCAGTGAGAATTTTGCTGTATGTATTTCAATACCCTTTTCCCATATTGTGATTGCAGCGCCCACTTTACCTTCTATTTTGCTTGCATCGGTGAATACTCTGAGCCAGTCGTATGTTAGAGTTCCAAGCTGTTCAGTTGACTCCACGTGTATAAGAGATAGACGGACTCTCTCGGCAGGGTGAGGCAGAGTAAACGGACTAACTCGTGTTTCAAGCTCGCGCCCAGGTAGTTCCGCCAAGGGTTCTCCTCGCTTTATCTTATACAGCGCGGCATTTTCTTTGGCTCGGAGGTCAAGCGGAAGAACCCTGGCTATTAGGATACTGGATGCAAGCGAGACCGTCCTGTGTGCCTTGCAGATTTTTAATGCAAACATCCTAGTAACCCTGTTTAGTGCGTCTTGCATGTATTTCCTTTCAGTCGTATGACTCCAGACACTCGCAGCATGCAAGACAGTGGGTTCCACCACTGCAGTGTATAAGGTCCGCACAACGCCTGAATCCAGGCCCCAGTTTACCTTTGCCATTCTAGCTACACTCTTGTAAAAGTTTATTGCTTTTTTCGTGACAGCCTGGAGGTGATGACTGAATGTCAAGGATTTGTCGAACGTGACCCCGAGAACCTTTACAGTCTCGCCCAGTCTTAAGTTTTCGCCCATCATGACGAATTCTGGTTCTCTGTATTT
Organism: Trilocha varians; assembly: GCA_030269945.2. Taxonomy (NCBI): domain Eukaryota; kingdom Metazoa; phylum Arthropoda; class Insecta; order Lepidoptera; family Bombycidae; genus Trilocha; species Trilocha varians. Next base: position 11,983,522 of record AP028257.1, read on the forward strand.
AAGTCTCCCGGTGATCACGATCGCCTGGGTTTTTTGCGGTGCGAACCTTAAATTGTGGGCGTGGCCCCAGTCACCCACGATCAGGAGCGCCTTATTCACTTCGTCTTCCAGTTCCTCAGTTGTTCCTGCGCTGGCCACTATCAGAATATCGTCGGCGAACGCCTGAACTCTCGCTTTCAGATTCCGGGTACTTCTGAGCAGAGGTTCCAATTGGAGATTCCACAAGAGTGGACCGCTGATGGACCCCTGCACACAACCTCGTGCGGTAGACCTTTCAACTGTTTCCCCCAGGTAGGTCAACCCAATCCTCCTGTCGGACAGATAGCTCTTTATTAATTTTAGAGTCGGCCGATCCACCCTGGCAAGACACAGCTCGCGTATAATACTAGGCCACCAGCAGTGGTCAAACGCTCCCTCTATATCGAGCGATATAACCGCAACTAGCTCTTTTTGGTTAATAGCACCCCGGATAGTCATAGATGCATCATATAAAGCATCCTCTGTGCTCTTCCTCGGAGTGAAACCATACTGTGTTTCACTCAGCAAGCCCCGATGTCCCAAGTGCCACTGAAGCCTTGTTACAAAAAGCTTCTCAGCTACCTTTCCCAAAACCGGAAGCAACCCGATTGGCCTGTAGGATTTCGGTAGTGCATAATTTTCCTTTCCTAGCTTCGGAATAATCCTTATCGTGGCCGACTTCCAAATTTCAGGGAAGCAGCCCATCCTCAAGCATTTGTTAAATAAGGCTACTTGTACGGCAGGGTCAGCCTTGTATGCCTCCGACCAAATGTCTGACGTGAGTCCATCTGCTCCGGGAGCCTTTTTGGGGTTCATTCTTTGGTAGACCTGCTGAACTTCCTCATCAGTATAATCCGGGCAGAGGTCTGGGTAATCAGGGTCTGCAGTGGCAGCCGCATAAATCTCAAGGGACTCCGCTCTTAGACGTTTTAGTTCGCTGTCATCGCAGCTGGGGTCATCCCCGGGATAGAAAGTGTCCGCTAGAAGACTAGCCGAGCCCTTGGGATCTAGTGCTTGCTGATCAGGACTGATACGCAACAATTCCTCCCGCTTTAGACCGTTGCTAGCCTTCAGCATGCGATAAGATCTTTGCCAGAGTGTTTCGGTACTTTCAAGGTCACAAAATTGCTTCCAGCTCTCTGTGATTGTGTTTTGGAGTCTGGTCTTGTATTGTTCCTTTGCTGCCAAATAATCAGCTAGTACGTAGGGCTTCCTTCTTGGATTCGCATGCTGGAGACGTCTCCTTTGCGTTATCATTTCCCTTCGGAGACCCGTAAGCTCATCAGTCCACCATATCTGCCTTTTCCCTCTGCCAGGGCCCCCCCTCCGGGGAAGAATCCCGTCACAAGCCCGGGTAACAGCCTCAGTGTACGTCTTCACTATGACTTCTAAGTCTAAGGGCGAGTCGACGGTGCTAATTCGGTTTTCATCTATTTTTGACGTATTGAGTTCCTGTTGGACTACTCTTTGAAACTCCTTCCAATCCACTTTGTCTGTTTTGTACTTTCTGGTCGTTGAATTCGAATGGCTTTCTGCTACTCGTTCTGGGTCGAGATTCACCTTAAATCTGATCGCTCTATGGTCAGATAGCGTTACGAAGTCCACATCCACCCTCCAGTCTTTGACTTTGCCTGTCAAGTTCTCTGTGCAAAGAGTAATATCGACAATACTCTTAAATAATTTTCCTCCCCGGTAGATGTGGAACGTCGGTACACTACCCTCATTTAAAATGTGCCATCCTTGTTGAGTTGCCGTTTCAGCCATTTTAGATCCTCTGACGTCTTCGGAGTCGCAACCCCACCACTCGCTGATACAATTAGCGTCTCCCGCAATGATGACGTCAGGGACCCCCAGCCCGTCAACAACCCGCTGCAGGTTGAGCAGATCTTCCTCTATGTCTTTGGTCTTGTCCAGGTAGAAGCTTACCAGCCCAAGGCTTCGCCTGCCGCGACTTATCACACACCCAGCTATTGTTTCCGATATCAGTCTGCTGTCGACTGCAATTGTGATATCGGGATCTAGGATAGCGATAGCGGCCCTAACAGGAGCACTTCTGTCGGTGGTCAATTTCTGGACGACACGTCCAGCAATCGCGACGTGCGCCTTGGCCCCAACATAAGGCTCCTGCATCAGGAGAATGGGAACTTTTGTGTTTTCCGCCATTCTAAGGCACTCCTTGGTTGCAGCATAACCTCTACCCAGATTGACCTGCAAGATTTTGAGATTCTTAGTGGGAGCTTCTGCTGTGGTAATTATCTGAGTGTTCCCGTGGGCGCCCGCCTCAACAATGGTACGAGACGGAAGCTCTAGCCACTCTGTCCCATTTCTGCCACACCGGGCACTGCATGCTGTAAGCTGGGTGTGATGAGCTTTCTTTAAGCACATGGCAATTTGTGCATGACACCTGTTTCTCAGTCCTCTGGCAAGTCCGGGTCTCGTGACTCCCTGCGCAGTACCCACAGACTGTGGGTTTGTCGCAGGTCCGGGCCAAGTGTCCGAAGCCAAGGCAGTTAAAGCACTGCATCACTGGAGATTGGTCCTGAGCCTGTACCATTTGGAAACCAATTTTAATCCTTCTGTCCAATAGGGCATTCCAGACATTAGGCGATACTTCCAGGATGACGTTATTGATGGCGCTTGTGCGGCCCCTTGTTCTTCGGACCACTTTTACCTCCTCCGGCGTAGTCCCCGATCCCAATAATGCACGGTTTTGGTTCAAAATTGCCTCATGGATCTTGGCGTCTGTGAGGGCCGTGGTGATACCGCGCAATATCAGTAGAGGTCTCCTGGTAGATGTGTCCTTTACCGAGAACTGTGTGACTGTGCTTTTAATGGCCTGAGTCAGGGTCTTTCGCTCGTCATCCGTGTCGCAAGCCAGAATGACCCGTTGCCCTTTAGTCTTCCGGACTGTGTTCACTCCTATGCCGAGACCAACAACGTCAACGGAAGACTTAAGTTTTTCAACGATATCAGTGCTGGTAGCCCTGGGGTCTATGGATTCAATGACAATTCCATATCTCGGGCGCGCAGCTACTTCACTATATGTAAGCTTTGGGGTGTTGCGAGGATTAATCTCTTTTGGTTTAGATTGTCTCCCTACCTCTATGCAGTCTTTTCTGAGGGCCTCGACGGCATCCACAACTGGAGTCACGGCGCCAACCGTAAGACCTCTGAGGTGATCAATGTTCTCTTTGACCGCCTCGAGGGACGCCATGACTCTCTCCGTGACTCCTCCAGTGCCGTCGTTAGCCTCCATTCTCTCGCGGATCTGATCGACCATTTTATGGGTGTTTCTAGCTATATTGTGCACTTGGCTCTCGTCAAGTACCTCCTTTAGGGCTGCTTTCATTTTTGGGATCGCGCATTCGTTCAGGACGTCGTTTGTAGGTTCAGGTGATGGATTGCCTCGGCTGTTTTCGGTGGAACCCAGGGACACAGTTGTCCTCTTTACAGCTGTCAGAATGGACGCTTGCGTTTCCTCCGCCTTCCGAAAGTTCTCCATCATCATGTTCGAGTGACGCTCCATTTCTGCCTTAAGGGCGTACATCTCACCGGCCATTTTATCCAACTGGCTAGTGTCGACGGGAGGCACGCCGGGCCCAACTTCCCTTACCACATCAAAGGTGCGGTTGAAGTCATCGGGCGCAGCTGCACCTCCTATGTTTTCAATGACTAGGATAAGGAGGTCAAGCAGATTTTGGTTGTCAGTGATGACCGCATGCTTGATCTCCCTCCTGATATTACCTGAATGCTCCATCGCATTCTTTGAATTTCTAACTATTTTAATAGCGAGCTGTTTGATTTCTGAGAGTCTCATCTGCGCCAGGTTATCCGGAAGCTGCACGGGCAAGAAGGGAATGACCGGTTGAGTCTTTTTTGGCCTTGGGCGTGGTGGTGATAAGCCCGATGGGATAGAGTCGAGTTCTCCAAAATCATCCGGAAAAACGACACGCCGCTCATCCCCATCCAGATTCAGCAGCCGCGACGACCTAGGTTTTCCAGGCGCAGTTGGACAAGCAGATTGAGGGTCTTTAGGTTTAGTAGGAGTGCGGGTTACAAACATCTTGGCGATAATAAAAACGTGAAGGGAAGTAAAATTATAAAAACTTTATGAATTTTTTGTGGTGTATTTATGAATGTTAGGATAATTTTATTGACAGATTTATGAAGGTATTAATTAGTACAACAAAATAGAATTTTAAAATTTTTTAGTATTATTTTCAAGATTTCTACCCTCTCTTCCTATATAGAGAACACAGGGTGGGCGGGCGGGCCGGAACTTTCAGTTTTCCGCGAATAACTCGAAGAGTATCCAAGCGATTCGCGAAAAAGTGGTGTCGGCTGAAAGGTACGTTGAAGACGCACCTTACTAATTAATAAAAAGAAGAAAAAGTAATCGAGAAAGCGTGAGAAAAAATTAAAAACTGCGTAAAAGCGAAAATAAAAATTCAAGTTGAGAAATTTAATTAATTTTCTTTTTGTTACAGGTGGCTGAAGGCGCTGCGGATTCAGGTAAGTAGAACAGGGAAGCTGAACTACAGAAACGATAGAAATATTAAAGAAAAGGTAAGTAAACTAACAAATTTAGAGTAAGCAGGAATTTAGAACTAACAACTTTATAGTAAACAGGAATTTAAGAGGAAAACTAAGTGGAAAACGTAAGAAAATGATTGAAAATGGAATAAAAAGACAAAATACTAAAGTGAGAATTAAAAATGAAGAGATTTTGGCTGAGATTAAGACAAAAACTAACAGGGTTTCCGAAATTTAACTATAAGAAAATTCGATGGGTTAGGTTAGGTTAGGTTAGGTTAGGTTAGGTTAGGTTAGGTTAGGTTAGGTTTTTTTTTTTTTTTTTTTTTTTTTGTTAATGCTTTTATCTTTTGACATTGTCAAAAACTTTATGTATCATTTATTTATTATTATAGCTGTGTTAATATTTGCCATAGGACTTTATGCCTGATATAAAACTTTTCTATATTTGCATATATATTATTAATAGCAATTTTTATTACCTGTTTACGTTAACAGTTTATTCTTTAGCTATTATTTTAAATCTCTTTCCACTTTTGTGGATATAGTAACTATAATCGTATAATATAGGAAGTAGATAATTAATATATGTATATTAATTAATATATCAATGTACTTTAAACTAATTATTGATTTGTACCTTTATGTTTTATTTCTTTTAATAGCACTATTCAGTACTCTTGTACCAAATTTAATGAATTCGTTTCTTATATCATCGTTGCATATGAGTTCCGCAGCATTGCTCGGAAGCATTTGAATGCCCGTTTTCATCTCCAGATCGTTTCTCGCTGTTCCAAACATTGGGCATTCGAATAGGAGGTGAGGAACTGTCTCGTTTGTGACGTTGTCACAGATGCACGATGGACTGTCCTTGCGCTTAAATCTAAATAAGTACTCAGACAGTCCACCGTGCCCAGTAAACAACTGGGTTTTGACATGTGTCACCTCCATCTTCCTCACAATGCTGTAGGCCTTCACCGCGTCCGGGAAGAACAGCTTGGTTGTGGCTGCAGTGGTACCGGACTGATACCTCCGGTTCCATTCCTCGAGGGACGCCATTCGGATCTGCCTTCTGTGGAATGAAACCGGGACCATGTCATAGTCCGGGCTTTTCTTAAGTTTAGTTGCGGCTTTAGCCATTGCATCAGCTCGCTCATTCCCGGCAATTCCAACGTGAGCCTTAATCCAGCATAGATGTATATTTTTGTTCTGCAGGTTGGCCGTTGCGATGTTACTACGGGCTTCTATCGCCAGTGTATGTGTTGGCTCGTCACTCGTCACTGATTCCAAAGCCGACCTGGAATCGCTCAGAATGTCGAAGTCGGTCTGGGCACTCCGCACCACTTCTCGCGTAGCCCTGCATATAGCCAGTAGCTCGGCCTGGTAAACCGTGCAGTAGGACGGCAGCTTCAACTTGATAGTTTTGGTCTCGACCCCACCCGACCAGAGGGAGAGTGCAGCTCCGACCTCACCATCAATTTTGCTGCCGTCGGTATATATTTGGACAGCATGATTAGCTTTGGAGTTGATCTCTTGCTGGTCCACCAGGCTTAAGAAGTCTAGAGCCATGCGCTCCGCAGGGTGTCCGCGATCCAAGTACCCAGCCCTGACCTCGACATCTCTTCCCGCAAACGTTGTCCTGCCTTTTCTAGCTTCGTACAGTGCAGCTGCCTCCCGCACCCTGAGATCTAGAGGTAATACACCTGCCAAAAGTGAAGAGGCGTGCAAGGACACCGTCCGATAGGCCTTTGATATTTTTTGAGCGAAGTCTCTCTGAACTGAGTTCAGGCTCTTCATTGCTCCCAGCTTCTCGGCGGCCGGTGCCCATGCCGCGGCAGCGTAAAGAATTACGGGTTCGATCACGGCCGTGTATATTGTTTTTACGATCTCAGGATGAAGGCCCCAGCTGACTTTGGCGGCTCTAGACAACTGTTTATAAATGCCAACTGATTTTCGACATACATTCCCGATGTGCGAGTTGAATGTCAGGCCGCTGTCTATAGTCAGTCCTAGTATTTTCATCTCGTTTGACATTGCGATATCCGTCCCGCCCATGGTCAGGCGCGGGGTGTCATACTTTAGTTTCCGTGTGATGACCATTGCAACGGTTTTATGTGGTGCGAACTTAAGCTTGTTTTGGACACCCCACTCCTGCACATACGCGAGGACGGCATTCGCACGCGTCTGTATGTCAGCGGCGGTTTCTCCGGCAAAGACTAGGACGACATCATCGGCGTAGGCCTGACAATATTCGCCCCTGGCGAGCACTCCCTTTAGCAAAGGGTCCAGCAAGAGGTTCCATAATATGGGACCCCCGATGGACCCCTGGACGCAACCCTTTTTGGTTTCTTTTTCGTATTGCTGCCCCGCGTATCTCACAGTTACTCTCCTGTCGCTTAGGTAGCTGTGCATGATCCTCCTGATATTTAATGGGACGCCCTCCTCAGCTAAGCGCATTTTAATCGACGGCCACCATGCGCTGTCGAAGGCCCCCTCTATGTCCAGCGATACTAGTGTGATGATCTTTTTGTTACACAACTCTTGTTTTATGTACTTTACTAGATCATAGAGGGAGTCCTCCGTGCTTTTTTGGGGCATAAAGCCGTACTGGCGTTCGCTGATTTGCGGTATTAGGGCCCATTTCAGGCGTTCGACGATCATTCTCTCCAGCACCTTGCCCAGCACCGGTAATAACCCAATGGGCCTATATGATTTGGGGCTGGAGTAATCGTCTTTCGCCGGTTTTGGGAGGATCACGACAGCCGCCTTTTTCCAAATTTTGGGGAAGTAACCCATTTCAAGACAGCTGTTCGCCATGGCAAGGAAAGTCTTTGGGTCGGCAAGAATTGCTCGGTTACAGATGTCAGCCGTTAAACCATCTGCTCCAGGTGCTTTCTTCGGCTTAAATTTGTTGAGCGCGGTTTTTAGCTCCTGCAGCGTAAAGGGTGGGTCTTGAACATCTCCGTTATCCAACAGGCCATCGGCAGTCATCCTGACAGAGGTGTGGTACTTGTTGTCCAAGTCCTCTGGATCATCTGGGTAGAAGATGTCAGCCAAAAGCCTGACCGATTCCTGGGGGTTCATAGTTTTCCCGTTCATTTTTAAGGGCTCATCCTCCTTCCTTCGTGCAGTACCCTTTATTACCCTGTATATTCCTTCCCAAAGACCCTCCTTGCTTTGTCTCTCGCAATACCCTTTCCAACTTTTTATTTGTGCTTCCTTTGCTTTCTTTTCATATTCTTCTTTCTTTTCCAGGTATGCGGCAACGACAGCGGGTCTTCGGTGCGGCGCGGCGCAGCGGATTCTTCGTCTTCGGGTAGCAACTTCCTTCTTCATCTGGGCCAACTCGTCGGACCACCAAGGCAAGGTAAGTTTTTGTTTATTATTCTTTTTAGGTATACTAGAGTCGCAGGCTTCTGAGATGTTATTTGTAAAAAGTTCTATTATGTATTCTAATTTATTGGTGTCCTGAATTTCTTTTATTTTTGTTTCATTTATTATGTGAGTAACGTTTAATTGTGCCAGTTTTTTATCAAATTGTTCCCAGTTAGCTTTTTTAGTATTATATTTTCTAGTAGTCTGTTCTATAGTAATTCCCTTAGGTCTGGTTAGTCTTACTTTAAAACTAATGCCCTGGTGATCCGAACTTGTTAGGCTTTCTTCGATCTTCCAGTCATCTGTTAGATCGAGGAGATCTGTGGAGCATGCCGTGACGTCCACATGACTGGTGTATTGCTTGCCCCCTCGGAATGTATCGAACGTTGGAGTTGTTCCGGTGTTCAGGGTCTGCATGTCCAACTCTATCAATGTGCTCGCCACAGCTTCTCCTTTCGCGTCGGTTCTCGGTGCACCCCACCATATGTTTTTAGCGTTGACATCACCTCCTATTATTATTTTGCTCGGTCTGAGCGTGCGTTCTAGAGCCTTTAGTTGTTCCAGGTATGTGTTCAGTGGTCCATCAGGTTCGAAGTACAGCGAAGCGATTACTATGTAGTCTGCGGATACTCGGATTTTAACTACTGAGATGTTATTAGTAGTTAATTCGGGGCACTGTAGGATCTCTAGGGTAGAGTCAAATACTGCTATTGCTGCTTTAACTGTGCCTCCGTCGTTCTTTGTATTCTGAAAGATCCGAACCCCTGCCCTTGATTTCATCGTCGCTGTACCTCCCACGTATGGTTCCTGGAGCAGAGCCAATGACACTTTCCTTTTTGTCGCTTCCAGCATTAGCTCGTCGGTAGCGAGTTGTTTCCTCTGAAGGTTGGCCTGGAATACGAGGTGTGTTTTCGGTTCACATTGGTGGGATGTGGCGGGATTATTAGCTAGTAAATGGTCGGTGTTGCCCTTAGCAATACGCTACTTTAGAGCGTGCTATTTTATCCCATTTTATGTACATGGGACAGGCTGGGCTGAAGGCGTTGTGGTTGTGGCTTGTAACGTCGTTTTTGTCAATTGCACTGCAATTTTTACAACACGGCTGTAAGCCCTCCTTTCTAGCAGGACAGTCAGCTCTCAGATGCGTGCCACCACAGTGGGAGCAGAGGTCTTCCCGCTCTGTGCACAGCTTTCTGCCGTGACCGAAGCCGAGGCATTTCGTGCATTGAATCAGCGGTGTTTGGTCCTCAACGATGATCCTCTGCAGATCTACATGCACTCTACCCGCTTCGGTCAGACGTTGCCAGATTCGCGGTGAGACCTCCATGACGACGTGGCTCTCTAGAGGGTTGCGTGCCTTTCTCCTGTAGCGGACTGACATCTTCAAGTCTGTCTCCTGAAGGTCCTGCATTAGGTTTCCATTCTGGTTGCGTAGTGCCGTAATAATGTCGTCGTTGGTATTATAGTTTAATACGTTCTTAAGGATTATGAGCGGGTCTCTATTTTTAGTTTCCTCAACTTTAAGCTTAGGGTCGTTTTTAATTTTTTCGGAAATTTTCATAGTGTGGTTAGGTTAGGTTAGGTTAGGTTAGGTTAGGTTAGGTTAGGTTAGGTTAGGTTAGGTTAGGTTAGGTTAGGTTAGGTTAGGTTAGGTTAGGTTAGGTTAGGTTAGGTTAGGTTAGGTTAGGTTAGGTTAGGTTAGGTTAGGTTAGGTTAGGTTTTTTTTTTTTTTTTTTTTTTTTTTTTTTTTATTTGTATGCAAGATTTTCTCTGTCTCAGGGTGTCACAGAGATTTACATGCAGAGCATATATGTGCAGTTTTCTATGTACAGGACTTATAAGTTAAAGTATGCAAGAATTATTACATGATATAATTATACATTGTTGACCTTTAATGTAAAGGTCTGAGCGAAAATGCGGGATACTTAACGAACTATTTACAATAAATTTATACTAGATACAATATTAATGTGTATTTATCAATTTTTTTTTTTTTTTTTTTTTTTTTTTTTTTTTTTTTTTTTTTTTTTCTATATTACATATTTACATTTGTATGTTATATTTATTTGTTTCTTTTTATGACGGAGGAAGCTACAGCTGTACAAAATTTAACAAATTCGGGTCTTTTGGCATCGTCTTTAATTATGTCTGCTAGTGTATGTTTTTCTATGTTTGTATCTATTTTTATTTCAACGTCTTGTCTTTCTTGTGCATACACTGGGCAATCTAATATAATGTGAAGGGAGCTTTCCTCCATATCTGAGGAGCAGATACATGATGGGTTATCTTTGCACTTGAATCTCTTCAAGTACGCCGAAAACCCACCATGTCCCGTTAAAACCTGTGTTATAGTTGCGTTTAGTTCTATTTTTCTTACGGTTTTGTAGGCCTCTGTTGCGTTAGGGAAAAATATCTTTGTGGTTGATGCTGTGTGACCCTCATTGTAGCGCTCGCTCCATTCTTGTACAGATTGTTGTCTGATCTGGCTTTTTGCGAAGGACACGGGGCACTTGTCATAATGGGCTGATGTTTTTAGCTTCAGGGCAGCTTCCTTTGCTAGCATATCTGCTCTCTCGTTCCCAGTTATTCCAACATGGGCTTTCGTCCAGAAGAGATTGATTTTGTCTTCGGAGGCTCGGATGTTAGCTCTGGTTTGAACTGCAAGGGGATGAAGGGAGTGTCCATTTGCAACAGCATCTAGTGCAGATCTTGAGTCGCAAAATATTTTACACACGGATATAGGTCGGGAAAGTGCAAATTCAGTTGCTTTAAGGAGTGCAAACAATTCTGCTTGATACACAGTACAGCTGTCGTCCAATTTAAATTTACGGTGAATTGTTTCAGCATCATTATGGAACACAGCAAGAGCTGCGCCGACTCGTCCTTCAATTTTGCTACCATCTGTATAGATGTTGATGGTTTGGGTATCGCTTTTGATATCTGCCGTGTTTGTGATGCGATCATAGCTAATGATTTGACGTTCAGACGGATGTATTTGATCAATAACTGAAGCAGGTTTTTCGATCTCACGATCTCCTACAACCTGCTGGGAATGTCCTTTTTTCGTCTCATACAGTAGGGCGACCTCTCTAGCTCTGATGTCGAGAGGAAGGAGACCAGCAAGCAGTAGAGCCGAGTTCAGTGAGACCGTCCTGTACGATTTCGTTATCTTCTGTGCAAAGTTTCTTTGTATATTAGCTAGGTGTTTCTGTATGGAGATTTTATTGGTAGCGGGGGCCCAAACGTTGGCGGCGTAGAGGATGATGGGTTCCACCACCGCTGAGTAGATGACTCGTATAATATCTGGGTTAAGACCCCAGCTAATTTTTGCTGTTCTGGCAAGTTGACCGTAGATTCGCACCACTTTGGACGTAGCATTTTTAATGTGTTGGTTGAAAGTAAGTTTACTGTCGATTGTTAGACCTAGGATTTTTAGTTCATCAACTATATTTATTTGAGTATTATTCATTATAAAATTTGGAATGTTGTATTTTAACTTGTTTGTGATTATAAGAGCATTTGTCTTTTGTGGTGCGAATCTCAGTTTATTGTTACAGCCCCAGACCCTAATTTTCTCCAGAGTTGGATTCGCTTTGTGTTCTAGTTCTGAAGCTGTGTCTCCGTCGAATACAAGGACGATGTCATCTGCGTACGCCCAGCAGTGGTGACCTTCATGCTCCAGGAATTTCAATACAGGGTCCAACAGAAGGTTCCACAATAGTGGGCCCGCAATCGAACCCTGTACGCAACCCCTGGTAGTCCTTTTCTGGTATTCCGTATCCGCATATTTTATTTTAATTGTTCGGTCGTCCAAATAGTGATCTATTATTCTTTGCAAGTTTAGTGGGCAGTGCTCTTCAGCTAGTCTCGTCTTGATGGCAGGCCACCACGCAGAGTCAAAGGCTCCCTCTATATCCAAAGACACAACTGCAATTAACTTTTTTCTACTTAGTTTTTGTCTTATGTGCGTCATGAGGTCATAGAGGGAGTCTTCAGTACCTCTTTGCGGTGTGAAGCCATATTGACGTCTACTCATTTTCGGTAGTAAATGCCATTGGAGTCGCTTCACTATCATCTTTTCTACGACTTTGCCGATTACAGGGAGAAGACCAATAGGCCTGTAAGATTTGGGAGAGGTGTAATTTTCTTTACCTGGTTTCCTTAACACTATGACTGTTGCCTGTTTCCAAATGCTTGGAAAGCATCCTAGTTCCAGACACTTATTCGTTAGCGCCAAGAATAAAGGGGCATCATTCATTATAGCTTGCTCACCTATATCAGGCGTTATGCCATCGGAACTAGGAGCTTTTTTGGGGTTGAAGCTTTTAACAGATTCGTGTAGCTCTGTCATGGTAAAGGGCGGGTCGTGCTTACCATCACTGCTATTTGTATCGATACTTGCTGCAGACATTCTGACTCCTTGATGGTACGGGGTGTCCTCGATTTCTGAATCATTCGGGTAGAATGTTTCGGCCAACAAGCGTATAGAGTCTTCAGGTCCCAGTTGTATACCATTTGTTATCAGTGGAAGATCCTCTTGGCGTTTCGATGTTCTGTTGATCACCCTGTAGATACTTTCCCACATGCCTTCTCTATCCTGTTTGCCACAGAATTCCTTCCAGCTTTTTGTTTTTGCTTCTTTTATTTTTTGTTCATAATTTTCTTTTTCTTTCAGGTATTCTGCGACTACATATGGTTTTCGGATCGGGGCTGCACATCGGATTCGGCGTCTTTTCGTGTTCATGCTGTTCTTCAGGCTGGCTAACTCTTCACTCCACCAGGACACGGTAAGTACTTCTTTTTTATTTTTCTTTGGTAATGTTTCTTCACAGGTTTGCTGTATAATGTCACTGTATTTTATTATTATTTCCTCTAATTCAGTTTTGTTTTGGATGTTTTTTATTTTGGTTTCATTTAATTCCTGTTCTGTTCTGAGATTGGTCAACTTTTCATTAAATTTGGTCCAGTTGGCTTTTCTCGTATTGTAGATTCTGGTTGTTCTTACTATTGTCTGGCCCTGCTTCTTACCCGTCTTCAGTATAAACGTGATTGTGCCATGATCTGAACTGATGAAGTCATCAACCATCCAGTCCTCTACTTTATCCAGGATATTTTCTGATGTCATAGTGACGTCAATGAAACTTGTTATTTCTTTGCCGCCTCTTATTGTGTTGAATGTTGGAGTGGTTCCTGCGTTTTGTATAAACATTTCCATCTCCTCGAACGTAGACATGGCTCTCTTGCCTCTTTCATCCTCATGTGGACTGTGCCACCAGAAGCTCTTGGCATTACAATCACCGCCAATAATGAAATCAACTTTTTCAAAGTTATTTTTTACGCTCTTTAGTTGATCCAGGTATGGCTCAATCGGTTCGTTCGGTTCGAAGTAAAACGATATCAGGACTATTTCTTGCGTTGTATTTCTTATTTTGATTACTACTATGTTATTGGTGGTAAGGTTGGGGTATTGTTGTATAATAAGGTCGTCTTCAAAGATAGCTATTGCAGATTTTACAGTTTCATTGTTTGTGGAGTTTTGGTAAATACGGACGCCCTGATAGTCCCTCATACTTCTTATATTACCGACATAGGGTTCCTGGATCAGTGCTATTTTAATATTTCGCGTTTTGGCTTCGATTATAAGCTCTTCAGTGGCGATTTGTTTACGTTGGAGGTTTATTTGTGCAATTTTGTACCCAGGGACGCCCTTAGCAATACGCTATGGTTGATCTGGCAAGGGCATCCCACTTTTTACGAACTGCGCACTCATCACTGAAAGCTCCATGATCAGCATTTGCAATCTTTGCTCTCGTGCAGTTTATACAATTTGGTGTCTTATTTTCCTGCCACATATTGCAGTTTGATTTCAAATGCTGACCACCGCAATGACTGCATGCGTCTACAGATTCAGTGCAGAATCTTTTGCTGTGTCCGTAGCCCAGGCAACGAGAGCACTGCATTAGAGGCGACTGATCTGCGACTCTTACTCTTTGCATGTCTATGTGCACAGATCCAGCCTGGATAAGTCGTTGCCAGATTTGAGGAGAGACTCTGGCCACGATGTGTGCAATCAGCGGGTTTCTAGCTTTTTTTCTGTATTTTATTTCTATTCTATCCTGTTCTTTTTGGATGCCTTGAAGTAGATGTTGATTTTGGTTTCTAATGGATTTCGTTATATCTTCATCAGAGTTGCAGTGTAAGACATCATATAGTATTATCAGTGGATCTTTGTTCGTTATTTCTTCGACATTGAAGCCGCCCTTATCTTTTATTTTCTTCTTTATTATTTCAATTTGATTTTGGTCTTTACATCCTACTATGATCTTTCGGTCCTTGGCTTTTCTAATTTTGTCTACTCTTATGCCCTCGTCCCTGGCATTTACTGTGGTTTTGATTTTCTCGAGGACCTTATCACCGGAGTCAGTGTCGTCTGTGGAAGCGATCATCACTGAATGCATCGCTCCCATTGGTGCAGGTCTGTGTGGGGCCACACTCCTCGACGCGACGACGTTGGCATATGTCATAGACATGTGACGTGTAACCGCGGCACTGTCGTCTACAGCGGTGTGTATTTTGTTCAGCTTTTCAGAAATATCTGAGATAGCCGAATCAAAATGTGCTGTAGAGTGTCCTGTGCATGTCGCGGTTTGCGTTCGGTCCTTCATCGCGTCCAGGGTTGCGGCCATACCATTAAGCGTATGTTTAATAGGAGATACAGCGGACACCATTTCCTTTTGGAGAGTTTCAGTGCTACGTTCTATGGTGTTTTGAATTTTACTAATGTTCGTCTTAGAAGACTCACTACAGTTTGTCCGGTCAGTTTTAGTGAAGTCATTTCTCAAATCTTCTATTGCCTTAAGAATGGCTTTTACACCAGATGGGTCAGGGTTAAAGACAGGTGGAGTGGGTTCCAAGGTGGTCGGGCATTCTGCTTTGTGGTTACTTGATCGTGTTTTTAATAATATTTGTATTAATTTATATAAACTTGTGTTATCTTCTAGTACCGTTACTTTAATTTCCTTTTTTAAATTACCGGATTTGCTCATTGCTTTTCTTGAGTTGTTGATTATACTAAGTGCTATTTTTTCTATTTGTGAGTTGTTGAAGGTTTTGATTTCGGTTTCGGGAGGTATTTGATAAGGTAGTGATACTGGTTGGATGTCAGCCAGAGTTTTACTTGTCTTTTTTGAAGATGTTGCTATTTTTGGTGAGGGAGGAGATTCTTGCAATGACGGGTTGGTTTGAGGTCTAAGTTTATGATTATTGTCATGGGTAACCATGGCAGTGGCATCATAGGTGGCATTCAACAAGTTGACAGTACAAGGACGACCAAAGTCCAATTCTCTCTGAGATTTGGACTTTTGTGGTGTCTGAGGATCGTCAGGTTGCCCGGGGGGCTTTTTGTGAGGTGTGCGAGCAACAAACATTTTTATTGTTAAGGAAGGTTAGCAGAGATACAAAGGTAAGAAATAAAATATAATAACTAGAGATTTTGGGTTTAGGAATTTTTTGCTCAATATATATAGTAGCAAGAACTGTTCTAATTACTGATTTACGGTGCTGGAGTTATGTGGAATGATACTAGAATTTAAAAATTTAAAGTCAAATTTTTCAGAATTACGAATCCAGATACCCCAGAGAGAAATATGGGCTTCGGGCCGGAAATTTCTGTTTTTTGCGAATAGCTGAAAAACTACTGATCGGAGAACTACGAAACTGGTGTCTATAAATGCGTGAAAGAATAGCGGTTTTGTCAATATAATAATATCAACAGGAATAATTAAGAAAACTTTAGAAAAAATGAATTTACTTTTTAGATGTTTAAAATTTATATGAAAAATCAAGCAAAACGTTAATTTATGTATTGTATTAATGAATTTTATTTATTTTTCAGGTGCAGAAGGCGCGGACGGTGTAATGGAAGAAGAAATACGATGCTGGACTACAAGAAACGGTTAAAAAACAAAGAAGTTAAGTGTTAGAATGACTAAAATGAATTGACTTTAAAGAAATTACGATTTTTAAGCAAAAAAGAGGGATAACTTAGTGAATCTCAAAATGAATTACTATTTACGAGTACAAGAGGGATAAAGAAGCTATTTAGAAACGGGGAGCAACAACAAATACCGAATATCGCGAATGAAATTTCAATGTTGATTTTCGATAGTGCCGAGCTTAGGTGGTTTTCCTATACAAGTTGAAAAGGAGTGGGGGCCGAATTTACTGTTTTTTGCGAATAGCTGAAAAACTACTGATCGGAGAACTACGAAACTGGTGTCTATAAATGCGTGAAAGAATAGCGGTTTTGTCAATATAATAATATCAACAGGAATAATTAAGAAAACTTTAGAAAAAATGAATTTACTTTTTAGATGTTTAAAATTTATATGAAAAATCAAGCAAAACGTTAATTTATGTATTGTATTAATGAATTTTATTTATTTTTCAGGTGCAGAAGGCGCGGACGGTGTAATGGAAGAAGAAATACGATGCTGGACTACAAGAAACGGTTAAAAAACAAAGAAGTTAAGTGTTAGAATGACTAAAATGAATTGACTTTAAAGAAATTACGATTTTTAAGCAAAAAAGAGGGATAACTTAGTGAATCTCAAAATGAATTACTATTTACGAGTACAAGAGGGATAAAGAAGCTATTTAGAAACGGGGAGCAACAACAAATACCGAATATCGCGAATGAAATTTCAATGTTGATTTTCGATAGTGCCGAGCTTAGGTGGTTTTCCTATACAAGTTGAAAAGGAGTGGGGGCCGAATTTACTGTTTTTTGCGAATAGCTGAAAAACTACTGATCGGAGAACTACGAAACTGGTGTCTATAAATGCGTGAAAGAATAGCGGTTTTGTCAATATAATAATATCAACAGGAATAATTAAGAAAACTTTAGAAAAAATGAATTTACTTTTTAGATGTTTAAAATTTATATGAAAAATCAAGCAAAACGTTAATTTATGTATTGTATTAATGAATTTTATTTATTTTTCAGGTGCAGAAGGCGCGGACGGTGTAATGGAAGAAGAAATACGATGCTGGACTACAAGAAACGGTTAAAAAACAAAGAAGTTAAGTGTTAGAATGACTAAAATGAATTGACTTTAAAGAAATTACGATTTTTAAGCAAAAAAGAGGGATAACTTAGTGAATCTCAAAATGAATTACTATTTACGAGTACAAGAGGGATAAAGAAGCTATTTAGAAACGGGGAGCAACAACAAATACCGAATATCGCGAATGAAATTTCAATGTTGATTTTCGATAGTGCCGAGCTTAGGTGGTTTTCCTATACAAGTTGAAAAGGAGTGGGGGCCGAATTTACTGTTTTTTGCGAATAGCTGAAAAACTACTGATCGGAGAACTACGAAACTGGTGTCTATAAATGCGTGAAAGAATAGCGGTTTTGTCAATATAATAATATCAACAGGAATAATTAAGAAAACTTTAGAAAAAATGAATTTACTTTTTAGATGTTTAAAATTTATATGAAAAATCAAGCAAAACGTTAATTTATGTATTGTATTAATGAATTTTATTTATTTTTCAGGTGCAGAAGGCGCGGACGGTGTAATGGAAGAAGAAATACGATGCTGGACTACAAGAAACGGTTAAAAAACAAAGAAGTTAAGTGTTAGAATGACTAAAATGAATTGACTTTAAAGAAATTACGATTTTTAAGCAAAAAAGAGGGATAACTTAGTGAATCTCAAAATGAATTACTATTTACGAGTACAAGAGGGATAAAGAAGCTATTTAGAAACGGGGAGCAACAACAAATACCGAATATCGCGAATGAAATTTCAATGTTGATTTTCGATAGTGCCGAGCTTAGGTGGTTTTCCTATACAAGTTGAAAAGGAGTGGGGGCCGAATTTACTGTTTTTTGCGAATAGCTGAAAAACTACTGATCGGAGAACTACGAAACTGGTGTCTATAAATGCGTGAAAGAATAGCGGTTTTGTCAATATAATAATATCAACAGGAATAATTAAGAAAACTTTAGAAAAAATGAATTTACTTTTTAGATGTTTAAAATTTATATGAAAAATCAAGCAAAACGTTAATTTATGTATTGTATTAATGAATTTTATTTATTTTTCAGGTGCAGAAGGCGCGGACGGTGTAATGGAAGAAGAAATACGATGCTGGACTACAAGAAACGGTTAAAAAACAAAGAAGTTAAGTGTTAGAATGACTAAAATGAATTGACTTTAAAGAAATTACGATTTTTAAGCAAAAAAGAGGGATAACTTAGTGAATCTCAAAATGAATTACTATTTACGAGTACAAGAGGGATAAAGAAGCTATTTAGAAACGGGGAGCAACAACAAATACCGAATATCGCGAATGAAATTTCAATGTTGATTTTCGATAGTGCCGAGCTTAGGTGGTTTTCCTATACAAGTTGAAAAGGAGTGGGGGCCGAATTTACTGTTTTTTGCGAATAGCTGAAAAACTACTGATCGGAGAACTACGAAACTGGTGTCTATAAATGCGTGAAAGAATAGCGGTTTTGTCAATATAATAATATCAACAGGAATAATTAAGAAAACTTTAGAAAAAATGAATTTACTTTTTAGATGTTTAAAATTTATATGAAAAATCAAGCAAAACGTTAATTTATGTATTGTATTAATGAATTTTATTTATTTTTCAGGTGCAGAAGGCGCGGACGGTGTAATGGAAGAAGAAATACGATGCTGGACTACAAGAAACGGTTAAAAAACAAAGAAGTTAAGTGTTAGAATGACTAAAATGAATTGACTTTAAAGAAATTACGATTTTTAAGCAAAAAAGAGGGATAACTTAGTGAATCTCAAAATGAATTACTATTTACGAGTACAAGAGGGATAAAGAAGCTATTTAGAAACGGGGAGCAACAACAAATACCGAATATCGCGAATGAAATTTCAATGTTGATTTTCGATAGTGCCGAGCTTAGGTGGTTTTCCTATACAAGTTGAAAAGGAGTGGGGGCCGAATTTACTGTTTTTTGCGAATAGCTGAAAAACTACTGATCGGAGAACTACGAAACTGGTGTCTATAAATGCGTGAAAGAATAGCGGTTTTGTCAATATAATAATATCAACAGGAATAATTAAGAAAACTTTAGAAAAAATGAATTTACTTTTTAGATGTTTAAAATTTATATGAAAAATCAAGCAAAACGTTAATTTATGTATTGTATTAATGAATTTTATTTATTTTTCAGGTGCAGAAGGCGCGGACGGTGTAATGGAAGAAGAAATACGATGCTGGACTACAAGAAACGGTTAAAAAACAAAGAAGTTAAGTGTTAGAATGACTAAAATGAATTGACTTTAAAGAAATTACGATTTTTAAGCAAAAAAGAGGGATAACTTAGTGAATCTCAAAATGAATTACTATTTACGAGTACAAGAGGGATAAAGAAGCTATTTAGAAACGGGGAGCAACAACAAATACCGAATATCGCGAATGAAATTTCAATGTTGATTTTCGATAGTGCCGAGCTTAGGTGGTTTTCCTATACAAGTTGAAAAGGAGTGGGGGCCGAATTTACTGTTTTTTGCGAATAGCTGAAAAACTACTGATCGGAGAACTACGAAACTGGTGTCTATAAATGCGTGAAAGAATAGCGGTTTTGTCAATATAATAATATCAACAGGAATAATTAAGAAAACTTTAGAAAAAATGAATTTACTTTTTAGATGTTTAAAATTTATATGAAAAATCAAGCAAAACGTTAATTTATGTATTGTATTAATGAATTTTATTTATTTTTCAGGTGCAGAAGGCGCGGACGGTGTAATGGAAGAAGAAATACGATGCTGGACTACAAGAAACGGTTAAAAAACAAAGAAGTTAAGTGTTAGAATGACTAAAATGAATTGACTTTAAAGAAATTACGATTTTTAAGCAAAAAAGAGGGATAACTTAGTGAATCTCAAAATGAATTACTATTTACGAGTACAAGAGGGATAAAGAAGCTATTTAGAAACGGGGAGCAACAACAAATACCGAATATCGCGAATGAAATTTCAATGTTGATTTTCGATAGTGCCGAGCTTAGGTGGTTTTCCTATACAAGTTGAAAAGGAGTGGGGGCCGAATTTACTGTTTTTTGCGAATAGCTGAAAAACTACTGATCGGAGAACTACGAAACTGGTGTCTATAAATGCGTGAAAGAATAGCGGTTTTGTCAATATAATAATATCAACAGGAATAATTAAGAAAACTTTAGAAAAAATGAATTTACTTTTTAGATGTTTAAAATTTATATGAAAAATCAAGCAAAACGTTAATTTATGTATTGTATTAATGAATTTTATTTATTTTTCAGGTGCAGAAGGCGCGGACGGTGTAATGGAAGAAGAAATACGATGCTGGACTACAAGAAACGGTTAAAAAACAAAGAAGTTAAGTGTTAGAATGACTAAAATGAATTGACTTTAAAGAAATTACGATTTTTAAGCAAAAAAGAGGGATAACTTAGTGAATCTCAAAATGAATTACTATTTACGAGTACAAGAGGGATAAAGAAGCTATTTAGAAACGGGGAGCAACAACAAATACCGAATATCGCGAATGAAATTTCAATGTTGATTTTCGATAGTGCCGAGCTTAGGTGGTTTTCCTATACAAGTTGAAAAGGAGTGGGGGCCGAATTTACTGTTTTTTGCGAATAGCTGAAAAACTACTGATCGGAGAACTACGAAACTGGTGTCTATAAATGCGTGAAAGAATAGCGGTTTTGTCAATATAATAATATCAACAGGAATAATTAAGAAAACTTTAGAAAAAATGAATTTACTTTTTAGATGTTTAAAATTTATATGAAAAATCAAGCAAAACGTTAATTTATGTATTGTATTAATGAATTTTATTTATTTTTCAGGTGCAGAAGGCGCGGACGGTGTAATGGAAGAAGAAATACGATGCTGGACTACAAGAAACGGTTAAAAAACAAAGAAGTTAAGTGTTAGAATGACTAAAATGAATTGACTTTAAAGAAATTACGATTTTTAAGCAAAAAAGAGGGATAACTTAGTGAATCTCAAAATGAATTACTATTTACGAGTACAAGAGGGATAAAGAAGCTATTTAGAAACGGGGAGCAACAACAAATACCGAATATCGCGAATGAAATTTCAATGTTGATTTTCGATAGTGCCGAGCTTAGGTGGTTTTCCTATACAAGTTGAAAAGGAGTGGGGGCCGAATTTACTGTTTTTTGCGAATAGCTGAAAAACTACTGATCGGAGAACTACGAAACTGGTGTCTATAAATGCGTGAAAGAATAGCGGTTTTGTCAATATAATAATATCAACAGGAATAATTAAGAAAACTTTAGAAAAAATGAATTTACTTTTTAGATGTTTAAAATTTATATGAAAAATCAAGCAAAACGTTAATTTATGTATTGTATTAATGAATTTTATTTATTTTTCAGGTGCAGAAGGCGCGGACGGTGTAATGGAAGAAGAAATACGATGCTGGACTACAAGAAACGGTTAAAAAACAAAGAAGTTAAGTGTTAGAATGACTAAAATGAATTGACTTTAAAGAAATTACGATTTTTAAGCAAAAAAGAGGGATAACTTAGTGAATCTCAAAATGAATTACTATTTACGAGTACAAGAGGGATAAAGAAGCTATTTAGAAACGGGGAGCAACAACAAATACCGAATATCGCGAATGAAATTTCAATGTTGATTTTCGATAGTGCCGAGCTTAGGTGGTTTTCCTATACAAGTTGAAAAGGAGTGGGGGCCGAATTTACTGTTTTTTGCGAATAGCTGAAAAACTACTGATCGGAGAACTACGAAACTGGTGTCTATAAATGCGTGAAAGAATAGCGGTTTTGTCAATATAATAATATCAACAGGAATAATTAAGAAAACTTTAGAAAAAATGAATTTACTTTTTAGATGTTTAAAATTTATATGAAAAATCAAGCAAAACGTTAATTTATGTATTGTATTAATGAATTTTATTTATTTTTCAGGTGCAGAAGGCGCGGACGGTGTAATGGAAGAAGAAATACGATGCTGGACTACAAGAAACGGTTAAAAAACAAAGAAGTTAAGTGTTAGAATGACTAAAATGAATTGACTTTAAAGAAATTACGATTTTTAAGCAAAAAAGAGGGATAACTTAGTGAATCTCAAAATGAATTACTATTTACGAGTACAAGAGGGATAAAGAAGCTATTTAGAAACGGGGAGCAACAACAAATACCGAATATCGCGAATGAAATTTCAATGTTGATTTTCGATAGTGCCGAGCTTAGGTGGTTTTCCTATACAAGTTGAAAAGGAGTGGGGGCCGAATTTACTGTTTTTTGCGAATAGCTGAAAAACTACTGATCGGAGAACTACGAAACTGGTGTCTATAAATGCGTGAAAGAATAGCGGTTTTGTCAATATAATAATATCAACAGGAATAATTAAGAAAACTTTAGAAAAAATGAATTTACTTTTTAGATGTTTAAAATTTATATGAAAAATCAAGCAAAACGTTAATTTATGTATTGTATTAATGAATTTTATTTATTTTTCAGGTGCAGAAGGCGCGGACGGTGTAATGGAAGAAGAAATACGATGCTGGACTACAAGAAACGGTTAAAAAACAAAGAAGTTAAGTGTTAGAATGACTAAAATGAATTGACTTTAAAGAAATTACGATTTTTAAGCAAAAAAGAGGGATAACTTAGTGAATCTCAAAATGAATTACTATTTACGAGTACAAGAGGGATAAAGAAGCTATTTAGAAACGGGGAGCAACAACAAATACCGAATATCGCGAATGAAATTTCAATGTTGATTTTCGATAGTGCCGAGCTTAGGTGGTTTTCCTATACAAGTTGAAAAGGAGTGGGGGCCGAATTTACTGTTTTTTGCGAATAGCTGAAAAACTACTGATCGGAGAACTACGAAACTGGTGTCTATAAATGCGTGAAAGAATAGCGGTTTTGTCAATATAATAATATCAACAGGAATAATTAAGAAAACTTTAGAAAAAATGAATTTACTTTTTAGATGTTTAAAATTTATATGAAAAATCAAGCAAAACGTTAATTTATGTATTGTATTAATGAATTTTATTTATTTTTCAGGTGCAGAAGGCGCGGACGGTGTAATGGAAGAAGAAATACGATGCTGGACTACAAGAAACGGTTAAAAAACAAAGAAGTTAAGTGTTAGAATGACTAAAATGAATTGACTTTAAAGAAATTACGATTTTTAAGCAAAAAAGAGGGATAACTTAGTGAATCTCAAAATGAATTACTATTTACGAGTACAAGAGGGATAAAGAAGCTATTTAGAAACGGGGAGCAACAACAAATACCGAATATCGCGAATGAAATTTCAATGTTGATTTTCGATAGTGCCGAGCTTAGGTGGTTTTCCTATACAAGTTGAAAAGGAGTGGGGGCCGAATTTACTGTTTTTTGCGAATAGCTGAAAAACTACTGATCGGAGAACTACGAAACTGGTGTCTATAAATGCGTGAAAGAATAGCGGTTTTGTCAATATAATAATATCAACAGGAATAATTAAGAAAACTTTAGAAAAAATGAATTTACTTTTTAGATGTTTAAAATTTATATGAAAAATCAAGCAAAACGTTAATTTATGTATTGTATTAATGAATTTTATTTATTTTTCAGGTGCAGAAGGCGCGGACGGTGTAATGGAAGAAGAAATACGATGCTGGACTACAAGAAACGGTTAAAAAACAAAGAAGTTAAGTGTTAGAATGACTAAAATGAATTGACTTTAAAGAAATTACGATTTTTAAGCAAAAAAGAGGGATAACTTAGTGAATCTCAAAATGAATTACTATTTACGAGTACAAGAGGGATAAAGAAGCTATTTAGAAACGGGGAGCAACAACAAATACCGAATATCGCGAATGAAATTTCAATGTTGATTTTCGATAGTGCCGAGCTTAGGTGGTTTTCCTATACAAGTTGAAAAGGAGTGGGGGCCGAATTTACTGTTTTTTGCGAATAGCTGAAAAACTACTGATCGGAGAACTACGAAACTGGTGTCTATAAATGCGTGAAAGAATAGCGGTTTTGTCAATATAATAATATCAACAGGAATAATTAAGAAAACTTTAGAAAAAATGAATTTACTTTTTAGATGTTTAAAATTTATATGAAAAATCAAGCAAAACGTTAATTTATGTATTGTATTAATGAATTTTATTTATTTTTCAGGTGCAGAAGGCGCGGACGGTGTAATGGAAGAAGAAATACGATGCTGGACTACAAGAAACGGTTAAAAAACAAAGAAGTTAAGTGTTAGAATGACTAAAATGAATTGACTTTAAAGAAATTACGATTTTTAAGCAAAAAAGAGGGATAACTTAGTGAATCTCAAAATGAAT
This sequence comes from Trilocha varians, assembly GCA_030269945.2. Lineage (NCBI taxonomy): Eukaryota > Metazoa > Arthropoda > Insecta > Lepidoptera > Bombycidae > Trilocha > Trilocha varians. Next base: position 12,007,837 of record AP028257.1, read on the forward strand.
TACTATTTACGAGTACAAGAGGGATAAAGAAGCTATTTAGAAACGGGGAGCAACAACAAATACCGAATATCGCGAATGAAATTTCAATGTTGATTTTCGATAGTGCCGAGCTTAGGTGGTTTTCCTATACAAGTTGAAAAGGAGTGGGGGCCGAATTTACTGTTTTTTGCGAATAGCTGAAAAACTACTGATCGGAGAACTACGAAACTGGTGTCTATAAATGCGTGAAAGAATAGCGGTTTTGTCAATATAATAATATCAACAGGAATAATTAAGAAAACTTTAGAAAAAATGAATTTACTTTTTAGATGTTTAAAATTTATATGAAAAATCAAGCAAAACGTTAATTTATGTATTGTATTAATGAATTTTATTTATTTTTCAGGTGCAGAAGGCGCGGACGGTGTAATGGAAGAAGAAATACGATGCTGGACTACAAGAAACGGTTAAAAAACAAAGAAGTTAAGTGTTAGAATGACTAAAATGAATTGACTTTAAAGAAATTACGATTTTTAAGCAAAAAAGAGGGATAACTTAGTGAATCTCAAAATGAATTACTATTTACGAGTACAAGAGGGATAAAGAAGCTATTTAGAAACGGGGAGCAACAACAAATACCGAATATCGCGAATGAAATTTCAATGTTGATTTTCGATAGTGCCGAGCTTAGGTGGTTTTCCTATACAAGTTGAAAAGGAGTGGGGGCCGAATTTACTGTTTTTTGCGAATAGCTGAAAAACTACTGATCGGAGAACTACGAAACTGGTGTCTATAAATGCGTGAAAGAATAGCGGTTTTGTCAATATAATAATATCAACAGGAATAATTAAGAAAACTTTAGAAAAAATGAATTTACTTTTTAGATGTTTAAAATTTATATGAAAAATCAAGCAAAACGTTAATTTATGTATTGTATTAATGAATTTTATTTATTTTTCAGGTGCAGAAGGCGCGGACGGTGTAATGGAAGAAGAAATACGATGCTGGACTACAAGAAACGGTTAAAAAACAAAGAAGTTAAGTGTTAGAATGACTAAAATGAATTGACTTTAAAGAAATTACGATTTTTAAGCAAAAAAGAGGGATAACTTAGTGAATCTCAAAATGAATTACTATTTACGAGTACAAGAGGGATAAAGAAGCTATTTAGAAACGGGGAGCAACAACAAATACCGAATATCGCGAATGAAATTTCAATGTTGATTTTCGATAGTGCCGAGCTTAGGTGGTTTTCCTATACAAGTTGAAAAGGAGTGGGGGCCGAATTTACTGTTTTTTGCGAATAGCTGAAAAACTACTGATCGGAGAACTACGAAACTGGTGTCTATAAATGCGTGAAAGAATAGCGGTTTTGTCAATATAATAATATCAACAGGAATAATTAAGAAAACTTTAGAAAAAATGAATTTACTTTTTAGATGTTTAAAATTTATATGAAAAATCAAGCAAAACGTTAATTTATGTATTGTATTAATGAATTTTATTTATTTTTCAGGTGCAGAAGGCGCGGACGGTGTAATGGAAGAAGAAATACGATGCTGGACTACAAGAAACGGTTAAAAAACAAAGAAGTTAAGTGTTAGAATGACTAAAATGAATTGACTTTAAAGAAATTACGATTTTTAAGCAAAAAAGAGGGATAACTTAGTGAATCTCAAAATGAATTACTATTTACGAGTACAAGAGGGATAAAGAAGCTATTTAGAAACGGGGAGCAACAACAAATACCGAATATCGCGAATGAAATTTCAATGTTGATTTTCGATAGTGCCGAGCTTTTTTTTTTTTTTTTTTTTCAGTTGGAGGAAATCACCGGATCCCCGCCCGCCCCGCGGGCGGGGTATGTGGGAGTTGAACCGCACTAAAACCTCCAACCGCTCACACTCAGCGTCCGAACCCCGGCTGAGGCCAGAACCCAGCACGGGGTTTGAAGGGACGGCGCGACGCGTTACGCCATCGGCATTCTTTGCCGTCGCTCCGTCCCCGGACGCCGAACCGGTAGCCGCCGGCGAATACGGCCACCGGCTCTCTCGGTCGGCGGGCTTTCCGAAGCCCGCCAAGATGGGACCGCGTGTCACCCTCCCGCGGAATACCCCGCTGGGTCAGAACCAGCGTGGGTCGGGGAGTACGCGGTCTACCATCCCCCGGATGCTCTTACGCTAAGGGCGTGCTGAGCGAGACACGGCACCTTCTTGGGTCCCCGCTCGCACTCGCATGCGTTGGGGACCCGAAACTCTTAGGGGGCCAGAATCCGGGCGAGATCCCGGTCCCGGCCCCCTGCTCGACGGCGGCGGGTTGGTAAGTTGAGAGTGGCATATAGCCTCTCCCTCTCAGCCCCCGCCACCTGCTTCTGCGAGATGGTGGACTCGCAGAAGTCGAGCATCGCCTTCCTGGACTCGTCGCTCTCGAGCATCGACGCCGCGACGCTCGGGAGCGACAAGTCCGGACCTATTTGTTGGACCAGGACACAGCGCTGCCTCTCCCATGCGGGGCAGCGCGCGAGCGTATGCTCCGGCGTGTCCTGGTCACACCCCACGCAATGGTGGCACCTCGCCGTCGGCTCGGCCCTAATCCGGTGCAGATACCGACCGAAGCACCCGTGCCCGGTCAGCATCTGCACCATCCAGAAGGTGAGGCGTCCTGCGCCACGACCCACCCAATCATCTAGGATCGGGCGGATCGCCTCGACGGTCCGTAGACCCCATGTGGGGTTAGCGAGTCGTCTCTTCCACGCTTCCGTCACGGACCGCCGAGATTGGACCTTCCTATCGCGAACAGCTTCCCGCAGGGGACGCACCACGCCCCGGGCGCGGAGGTCGCATCGCCAGCGATAATCGCCAGCTAGCGCCTCCGCCTCCAGCTCCCAGGGCGGCGTCCCCGCCAGCACGCACGCCGCCTCGAAAGCGATGGTGCGGTACCCGCGGATGGCCCTAATAGCTACGATGCGCTGTGGCCGACGCAGAAATCGGGCGATAGTTAATCGCACCCGTGCGTCGGCCCAGACGGGCGCACCGTATAGGGCCATCGATCGCACCACTCCCGCATAGAGGCGGCGCACTGCGTTGCTGGGTCCCCCGACATTCGGAAGCAACCGGCCGAGTTGGCCGGCCGTCCCCATCAATCGGGGGACCAGGTTCGCGAAATGGGCTCGGAAGGTCCAATGGCTATCCAACACGAGGCCGAGGTACTTCAGCTGCACCCCGACCTCAATCTGGACGCCTCCAACCATTATTTGGGCGTCGACCGGCGGCACAGCCCCAGCCCCGCAAAACCACAGGGCCTGGGACTTGTGCAGCGCCACGTCGAGGCCCAATCTCCTTATTTTGCCGACGACGAGGGCCACCCCCGCTGTGGCAAGACGGGCAGACTCTCATAGTGCCGAGCTTAGGTGGTTTTCCTATACAAGTTGAAAAGGAGTGGGGGCCGAATTTACTGTTTTTTGCGAATAGCTGAAAAACTACTGATCGGAGAACTACGAAACTGGTGTCTATAAATGCGTGAAAGAATAGCGGTTTTGTCAATATAATAATATCAACAGGAATAATTAAGAAAACTTTAGAAAAAATGAATTTACTTTTTAGATGTTTAAAATTTATATGAAAAATCAAGCAAAACGTTAATTTATGTATTGTATTAATGAATTTTATTTATTTTTCAGGTGCAGAAGGCGCGGACGGTGTAATGGAAGAAGAAATACGATGCTGGACTACAAGAAACGGTTAAAAAACAAAGAAGTTAAGTGTTAGAATGACTAAAATGAATTGACTTTAAAGAAATTACGATTTTTAAGCAAAAAAGAGGGATAACTTAGTGAATCTCAAAATGAATTACTATTTACGAGTACAAGAGGGATAAAGAAGCTATTTAGAAACGGGGAGCAACAACAAATACCGAATATCGCGAATGAAATTTCAATGTTGATTTTCGATAGTGCCGAGCTTAGGTGGTTTTCCTATACAAGTTGAAAAGGAGTGGGGGCCGAATTTACTGTTTTTTGCGAATAGCTGAAAAACTACTGATCGGAGAACTACGAAACTGGTGTCTATAAATGCGTGAAAGAATAGCGGTTTTGTCAATATAATAATATCAACAGGAATAATTAAGAAAACTTTAGAAAAAATGAATTTACTTTTTAGATGTTTAAAATTTATATGAAAAATCAAGCAAAACGTTAATTTATGTATTGTATTAATGAATTTTATTTATTTTTCAGGTGCAGAAGGCGCGGACGGTGTAATGGAAGAAGAAATACGATGCTGGACTACAAGAAACGGTTAAAAAACAAAGAAGTTAAGTGTTAGAATGACTAAAATGAATTGACTTTAAAGAAATTACGATTTTTAAGCAAAAAAGAGGGATAACTTAGTGAATCTCAAAATGAATTACTATTTACGAGTACAAGAGGGATAAAGAAGCTATTTAGAAACGGGGAGCAACAACAAATACCGAATATCGCGAATGAAATTTCAATGTTGATTTTCGATAGTGCCGAGCTTAGGTGGTTTTCCTATACAAGTTGAAAAGGAGTGGGGGCCGAATTTACTGTTTTTTGCGAATAGCTGAAAAACTACTGATCGGAGAACTACGAAACTGGTGTCTATAAATGCGTGAAAGAATAGCGGTTTTGTCAATATAATAATATCAACAGGAATAATTAAGAAAACTTTAGAAAAAATGAATTTACTTTTTAGATGTTTAAAATTTATATGAAAAATCAAGCAAAACGTTAATTTATGTATTGTATTAATGAATTTTATTTATTTTTCAGGTGCAGAAGGCGCGGACGGTGTAATGGAAGAAGAAATACGATGCTGGACTACAAGAAACGGTTAAAAAACAAAGAAGTTAAGTGTTAGAATGACTAAAATGAATTGACTTTAAAGAAATTACGATTTTTAAGCAAAAAAGAGGGATAACTTAGTGAATCTCAAAATGAATTACTATTTACGAGTACAAGAGGGATAAAGAAGCTATTTAGAAACGGGGAGCAACAACAAATACCGAATATCGCGAATGAAATTTCAATGTTGATTTTCGATAGTGCCGAGCTTAGGTGGTTTTCCTATACAAGTTGAAAAGGAGTGGGGGCCGAATTTACTGTTTTTTGCGAATAGCTGAAAAACTACTGATCGGAGAACTACGAAACTGGTGTCTATAAATGCGTGAAAGAATAGCGGTTTTGTCAATATAATAATATCAACAGGAATAATTAAGAAAACTTTAGAAAAAATGAATTTACTTTTTAGATGTTTAAAATTTATATGAAAAATCAAGCAAAACGTTAATTTATGTATTGTATTAATGAATTTTATTTATTTTTCAGGTGCAGAAGGCGCGGACGGTGTAATGGAAGAAGAAATACGATGCTGGACTACAAGAAACGGTTAAAAAACAAAGAAGTTAAGTGTTAGAATGACTAAAATGAATTGACTTTAAAGAAATTACGATTTTTAAGCAAAAAAGAGGGATAACTTAGTGAATCTCAAAATGAATTACTATTTACGAGTACAAGAGGGATAAAGAAGCTATTTAGAAACGGGGAGCAACAACAAATACCGAATATCGCGAATGAAATTTCAATGTTGATTTTCGATAGTGCCGAGCTTAGGTGGTTTTCCTATACAAGTTGAAAAGGAGTGGGGGCCGAATTTACTGTTTTTTGCGAATAGCTGAAAAACTACTGATCGGAGAACTACGAAACTGGTGTCTATAAATGCGTGAAAGAATAGCGGTTTTGTCAATATAATAATATCAACAGGAATAATTAAGAAAACTTTAGAAAAAATGAATTTACTTTTTAGATGTTTAAAATTTATATGAAAAATCAAGCAAAACGTTAATTTATGTATTGTATTAATGAATTTTATTTATTTTTCAGGTGCAGAAGGCGCGGACGGTGTAATGGAAGAAGAAATACGATGCTGGACTACAAGAAACGGTTAAAAAACAAAGAAGTTAAGTGTTAGAATGACTAAAATGAATTGACTTTAAAGAAATTACGATTTTTAAGCAAAAAAGAGGGATAACTTAGTGAATCTCAAAATGAATTACTATTTACGAGTACAAGAGGGATAAAGAAGCTATTTAGAAACGGGGAGCAACAACAAATACCGAATATCGCGAATGAAATTTCAATGTTGATTTTCGATAGTGCCGAGCTTAGGTGGTTTTCCTATACAAGTTGAAAAGGAGTGGGGGCCGAATTTACTGTTTTTTGCGAATAGCTGAAAAACTACTGATCGGAGAACTACGAAACTGGTGTCTATAAATGCGTGAAAGAATAGCGGTTTTGTCAATATAATAATATCAACAGGAATAATTAAGAAAACTTTAGAAAAAATGAATTTACTTTTTAGATGTTTAAAATTTATATGAAAAATCAAGCAAAACGTTAATTTATGTATTGTATTAATGAATTTTATTTATTTTTCAGGTGCAGAAGGCGCGGACGGTGTAATGGAAGAAGAAATACGATGCTGGACTACAAGAAACGGTTAAAAAACAAAGAAGTTAAGTGTTAGAATGACTAAAATGAATTGACTTTAAAGAAATTACGATTTTTAAGCAAAAAAGAGGGATAACTTAGTGAATCTCAAAATGAATTACTATTTACGAGTACAAGAGGGATAAAGAAGCTATTTAGAAACGGGGAGCAACAACAAATACCGAATATCGCGAATGAAATTTCAATGTTGATTTTCGATAGTGCCGAGCTTAGGTGGTTTTCCTATACAAGTTGAAAAGGAGTGGGGGCCGAATTTACTGTTTTTTGCGAATAGCTGAAAAACTACTGATCGGAGAACTACGAAACTGGTGTCTATAAATGCGTGAAAGAATAGCGGTTTTGTCAATATAATAATATCAACAGGAATAATTAAGAAAACTTTAGAAAAAATGAATTTACTTTTTAGATGTTTAAAATTTATATGAAAAATCAAGCAAAACGTTAATTTATGTATTGTATTAATGAATTTTATTTATTTTTCAGGTGCAGAAGGCGCGGACGGTGTAATGGAAGAAGAAATACGATGCTGGACTACAAGAAACGGTTAAAAAACAAAGAAGTTAAGTGTTAGAATGACTAAAATGAATTGACTTTAAAGAAATTACGATTTTTAAGCAAAAAAGAGGGATAACTTAGTGAATCTCAAAATGAATTACTATTTACGAGTACAAGAGGGATAAAGAAGCTATTTAGAAACGGGGAGCAACAACAAATACCGAATATCGCGAATGAAATTTCAATGTTGATTTTCGATAGTGCCGAGCTTAGGTGGTTTTCCTATACAAGTTGAAAAGGAGTGGGGGCCGAATTTACTGTTTTTTGCGAATAGCTGAAAAACTACTGATCGGAGAACTACGAAACTGGTGTCTATAAATGCGTGAAAGAATAGCGGTTTTGTCAATATAATAATATCAACAGGAATAATTAAGAAAACTTTAGAAAAAATGAATTTACTTTTTAGATGTTTAAAATTTATATGAAAAATCAAGCAAAACGTTAATTTATGTATTGTATTAATGAATTTTATTTATTTTTCAGGTGCAGAAGGCGCGGACGGTGTAATGGAAGAAGAAATACGATGCTGGACTACAAGAAACGGTTAAAAAACAAAGAAGTTAAGTGTTAGAATGACTAAAATGAATTGACTTTAAAGAAATTACGATTTTTAAGCAAAAAGAGGGATAACTTAGTGAATCTCAAAATGAATTACTATTTACGAGTACAAGAGGGATAAAGAAGCTATTTAGAAACGGGGAGCAACAACAAATACCGAATATCGCGAATGAAATTTCAATGTTGATTTTCGATAGTGCCGAGCTTAGGTGGTTTTCCTATACAAGTTGAAAAGGAGTGGGGGCCGAATTTACTGTTTTTTGCGAATAGCTGAAAAACTACTGATCGGAGAACTACGAAACTGGTGTCTATAAATGCGTGAAAGAATAGCGGTTTTGTCAATATAATAATATCAACAGGAATAATTAAGAAAACTTTAGAAAAAATGAATTTACTTTTTAGATGTTTAAAATTTATATGAAAAATCAAGCAAAACGTTAATTTATGTATTGTATTAATGAATTTTATTTATTTTTCAGGTGCAGAAGGCGCGGACGGTGTAATGGAAGAAGAAATACGATGCTGGACTACAAGAAACGGTTAAAAAACAAAGAAGTTAAGTGTTAGAATGACTAAAATGAATTGACTTTAAAGAAATTACGATTTTTAAGCAAAAAAGAGGGATAACTTAGTGAATCTCAAAATGAATTACTATTTACGAGTACAAGAGGGATAAAGAAGCTATTTAGAAACGGGGAGCAACAACAAATACCGAATATCGCGAATGAAATTTCAATGTTGATTTTCGATAGTGCCGAGCTTAGGTGGTTTTCCTATACAAGTTGAAAAGGAGTGGGGGCCGAATTTACTGTTTTTTGCGAATAGCTGAAAAACTACTGATCGGAGAACTACGAAACTGGTGTCTATAAATGCGTGAAAGAATAGCGGTTTTGTCAATATAATAATATCAACAGGAATAATTAAGAAAACTTTAGAAAAAATGAATTTACTTTTTAGATGTTTAAAATTTATATGAAAAATCAAGCAAAACGTTAATTTATGTATTGTATTAATGAATTTTATTTATTTTTCAGGTGCAGAAGGCGCGGACGGTGTAATGGAAGAAGAAATACGATGCTGGACTACAAGAAACGGTTAAAAAACAAAGAAGTTAAGTGTTAGAATGACTAAAATGAATTGACTTTAAAGAAATTACGATTTTTAAGCAAAAAAGAGGGATAACTTAGTGAATCTCAAAATGAATTACTATTTACGAGTACAAGAGGGATAAAGAAGCTATTTAGAAACGGGGAGCAACAACAAATACCGAATATCGCGAATGAAATTTCAATGTTGATTTTCGATAGTGCCGAGCTTAGGTGGTTTTCCTATACAAGTTGAAAAGGAGTGGGGGCCGAATTTACTGTTTTTTGCGAATAGCTGAAAAACTACTGATCGGAGAACTACGAAACTGGTGTCTATAAATGCGTGAAAGAATAGCGGTTTTGTCAATATAATAATATCAACAGGAATAATTAAGAAAACTTTAGAAAAAATGAATTTACTTTTTAGATGTTTAAAATTTATATGAAAAATCAAGCAAAACGTTAATTTATGTATTGTATTAATGAATTTTATTTATTTTTCAGGTGCAGAAGGCGCGGACGGTGTAATGGAAGAAGAAATACGATGCTGGACTACAAGAAACGGTTAAAAAACAAAGAAGTTAAGTGTTAGAATGACTAAAATGAATTGACTTTAAAGAAATTACGATTTTTAAGCAAAAAAGAGGGATAACTTAGTGAATCTCAAAATGAATTACTATTTACGAGTACAAGAGGGATAAAGAAGCTATTTAGAAACGGGGAGCAACAACAAATACCGAATATCGCGAATGAAATTTCAATGTTGATTTTCGATAGTGCCGAGCTTAGGTGGTTTTCCTATACAAGTTGAAAAGGAGTGGGGGCCGAATTTACTGTTTTTTGCGAATAGCTGAAAAACTACTGATCGGAGAACTACGAAACTGGTGTCTATAAATGCGTGAAAGAATAGCGGTTTTGTCAATATAATAATATCAACAGGAATAATTAAGAAAACTTTAGAAAAAATGAATTTACTTTTTAGATGTTTAAAATTTATATGAAAAATCAAGCAAAACGTTAATTTATGTATTGTATTAATGAATTTTATTTATTTTTCAGGTGCAGAAGGCGCGGACGGTGTAATGGAAGAAGAAATACGATGCTGGACTACAAGAAACGGTTAAAAAACAAAGAAGTTAAGTGTTAGAATGACTAAAATGAATTGACTTTAAAGAAATTACGATTTTTAAGCAAAAAAGAGGGATAACTTAGTGAATCTCAAAATGAATTACTATTTACGAGTACAAGAGGGATAAAGAAGCTATTTAGAAACGGGGAGCAACAACAAATACCGAATATCGCGAATGAAATTTCAATGTTGATTTTCGATAGTGCCGAGCTTAGGTGGTTTTCCTATACAAGTTGAAAAGGAGTGGGGGCCGAATTTACTGTTTTTTGCGAATAGCTGAAAAACTACTGATCGGAGAACTACGAAACTGGTGTCTATAAATGCGTGAAAGAATAGCGGTTTTGTCAATATAATAATATCAACAGGAATAATTAAGAAAACTTTAGAAAAAATGAATTTACTTTTTAGATGTTTAAAATTTATATGAAAAATCAAGCAAAACGTTAATTTATGTATTGTATTAATGAATTTTATTTATTTTTCAGGTGCAGAAGGCGCGGACGGTGTAATGGAAGAAGAAATACGATGCTGGACTACAAGAAACGGTTAAAAAACAAAGAAGTTAAGTGTTAGAATGACTAAAATGAATTGACTTTAAAGAAATTACGATTTTTAAGCAAAAAAGAGGGATAACTTAGTGAATCTCAAAATGAATTACTATTTACGAGTACAAGAGGGATAAAGAAGCTATTTAGAAACGGGGAGCAACAACAAATACCGAATATCGCGAATGAAATTTCAATGTTGATTTTCGATAGTGCCGAGCTTAGGTGGTTTTCCTATACAAGTTGAAAAGGAGTGGGGGCCGAATTTACTGTTTTTTGCGAATAGCTGAAAAACTACTGATCGGAGAACTACGAAACTGGTGTCTATAAATGCGTGAAAGAATAGCGGTTTTGTCAATATAATAATATCAACAGGAATAATTAAGAAAACTTTAGAAAAAATGAATTTACTTTTTAGATGTTTAAAATTTATATGAAAAATCAAGCAAAACGTTAATTTATGTATTGTATTAATGAATTTTATTTATTTTTCAGGTGCAGAAGGCGCGGACGGTGTAATGGAAGAAGAAATACGATGCTGGACTACAAGAAACGGTTAAAAAACAAAGAAGTTAAGTGTTAGAATGACTAAAATGAATTGACTTTAAAGAAATTACGATTTTTAAGCAAAAAAGAGGGATAACTTAGTGAATCTCAAAATGAATTACTATTTACGAGTACAAGAGGGATAAAGAAGCTATTTAGAAACGGGGAGCAACAACAAATACCGAATATCGCGAATGAAATTTCAATGTTGATTTTCGATAGTGCCGAGCTTAGGTGGTTTTCCTATACAAGTTGAAAAGGAGTGGGGGCCGAATTTACTGTTTTTTGCGAATAGCTGAAAAACTACTGATCGGAGAACTACGAAACTGGTGTCTATAAATGCGTGAAAGAATAGCGGTTTTGTCAATATAATAATATCAACAGGAATAATTAAGAAAACTTTAGAAAAAATGAATTTACTTTTTAGATGTTTAAAATTTATATGAAAAATCAAGCAAAACGTTAATTTATGTATTGTATTAATGAATTTTATTTATTTTTCAGGTGCAGAAGGCGCGGACGGTGTAATGGAAGAAGAAATACGATGCTGGACTACAAGAAACGGTTAAAAAACAAAGAAGTTAAGTGTTAGAATGACTAAAATGAATTGACTTTAAAGAAATTACGATTTTTAAGCAAAAAAGAGGGATAACTTAGTGAATCTCAAAATGAATTACTATTTACGAGTACAAGAGGGATAAAGAAGCTATTTAGAAACGGGGAGCAACAACAAATACCGAATATCGCGAATGAAATTTCAATGTTGATTTTCGATAGTGCCGAGCTTAGGTGGTTTTCCTATACAAGTTGAAAAGGAGTGGGGGCCGAATTTACTGTTTTTTGCGAATAGCTGAAAAACTACTGATCGGAGAACTACGAAACTGGTGTCTATAAATGCGTGAAAGAATAGCGGTTTTGTCAATATAATAATATCAACAGGAATAATTAAGAAAACTTTAGAAAAAATGAATTTACTTTTTAGATGTTTAAAATTTATATGAAAAATCAAGCAAAACGTTAATTTATGTATTGTATTAATGAATTTTATTTATTTTTCAGGTGCAGAAGGCGCGGACGGTGTAATGGAAGAAGAAATACGATGCTGGACTACAAGAAACGGTTAAAAAACAAAGAAGTTAAGTGTTAGAATGACTAAAATGAATTGACTTTAAAGAAATTACGATTTTTAAGCAAAAAAGAGGGATAACTTAGTGAATCTCAAAATGAATTACTATTTACGAGTACAAGAGGGATAAAGAAGCTATTTAGAAACGGGGAGCAACAACAAATACCGAATATCGCGAATGAAATTTCAATGTTGATTTTCGATAGTGCCGAGCTTAGGTGGTTTTCCTATACAAGTTGAAAAGGAGTGGGGGCCGAATTTACTGTTTTTTGCGAATAGCTGAAAAACTACTGATCGGAGAACTACGAAACTGGTGTCTATAAATGCGTGAAAGAATAGCGGTTTTGTCAATATAATAATATCAACAGGAATAATTAAGAAAACTTTAGAAAAAATGAATTTACTTTTTAGATGTTTAAAATTTATATGAAAAATCAAGCAAAACGTTAATTTATGTATTGTATTAATGAATTTTATTTATTTTTCAGGTGCAGAAGGCGCGGACGGTGTAATGGAAGAAGAAATACGATGCTGGACTACAAGAAACGGTTAAAAAACAAAGAAGTTAAGTGTTAGAATGACTAAAATGAATTGACTTTAAAGAAATTACGATTTTTAAGCAAAAAAGAGGGATAACTTAGTGAATCTCAAAATGAATTACTATTTACGAGTACAAGAGGGATAAAGAAGCTATTTAGAAACGGGGAGCAACAACAAATACCGAATATCGCGAATGAAATTTCAATGTTGATTTTCGATAGTGCCGAGCTTAGGTGGTTTTCCTATACAAGTTGAAAAGGAGTGGGGGCCGAATTTACTGTTTTTTGCGAATAGCTGAAAAACTACTGATCGGAGAACTACGAAACTGGTGTCTATAAATGCGTGAAAGAATAGCGGTTTTGTCAATATAATAATATCAACAGGAATAATTAAGAAAACTTTAGAAAAAATGAATTTACTTTTTAGATGTTTAAAATTTATATGAAAAATCAAGCAAAACGTTAATTTATGTATTGTATTAATGAATTTTATTTATTTTTCAGGTGCAGAAGGCGCGGACGGTGTAATGGAAGAAGAAATACGATGCTGGACTACAAGAAACGGTTAAAAAACAAAGAAGTTAAGTGTTAGAATGACTAAAATGAATTGACTTTAAAGAAATTACGATTTTTAAGCAAAAAAGAGGGATAACTTAGTGAATCTCAAAATGAATTACTATTTACGAGTACAAGAGGGATAAAGAAGCTATTTAGAAACGGGGAGCAACAACAAATACCGAATATCGCGAATGAAATTTCAATGTTGATTTTCGATAGTGCCGAGCTTTTTTTTTTTTTTTTTTTTTTTTCAGTTGGAGGAAATCACCGGATCCCCGCCCGCCCCGCGGGCGGGGTATGTGGGAGTTGAACCTCACTAAAACCTCCAACCGCTCACACTCAGCGTCCGAACCCCGGCTGAGGCCAGAACCCAGCACGGGGTTTGGAGGGACGGCGCGACGCGTTACGCCATCGGCATGCTTTCCCGTCGCTCCGTCCCCGGACGCCGAACCGGTAGCCGCCGGCGAATACGGCCACCGGCTCTCTCGGTCGGCGGGCTTTCCGAAGCCCGCCAAGATGGGACCGCGTGTCACCCTCCCGCGGAATACCCCGCTGGGTCAGAACCAGCGTGGGTCGGGGAGTACGCGGTCTACCATCCCCCGGATGCTCTTACGCTAAGGGCGTGCTGAGCGAGACACGGCACCTTCTTGGGTCCCCGCTCGCACTCGCATGCGTTGGGGACCCGAAACTCTTAGGGGGCCAGAATCCGGGCGAGATCCCGGTCCCGGCCCCCTGCTCGACGGCGGCGGGTTGGCAAGTTGAGAGCGGCGTAAAGCCTCTCTCTCGCAGCCCCCGCCACCTGCTTCTGCGAGATGGTGGACTCGCAGAAGTCGAGCATCGCCTTCCAGGACTCGTCGCTCTCGAGCATCGACGCCGCGACGCCCGGGAGCGACAAGTCCGGACCTATTTGTTGGACCAGGACACAGCGCTGCCTCTCCCATGCGGGGCAGCGCGCGAGCGTATGCTCCGGCGTGTCCTGGTCACATCCCACGCAATGGTGGCACCTCGCCGTCGGCTCGGCCTTGATCCGGTGCAGATACCGACCGAAACATCCGTGCCCGGTCAGCATCTGCACCATCCAAAAGGTGAGGCGTCCTGCGCCACGACCCACCCAATCATCTAGGATCGGGCGGATCGCCTCGACGGTCCGTAGACCCCAGGTGGGGTTAGCGAGACGTCGCTTCCACGCTTCTACTACGGACCGCCGAGATTGGACCTTCCTGTCGCGAACCGCTTCCCGCAGGGGACGTATCACGCCCCGGGCGCGGAGGTCGCATCGCCAGCGATAATCGCCAGCTAGCGCCTCCGCCTCCAGCTCCCAGGGCGGCGTCCCCGCCAGCACGCACGCCGCCTCAAAAGCGACGGTGCGGTACCCGCGGATGGCCCTAATAGCTACGATGCGCTGTGGCCGACGCAGGAATCGTGCGATATATTTTCGCACCCGTGCGTCGGCCCAGACGGGCGCACCGTATAGGGCCATCGATCGCACCACCCCCGCATAGAGGCGGCGCACTGCGTTGCTGGGCCCCCCGACATTCGGGAGCAACCGACCGAGTTGGCCGGCCGTCCTCATCAATCGGGGGACCAGGTTCGCGAAATGTGCCTGGAAGGTCCAACGGCTATCCAACACGAGGCCGAGGTACTTCAGCTGCACCCCGACCTCAATCTGGACGCCTCCAACCATTATCTGGGCGTCGACTGGCGGCACAGCCCCTGCCCCGTGGAACCACAGGGCCTGGGATTTGTGCAGCGCCACGTCGAGGCCCAGCCTCCTTATTTTGCCGACGACGAGGGCCACCCCCGCTGTGGCAAGACGGGCAGACTCTCGGAAGTCATCCCCCCGGGCCACGACCAAAGTGTCGTCCGCGTAGCAAATAACGCTAAGGCCCGGGAGGAGGGCGCCCCTCAGCACCCAGTCGTACCCGATATTCCACAATAGAGGTCCAAGAACGGACCCCTGTGGAACACCGCGCACGACCTGGAACCGGTGCAAGGTCCCACCGTACCCGGTACACATGACCGACCTGGCCTCCAGGTAGGAGCCGATCAGCCGGCGGAGATAGAGGGGCACTCCATGCCTCTCCAGTGCCCCCCCAATCACGGACCAGGGCAGAGTGTTGAAGGCATTGGCGATGTCGAGCGACACCGCCAAGGCCACCCCACCCTGGGAGACGGCCTCCTCCGAGAGGGTCCGGACGCGTAGAATAGCATCTACGGTCGAACGACCCTCCCGGAAGCCGTACTGCTCCGCCGACAGATCGGGTCCAACCCCGACCAGGTGCTGAACGATGCGGGCGGCCAGAACGCGTTCCAGCAATTTGCCCACCTCGTCCAGCAGCACGATGGGACGGTAACCGGCGGCTGAGTCCGCCGGGCGCCCCTCTTTCCGCAAGAGGACCAGTCTGCCCGTCCTCCAGAGCGAGGGAAACCGTCCCGACTCCAGGCAAGAATTGAAAAGCCTTAGGAGTCGGTCCCCTAGGGCATTGATGGCCAAGGCCAGGACCCGGCCGTGGATGCCGTCCGGGCCGGGGGCCGTGTCCTTCACACTCATCCGTGTCACGGCCACATGGAGCTCATCTCTGGTGATATGAGGCACCTCAGCAGTGGCTTCACCGCCGGTGTTATCCGGCGGCTCACCCATAGCAGGCGGCGTAAAACCGGCCTGCTCCTGCGGGAACAGCGTCGAGACGATGTCCCGCAGCTGCTGAGGCTGGAGACGCTCGGTCATGGGGGGCGCCCACGGGCGCACCTTATCGCGCACCGTTTTGTACGGGCGCCCCCACGGGTTGTCATCGAGCGTCCCCAAGAGAGTCTCCATGTACCCTTCCTTGGCCAACTTGATGGCCAGCCGCATGGCGCTCCTCGCTTCCGCGTACTCGCCATACAGCCGGGCCTCCTCCTCCGCGAACGCGACGGGATCGTCGCGAC
This sequence comes from Trilocha varians, assembly GCA_030269945.2. Lineage (NCBI taxonomy): Eukaryota > Metazoa > Arthropoda > Insecta > Lepidoptera > Bombycidae > Trilocha > Trilocha varians. The sequence goes on from AP028257.1 coordinate 12,023,911, forward strand.
GCGCGAGGATGCGGCGGCGATGTCGGGCGCACCGGCGCCTCGCCCGGACGCATACAGCACGAAGCTGCGCTATCTCGGGCGACCACCAGTACGCCGACTTGCTCGGAGGCCGAGGGCCGACCCGAGGCATCGAAGCATCGCTAATGCGATGCATCGTGTCCCGGAGCCATTGCGCCTCGACCTCCACATCCACAGGGTGTGGACGCATGGGCGTCCACGCCGCCACAGTGGAGGCTTCCATCAAGCGCTCCTTGTCCAGGAGCTTCAATGCCCATCTGGGGAATGACCGAGGTGCAGTTCCCTGGGCGACCGCGGTTGGCGTGGAGGCGGACAGATCAAACCGGATGTACCGGTGATCTGATAGAGACTCCGCCCCCACCAGCACTTCCCAACCGCGGATGCGTTGTGCGATGGCAGAGCTCGCGAACGTTACGTCCACGATGGACTCGCCCTGCCACCGCACGCAAGTCGCGACCGACCCTCTGTTCATGATACAGAGTCCGGCCGCGACCGCCCACTCTTCCAGCAGTCTACCCCGAGCGTCCGAGCGGGGGGACCCCCAAGCGACACATTTCGCGTTGAGGTCCCCCGCTAGTATCACTGGACGGGGGGCGGAGCGCTGAGTAATCGCCCCGATCCCGTCCAGGAACTGCTCGAACTCGTGAGTAGACCGGCTTGGAGAGAAGTACACCCCGATCACGACGGTATCTTCTATCTTCACCGCGACGAACCCGGGTCCCCTGGCCACCATTTCCAGGGGGGGGATCGCCGCGGTCCTCCTAATGTGTATGGCCGCCAAGCCGCACTCATCCCCGAACCAGCAGTCGTCCGCTGGGGGGACAAAATACGGCTCGGCGACCACGGCCACGTCAATGGACCACTCCGCCATGCTCTGGACTAACATGTCCTGAGCCCTGACGGAGTGGTTCAAATTACCTTGGAGGAAGCGACGGGTGCAGTCCATTAAGGTTGGACTACATCCATCGCTCCCTCCCCTTCTCTATCGCCCCCGCCTTCGGGCGCACTGGGCGCCACGGCGGGGTCCGAAACGTCGGCCGGTACTCCCCCGGCCGACTTCCTCTGTTGGCGCCGCTTGGTCTTGCGGCGCCTGTTCCGCTCGGTATTGACACCGGACGGGGAGCAAGCTTTGCCTCCCGCCCGGTGATCAGACCTGCGCCCGGCCGCCGCACACAGCGCGCAGTGCGGCGCGGCCGAGCAAGTGGCCGCTTTGTGTCCGGTTTGACCGCAGCGGAAACATAAACCGCTGCGGTCCATGGTGCTGGTGCACCTGGCGACACTATGCCCCGTGCCGAAGCACTTGAGGCATCGCCAGGCGCGCGATTCGAGTAGCCGCACGTGGGCTGCGACCCAGCCCACGCGCAGCCTTCCCGGATCTCCGGCCGGTCTTCCGGGCGGAGGAGTGGCCAGGGAGTTGGCGGTCTCCAGCGGGCACCGCACCCAGACCGAGCTGGCCCCGGTGTAGCCTCGGCGAAGCTCGCCTACGGCCACATTCTCCGGGGCACATTTGCCCTGGGCAGCGATGGCCGCCACCACCTCCTCCCTTGTGGTGCAATCGTCCAGGCCGGTCACCCGTAACTCGGCCATTTTGACCGGCCTGTGCACTTTCACATCCTCCTCCGGCCACACTACCCGGAGGCCCGATGCCAGACGGTCCGCGATGCCGACGCTGTCGGCACCGGCGGGACACTCCAGCAATCGGGCCCCATTGGCCGTGTGCCGGATGCGGAGGCCATCCTCCGCCCCTATTTCTGCCAAGTTGACAGCCGCGCGCGCCGTCGCCATGACGTCGGGGTACGTCAACCCCTTCGCCTGGCCGGCCGGCAGCAGTGTGACCACCACTGCAGCCCGCCGCGGCGCGCGCGACTTCTTCTTCGGCTTCTTTTTCTTCGTACCGGCGGCGGGCGCTCGACCCTGTTGGGGAGCAGCCACAACCGCCGGAGTCCCGTTCTTCTTTTGGGCAGCGGACGGCACTCTACCCGGGTGGGGAGTCGCGTTAGCCGCTGCCCTTGTCTCGTTCTGTGGTTGGGCCGGAGCAGCCACGACTCTGGCCCGTTTGGCGCCCTTCTTGACCACCTCGGTCCAGCCCTCGTCCATATTGGACGGGGCCGGAGGAAGTGGACGAGGCTGTGGGGGCGGTGCAGCTGTTTTAACACCGCCACCACCGTTCTTCTTCTTGTTTCGGGTCGGAGCTGGTCCTGGACCCGAGCGCGCGTCCGGTGAGGCGAGAGCGACGGGACGCGGCGCAGGTGTTGTTGCACCGCGTAGGGCCGTCAGTTCAGCCCTGAGTTCGGCAATCTGTTTGCCGAACTCCGCCGTCAGCTCTCGCCTAATGCGGGCAGCTATCTCAGCCGGTGACTCCTCGGCCTGCCGCGCCCTGCCCCGCGGCGACGCGAGTCTTGTCCCCTTCTGCCCCTTCTGCCCCGGCAGCCAGTCGCCGTCGGCCTCTCTGGCCCGCACCGGCGCCTTGGCCGGTTGCGGGGGAGGAGGGAGGAGGCGGCGGTGTGGGTCGCGCCGTCTGCGGGGCACGCGCGGCCCCGCGTTCGACTTCGGCCCTTTCAAAGGCTACCAGTCTTTCCCTCAGGAGAGCCACCTCGGCCCTGGATCTCTCCAGGTCCGTTCGTAGCTCCGCGTCTCGGCTGACAGCCTCCGCGATGATTGGCATGACTTTGCCGGTGTCCTGGGCCACCTTTCGCAGCATGCCTGCGTATGTCGCGTGCCCCTTCGCCTTATACTTATGGGAGGCAGAGGTAATCTGTCTCCTCAGGTTCTCAAGAGCGACGACAGGGCTCTTGCTGATCTCCTCGTCGCATTCCCCGTCAGTTGTACGGGCCGACGCAAAGGACGTCGTCGAGCGCGCCGGCGAGACAACGGTCTTCTTTTTCTGCCTCGGGGCAGGCGTCGCCGCGGCATTTACCTTCGGGATTCTACCCGTCCTTGTCGGCTCGGTGTAGGACCCGGCCGAGGCGGCCGCGCGCCTCAAGGGCCTTGCCTTCCTCGACGTCTCGTCTTCGGAGGCGGAAGTTTCGCTCGTTTCCGAGCTCCGGCGCGCCGCGGACTTCCGCTTGCGCCGGATTCTCCTACTTTGCTCGCCGGAGTCAGAGCAGGCATCGCTCGCGACAGTGCTCGCGAGCGGTGTCCGCTCCGACCCTACGCCAGATGCATTCGCCGTCACAGGGGCCTGGTCGCCCACCCCTGTGCGGGCTTCAGCGATGGACTCTACGTCCATCACTTGCCGAGAAGTCGGCGGGAGTAATCGCACCAGTGCGATTACCCCCGGGCACCCAACCTCACGGCCGCTCTCCCGTCACTGTTTGGCACCACCCGGGGACCACGTGTGGGGTTAGCCTTCTAGGAAGGTGGTAGTCCCACGGACGCCAGTGACGGTGGCCCCCATATAGTGCCGAGCTTAGGTGGTTTTCCTATACAAGTTGAAAAGGAGTGGGGGCCGAATTTACTGTTTTTTGCGAATAGCTGAAAAACTACTGATCGGAGAACTACGAAACTGGTGTCTATAAATGCGTGAAAGAATAGCGGTTTTGTCAATATAATAATATCAACAGGAATAATTAAGAAAACTTTAGAAAAAATGAATTTACTTTTTAGATGTTTAAAATTTATATGAAAAATCAAGCAAAACGTTAATTTATGTATTGTATTAATGAATTTTATTTATTTTTCAGGTGCAGAAGGCGCGGACGGTGTAATGGAAGAAGAAATACGATGCTGGACTACAAGAAACGGTTAAAAAACAAAGAAGTTAAGTGTTAGAATGACTAAAATGAATTGACTTTAAAGAAATTACGATTTTTAAGCAAAAAAGAGGGATAACTTAGTGAATCTCAAAATGAATTACTATTTACGAGTACAAGAGGGATAAAGAAGCTATTTAGAAACGGGGAGCAACAACAAATACCGAATATCGCGAATGAAATTTCAATGTTGATTTTCGATAGTGCCGAGCTTAGGTGGTTTTCCTATACAAGTTGAAAAGGAGTGGGGGCCGAATTTACTGTTTTTTGCGAATAGCTGAAAAACTACTGATCGGAGAACTACGAAACTGGTGTCTATAAATGCGTGAAAGAATAGCGGTTTTGTCAATATAATAATATCAACAGGAATAATTAAGAAAACTTTAGAAAAAATGAATTTACTTTTTAGATGTTTAAAATTTATATGAAAAATCAAGCAAAACGTTAATTTATGTATTGTATTAATGAATTTTATTTATTTTTCAGGTGCAGAAGGCGCGGACGGTGTAATGGAAGAAGAAATACGATGCTGGACTACAAGAAACGGTTAAAAAACAAAGAAGTTAAGTGTTAGAATGACTAAAATGAATTGACTTTAAAGAAATTACGATTTTTAAGCAAAAAAGAGGGATAACTTAGTGAATCTCAAAATGAATTACTATTTACGAGTACAAGAGGGATAAAGAAGCTATTTAGAAACGGGGAGCAACAACAAATACCGAATATCGCGAATGAAATTTCAATGTTGATTTTCGATAGTGCCGAGCTTAGGTGGTTTTCCTATACAAGTTGAAAAGGAGTGGGGGCCGAATTTACTGTTTTTTGCGAATAGCTGAAAAACTACTGATCGGAGAACTACGAAACTGGTGTCTATAAATGCGTGAAAGAATAGCGGTTTTGTCAATATAATAATATCAACAGGAATAATTAAGAAAACTTTAGAAAAAATGAATTTACTTTTTAGATGTTTAAAATTTATATGAAAAATCAAGCAAAACGTTAATTTATGTATTGTATTAATGAATTTTATTTATTTTTCAGGTGCAGAAGGCGCGGACGGTGTAATGGAAGAAGAAATACGATGCTGGACTACAAGAAACGGTTAAAAAACAAAGAAGTTAAGTGTTAGAATGACTAAAATGAATTGACTTTAAAGAAATTACGATTTTTAAGCAAAAAAGAGGGATAACTTAGTGAATCTCAAAATGAATTACTATTTACGAGTACAAGAGGGATAAAGAAGCTATTTAGAAACGGGGAGCAACAACAAATACCGAATATCGCGAATGAAATTTCAATGTTGATTTTCGATAGTGCCGAGCTTAGGTGGTTTTCCTATACAAGTTGAAAAGGAGTGGGGGCCGAATTTACTGTTTTTTGCGAATAGCTGAAAAACTACTGATCGGAGAACTACGAAACTGGTGTCTATAAATGCGTGAAAGAATAGCGGTTTTGTCAATATAATAATATCAACAGGAATAATTAAGAAAACTTTAGAAAAAATGAATTTACTTTTTAGATGTTTAAAATTTATATGAAAAATCAAGCAAAACGTTAATTTATGTATTGTATTAATGAATTTTATTTATTTTTCAGGTGCAGAAGGCGCGGACGGTGTAATGGAAGAAGAAATACGATGCTGGACTACAAGAAACGGTTAAAAAACAAAGAAGTTAAGTGTTAGAATGACTAAAATGAATTGACTTTAAAGAAATTACGATTTTTAAGCAAAAAAGAGGGATAACTTAGTGAATCTCAAAATGAATTACTATTTACGAGTACAAGAGGGATAAAGAAGCTATTTAGAAACGGGGAGCAACAACAAATACCGAATATCGCGAATGAAATTTCAATGTTGATTTTCGATAGTGCCGAGCTTAGGTGGTTTTCCTATACAAGTTGAAAAGGAGTGGGGGCCGAATTTACTGTTTTTTGCGAATAGCTGAAAAACTACTGATCGGAGAACTACGAAACTGGTGTCTATAAATGCGTGAAAGAATAGCGGTTTTGTCAATATAATAATATCAACAGGAATAATTAAGAAAACTTTAGAAAAAATGAATTTACTTTTTAGATGTTTAAAATTTATATGAAAAATCAAGCAAAACGTTAATTTATGTATTGTATTAATGAATTTTATTTATTTTTCAGGTGCAGAAGGCGCGGACGGTGTAATGGAAGAAGAAATACGATGCTGGACTACAAGAAACGGTTAAAAAACAAAGAAGTTAAGTGTTAGAATGACTAAAATGAATTGACTTTAAAGAAATTACGATTTTTAAGCAAAAAAGAGGGATAACTTAGTGAATCTCAAAATGAATTACTATTTACGAGTACAAGAGGGATAAAGAAGCTATTTAGAAACGGGGAGCAACAACAAATACCGAATATCGCGAATGAAATTTCAATGTTGATTTTCGATAGTGCCGAGCTTAGGTGGTTTTCCTATACAAGTTGAAAAGGAGTGGGGGCCGAATTTACTGTTTTTTGCGAATAGCTGAAAAACTACTGATCGGAGAACTACGAAACTGGTGTCTATAAATGCGTGAAAGAATAGCGGTTTTGTCAATATAATAATATCAACAGGAATAATTAAGAAAACTTTAGAAAAAATGAATTTACTTTTTAGATGTTTAAAATTTATATGAAAAATCAAGCAAAACGTTAATTTATGTATTGTATTAATGAATTTTATTTATTTTTCAGGTGCAGAAGGCGCGGACGGTGTAATGGAAGAAGAAATACGATGCTGGACTACAAGAAACGGTTAAAAAACAAAGAAGTTAAGTGTTAGAATGACTAAAATGAATTGACTTTAAAGAAATTACGATTTTTAAGCAAAAAAGAGGGATAACTTAGTGAATCTCAAAATGAATTACTATTTACGAGTACAAGAGGGATAAAGAAGCTATTTAGAAACGGGGAGCAACAACAAATACCGAATATCGCGAATGAAATTTCAATGTTGATTTTCGATAGTGCCGAGCTTAGGTGGTTTTCCTATACAAGTTGAAAAGGAGTGGGGGCCGAATTTACTGTTTTTTGCGAATAGCTGAAAAACTACTGATCGGAGAACTACGAAACTGGTGTCTATAAATGCGTGAAAGAATAGCGGTTTTGTCAATATAATAATATCAACAGGAATAATTAAGAAAACTTTAGAAAAAATGAATTTACTTTTTAGATGTTTAAAATTTATATGAAAAATCAAGCAAAACGTTAATTTATGTATTGTATTAATGAATTTTATTTATTTTTCAGGTGCAGAAGGCGCGGACGGTGTAATGGAAGAAGAAATACGATGCTGGACTACAAGAAACGGTTAAAAAACAAAGAAGTTAAGTGTTAGAATGACTAAAATGAATTGACTTTAAAGAAATTACGATTTTTAAGCAAAAAAGAGGGATAACTTAGTGAATCTCAAAATGAATTACTATTTACGAGTACAAGAGGGATAAAGAAGCTATTTAGAAACGGGGAGCAACAACAAATACCGAATATCGCGAATGAAATTTCAATGTTGATTTTCGATAGTGCCGAGCTTAGGTGGTTTTCCTATACAAGTTGAAAAGGAGTGGGGGCCGAATTTACTGTTTTTTGCGAATAGCTGAAAAACTACTGATCGGAGAACTACGAAACTGGTGTCTATAAATGCGTGAAAGAATAGCGGTTTTGTCAATATAATAATATCAACAGGAATAATTAAGAAAACTTTAGAAAAAATGAATTTACTTTTTAGATGTTTAAAATTTATATGAAAAATCAAGCAAAACGTTAATTTATGTATTGTATTAATGAATTTTATTTATTTTTCAGGTGCAGAAGGCGCGGACGGTGTAATGGAAGAAGAAATACGATGCTGGACTACAAGAAACGGTTAAAAAACAAAGAAGTTAAGTGTTAGAATGACTAAAATGAATTGACTTTAAAGAAATTACGATTTTTAAGCAAAAAAGAGGGATAACTTAGTGAATCTCAAAATGAATTACTATTTACGAGTACAAGAGGGATAAAGAAGCTATTTAGAAACGGGGAGCAACAACAAATACCGAATATCGCGAATGAAATTTCAATGTTGATTTTCGATAGTGCCGAGCTTAGGTTTTTTTTTTTTTTTTTTTTTTTTTTCAGTTGGAGGAAATCACCGGATCCCCGACCGCCCCGCGGGCGGGGTATGTGGGAGTTGAACCTCACTAAAACCTCCAACCGCTCACACTCAGCGTCCGAACCCCGGCTGAGGTCAGAACCCAGCACGGGGTTTTGTGGGACGGCGCGACGCGTAACGCTCTCGGCACACTTTTCCGTCACGCCGTCCCCGGACGCCGAACCGGCAGCCGCCGGCGATACGGCCACCGGCTCTCTCGGTCGGCGGGCTATCCGAAGCCCGCCAAGATGGCTGGACCGCGTGTCACCCTCCCACGGAATACCCCGCTGGGTCAGAACCAGCGTGGGTCGGGGAGCGCGGTCCGCCATCCTCCGGATGCTCTGACGCAAGGGCGTGCTGAGCGAGACACGACACCTTCTTGGGTCCCCGCTCGCACTCACATGCGTTGGGGACCCGAAACTCTTAAGGGGCCAGATTCCGGGCGAGATCCCGGTTCCGGCCCCTTGCTCGACGGCGGCGGGTTGTTGCGGGGCGGAGAGAAGAATAAATTCTCTCCCTCGCACTCCCCGCCACCCTCTTCTGCGAGATGGTGGACTCGCAGAAGTCGAGCATCGCCTTCCAGGACTCGTCGCTCTCGAGCATCGACGCCACGACGCCCGGGAGCGACAAGTCCGGTCCTATTTGTTGGACCAGGACACACCGCTGCTGCTCCCATGCAGGGCAGACAGCGAGCGTATGCTCCGGTGTGTCCCGGTCACAACCTACACAGTGATGGCACCTCGTCGTCGGCTCCACCTGAATGCGGTGCAGATACCGCCCGAAGCATCCGTGCCCGGTCAGCATCTGCACCGCCCAAAAGGTGAGGCGTCCTTCGCCACGACCCACCCAATCCTTTAGGACGGGGCGGATCGCCTCGACGGTCCGCAGACCCCAAGTAGGGTTAGCGATACGTCGCTCCCACGACTCCATTACGGACCGCCGAGATTGGGCCTTCCGATCCCGAACAGCTTCCCGCAGGGGACGCACTACGCCCCGGGCCCGGAGGTCGCATCGCCAACGATAATCGTCAGCGAGCGCCTCCGCCTCCAACTCCCAGGGCGGCGTCCCCGCCAGCACGCACGCCGCCTCAAACGCGACGGTGCGGTACCCGCGGATGACCCTGATAGCTACGATGCGCTGTGGCCGGCGCAAGTATCGGGCAAAAGTTGCCCGAGTACGAGGCTCGGCCCAAACGGGCGCACCGTACAGGGCCATCGAGCGCACTACCCCCGCGTAGAGGCGGCGCACCGCGTGGCTGGGTCCCCCGATGTTCGGAAGCAACCGACCAAGATGGCCGGCCGTCCTCACAAGTCGAGGGACCAGCTGCTCGAAGTGGGTCCGGAAGGTCCAACGGCTGTCCAGCACGAGGCCGAGGTACTTAAGTTGTACCCCGACCCCGATTCGGACGCCTCCAACCATGATGTGGGCGTCGACCGGTGGCGCCACCCTGGCCCTGTGAAACCACAGGGCCTGGGATTTGTGTAGCGCCACGTCGAGGCCCAACCTCCTTATTCTGCCGACGACGAGGGCCACCCCCGCTGTGGCAAGACGGGCAGACTCTCCGTGGTCATCCCCCCGGGCCATGACCAATGTGTCATCCGCGTAACAAATTACGCTAAGGCCCGGGGGGAGGGCGCCCCTCAGCACCCAGTCGTACCCGATATTCCACAGGAGGGGTCCAAGAACGGACCCCTGTGGAACACCGCGCACGACCTGGAACCGGTGCAAGGTCCCACCGTACCCGGTACATTCGACCGACCTGGCCTCCAGGTAGGAGCCGATCAGCCGGCGGAGATAGAGGGGCACTCCATGCCTCTCCAGTGCCCCCCCAATCACGGACCAGGGCAGGGTGTTAAAGGCGTTGGCGATGTCGAGCGACACCGCCAAGGCCACCCCACCCTGGGAGACGGCCTCCTCCGAGAGGGTCCGGACGCGCAGAATCGCATCTACGGTCGAACGACCCTCCCGGAAGCCGTACTGCTCCGCCGACAGATCGGGTCCAACCCCGACCAGGTGCTGAACGATGCGGGCAGCCAGAACGCGTTCCAGCAATTTGCCCACCTCGTCCAGCAGCACAATGGGACGGTAACCGGCGGCTGAGTCCGCCGGGCGCCCCTCCTTACGTAGGAGGACCAGTCTGCCCGTCCTCCAGAGCGAGGGAAACCGTCCCGACTCCAGGCATGAATTGTACAGCCTCAGGAGTCGGTCCCCTAGGACATTGAGGGCCAAGGCTAGGACCCGGCCGTGGATGCCGTCCGGGCCGGGTGCCGTGTCTTTTCTACTCATTTTGACCACGGCCTCATGGAGCTCATCCTTCGTGATGTGAGGCACCTCAGCAGTGGCTTCACCGCCGGTGTGATCCGGCGGTTCACCCATAGCAGGCGGAGTAAATCCGTCCTGCTCCTGCGGGAACAACGCCGAAACGATGTCCCGCAGCTGCTGAGGCGGGAGACGCTCGGTCAGGGGAGGCGCCCACGGGCGCAGCTTGCCGCGCACCGCTTTATAGGGGCGCCCCCATGGATCATCGTCGAGCGTCCCCAAGAGTGACTCCATGTGCCTCTCCTTGGCCTGCTTGATGGCCAGCTGCATGGCGCCCCTCGCTTCAGCGTACTCGCCATACAGCCGGGCCTCCTCCTCCGCGAACGCGACGGGATCGTCGCGGCGCGCGAGGATGCGGCGGCGATGTCTGGCGCACCGGCGCCTCGCCCGGACGCATACAGCACGGAGCTGCGCTATCTCAGGCGACCACCAGTACGCCGACCTGTTAGGAGGCCGAGGGCCAACCCGGGGCATCGAAGCATCGCTAATGCGATGCATCGTGTCCCGGAGCCATTGCGCCTCGACCTCCACGTCCACTGGGTGTGGACGCATAGGCGTCCACGCCGCCACCGTGGAGGCTTCCACCAAGCGCTCCTTGTCCAGGAGCTTCAATGCCCACCTGGGGAATGACCGGGGCGCAGTTCCACGGGCGACCGCAGTTGTCGTGGGAGCGGAAAGATCGAACCGGATATACCGGTGATCCGATAGCGATTCCGCCCCCACCAGCACCTCCCAACCGCGGATGCGTTGTGCGATGACAGGGCTCGCGAACGTAACGTCCACGATGGACTCGCCCTGCCACCGCACGCAAGTCGCGACCGACCCTCTGTTCAAGACACAGAGTCCGGCCGCGACCGCCCACTCCTCCAATCGCCTACCCCGAGGTTCGGTGCGGGGGCAACCCCAAGCGACTGACTTCGCATTGAGGTCCCCCGCCAGTATCACAGGACGGGGAGCGGAGCGCTGAGTAATCGCTCCGAGCCCGTCCAGGAACTGCTCGAACTCGAGAATAGGTCGATTTGGAGAGAAATACGCCCCGATCACGACGGTATCTTCCATCATCGCCGCGACGAACCCTGGTCCCTTGGCCACCATTACCAAGGGCGGGATCGCCGCGGCTCTCCTTACGTGGATGGCCGCCAAGCCGCACTCGTCCCCGAACCAGCACTCATCTGCCGGGGGAACAAAGTACGGCTCCGCGACCACCGCTACGTCAATGGACCACTCCGCCATGCTCTGAACCAACATGTCCTGAGCCCTGGCGGAGTGGTTCAAGTTTCCTTGGAGGAAGCGACGGGTGTAGTCCATTACTGAACCACATCCATCGCTCCCTCCCCTCCTCCATCGCCCCCGCCATCGGGCGCACTAGGCGCCACGGCGGGGTCTGAAACGCCGGCCGGTACTCCCCCGGCCGACTTCTTCTGTTGGCGCCGCTTCATCTTGCGGCGCCTGTTACGCTCCGTGTTACCACCAGACGGGGAGCAAGCCTTGCCCCCCGCCCGGTGATCGGCCCTGCGACCGGCCGCGGCGCACAACGCGCAGTGCGGCGCGGCCGAGCACACGGCCGCTTTGTGTCCGGTTTGACCGCAGCGGAAGCACAATCCGCTGCGGTCTACAGTGCTGGTGCACCTGGCGACGCTGTGCCCCGTACCGAAGCACTTGAGGCATCGCCAGGCGCGTGACTCCAGCAGCCGCACGTGGGCTGCAACCCAGCCCACGCGCAGCCTGCCAGGGTCCCCAGCCGGCCTTCCGGGCGGAGGAGTGGCCAGGGAGGTGGCGGCCCCGACCGGGCACCGTACCCACACCGAGCTGGCCCCGGTGTAACCTTGGCGAAGTTCGCCTACGGTTACATTTTCCGGGGCGCACTTGCCCTGGGCGGCGATGGCCGCCACCACCTCCTCCCTGGTGGTGCAGTCATCCAGGCCGGTTACACGCAGCTCAGCCATCTTGACCGGCCTGTGCACCTTGACCTCCCCCTCCGGCCATACGACCCGCAGACCCGACACCAGACGGTCCGCGACACTGTCACTGTCAGCGCCGGGACACTCCAGCAGTCGGGCCCCATTGGCCGTATGCCGGATGCGGAGGCCATCCTCCGCCCCGATCTCCCTGAGGTCCACGGCCGCACGCGCCTTGGCCATGACGTCGGGGTATGTCAACCCCTTCGCCTGGCCGGCAGGCAGCAGGGTGACCACCACTGCAGCCTGCCGCGGCGCGCGCGGCTTCTTCTTAGCCTTCTGGCTTTTCTTCTTCTTCTTTTTTCCGGCGGCGGGTGCTCGACCCGATTGGGGAGCAACCGCGACCGCCGGAGTCGCATTCGTGGTTTGGGCAGCGGTCGGCGTTCTCCCCAGCTGAGGAGTCGTCTTGGCCGCTGCCCTTGTCTCGTTCGGTGGTGGTTGGGTTGGAGTGGCCACAACCCTGGCCCTCTTTGCGCCCCGCTTAACAACCTCAGTCCATCCCTCATCCATATTGGATGGGGGCGGAGGAAGCGGGCGGGGCTGAGGTGCTGGTACCGGAGCCGGTGTCCCGCCGCCACTCTTCTTGTTTTTCCGGGTCGGAGCCGTTTCCCGACCCGGGAGTTTAGCCGGGGGGGCAGGAGCATCGGGAGGAGGAGGCGGCGCGGATGGGGCAGCACCACTCAGTGCCGCCACAATCCCCTTGAGTTCGGCAATTTGCTTTCCGAACTCCTCCGCCAACTCCCGCCTGATGCAAGCAACCAGCTCCTCCCGGGTTTCCGCCTGCTGCGCTCTGGCCCGTGGTGACGCAAGTCGCCGCGGGGGCAGACACTCGTCGCTGGTCTGCGACTTTTTGGCCCGCGTCACCCTGGTGGCGTCCGGCTGTGCAGGCGGTGGCGGGGGCCGCGCCCTCCGCGAACCGCTCGCCGCCACGACAGGTTCAGGCCTCTGAGCCTCGAGGGTCGTCAGCCTCCTCTTGAGGAGAGCCACCTCCGCCCTCGACCTCTCCAACTCGGTCTGCAGGGTTGCGTCGCGACTGATGGCCGCCGCGACGGCAGGCATGATCCTGCCAGTCTCTTTGGCCACCCGTCGCCACGCCAGCGCATAGGACGGGCGCACAGTGTTGTACCGATATGTGGCATTAGTGGCCCGTCGCTTTATGGCCTCGAGAACAGCGACGGGGCTCTCTAAGAGCTCCCCGTCAGCCGTTTGGGCCGAGGCAAGGGCTATCGCCGACCGCGTCGGCGAGGCGGGGGTCTCCCGCGGCCCTCCCTTTGTCCCTCCGGTGCAGTGGGAACCTCGTTTCGTGGGTCCTCGTGGCATCTCCTCTTCCGAGGAGGCGGACGAAGGCCCACTACTCGAGGTCCGGCGCGTTGCGGTCTTCCGCTTGCGCCGGACTTTC